>CM028330.1:5251465-5851465 GCA_016647705.1 Eucommia ulmoides | reverse complement strand
AAAAAGGTTAGGTTACTCTTTTTCCGTTCAAAAGAGCTTAGGTCTGATTCTTCCTAATTAGAATCAAATTGTGAGTAAATTGTAAAGATTTCATCCTTACCTGAGAAAAGAATACTTGGAGTAATTGTGAGATTTAATTATTAAGCCGAATGTATAAAAAGAATTAAGTCGTGATTCTCCCTGTAATAGAATTAGGTTAATCTTTAGGCTGTAAAAATAAAAGGTTATTCATGAACCTGGGAAAAGGAATTTGTAAAGATTGATTCTAAGCCGGTGAAAAGAATCATTGTGTAAATGTTTGGTTCCTACTTATTTAAAGGAATCTTAGTGATTAGTGGGTGCGATTCTCCGTGGGGCTCAGAGGGCTGGATTAGCCAAAAATAGTTTGGTGAACCAATATAAATTTCTAGTGTACTGCATTATTTGCTTTGTTTATATTTTGTTATTTGGGTGTGCACCTAGTTGATATTATATATCCGTTGCTATAAAGATAATAATTAATTTAGGATAAAAATTAATTATTTGATTTTTGAAATATTTTATTTGGATTAATTTTTTATCTACCCAATTCACCCCCCCTCTTGGGTAGCTCCCTGGGCTAATAATTGGCATCATAGCTAAGAGGGCAGTCTATGCACCGACTATCGCTGTTTGCAGGTGAAAATTATGCATTCTGGAAAGGCAGAATGATTGTCTTCCTTCAGACCACAAATTATGATGTGTGACTAGCGATTGATGATGGTCCGTTTGTCCCAATGGAAAATAGAGTCGAGAAGAGAAAGAGCAGCTAACTGCTTCCGATAAGTAGAAACTCTCTATAAACTCTCAAGCTATTAATATTATATTTTGTTCTTTAGATACTAATGAATACTCGAGAGTTTCAGGTTGTAAATCTGGTAAAGGAGATGTGGGACAAGTTACAGGTTACCCACGAAGGGACAAGTCAAGTGAAGCAATCGAAAATCAACGCTCTTATGAGGCAATTTGAATTATTCAGTATGGAAGAAACTGAATCGATTCAAGAGATGTACACTCAATTTAACAATATTTGCAATCACTTGAGTACACTCAATTTAACAATATTTGCAATCACTTGAGTCAACTTGGAAAGCGATACTCTATCGAGGATAGCGTTCAAAAGGTCTTGAAATCTTTAACAAAAATATGGGAGCTGAAGGTAACCGCAATTGAGGAAGCTAAGGATCTTGCCAAATACAAAATTGATGACCTCATAGGCAACTTGATAAAGCATGAAACGGAGATTCGAGGATATAAGGATGACACCGGAAATAGTAAGAAGAAATCCTCGGTACTAAAGGCTCAGAAAACTAAAGAAAACTATGACAGTGATGATGAAAGTCTTGATAGTGAGTAAGAGAAAGACATAGCACTTCTCACGAAGAATTGTAGAAGAATGACTCGGCATACATTCCATGGGAGAAGAAACTTCAACATGAATAATGTGTCATGCTACAACTGTCACAAGACCGGTCACTTTCAAACTGATTGTCCCGAACCAAAGAAGGATAAAGAAAAAGAGAAGAAAAGAAAAGAAAAGAAGATCAGGAAGAAAGCTACTTGGGATGATTCTAATTCAAGCAGTTCGGAAGAATCTGATAGCAATGGATCGTCCAAGATTGCTGTAATGGCCACTGGTAATAAGGTACCTAAAGTTCAAGTTCTTGTCCTATTGATTTTGATGATTTATTTTATGTATATTGAGAACTTTCGCATGATTATAAAAACCAGTGTTAAAAAATTAATATCCTTCAAAGTACAACTATTACATTAAATAAGTAAATGATGGATTATGAATCTAAAAATATTGAATTGAAATCTAAGGTATCAGATTTATATTCAATTGTTCTCAAATTTACCGGCGGTGAAAATAATTTGAAAATGCTTTTGGGAAGTTCACGAGGTATCTTTGATAAAGCTGGTATTGGATTTCAGAAAAATCTTAAATAAAAATGTTTTCACAAATTCTTTTCTCACACCAATGATCTTATTAGATGTTTTAAATGTAAAATTGCGGGGCATACCATTCGAAAATGTTTTTTAAGAATATCTAATTGTAGGCAAGTTTGGGTTCCCAAGAGAACTAAAATTGTCCCGACTAACAAGATCGGATCCGTTTAGATTGGGTACCATCTAGGAACTCTTTCAGGTGCTTCTTGCAGGTTATCACATAAACATCTATTTGCAAGAACAAATTGTTCCTAGGAAGTGGCTGTTCACAACACGTGACAGGGAATAAAGTAAAATTTACGTCTTTGACACCTAAAGACGAAAGTCATGTGATTTTTGGAGATTACGCCATGAGTAAGAAATTAAGTTTAAATGAGTTGGAAAGAATTTCTAAGATCTGTGTTGGTTTACATATTCTCTTGTTATCTTAGAATTATTGCATGATAATCAGAAAAATTTATATATTTATATGTTATATAACATCTACTAGAAGTCATGTTTAAAAAATATGCAAAATATGTTATATCAATTCATGACGTGTTCATCATTAAGTGTGTTGAAATGCATGATATTCTGAATTATCTGAAGTATTGCAGCTATTTAAAAGATAAATTAATTATATATATTTATTGCATTCATATGGTTTGAATTTTAAGTATTGATCATAACCATGATAGTAGCATGCATGATGGACGAATTCATAAAATTATCATTGAGAAATGTTTTATGTTCTAGTGCGTTAAAGATTATATTTTTCTCCTAAGAATGAATTAACTTGTTAACATTTATATAGTGGGAGATTGCATGCTAAGAATGATGTTTTTGATATGGATAGGCAAATTGATAATTGCCCAGAGTAGTGGTGATTTGTAGTTCCCCTTCCCCACTTTTTGAGATGACAAAGGGGGAGAATTTATTGATATTTTATTAATAGGGAGCTTGAATTATTTTGTTGAATATCTTAAGGGGAAGTTTATCAAATTTTGAAATTTGCGCATTTGTTGAATATTTATGCTTTAATGAGTTATAAAACATATTACTTTGACAAAAACATCAAAGTTAATTGTCATCATAAAAAAAAGAGAGATTATCGATCCTAAAATTTTGATGAACAATTAAATATTGATATTTTTTGTGGAACTAATGGTTTTATTGAGTGTTTCAGTTTATTAGTTTTAGTGATGAAATTATCATGAAGATATTGAGAAAAATGCTAAATGGATGCTAAAGATAAGGACAAAGATGATGGACGTTAAGAGATTAAAGAATTTGAAGAATTTAGGAAAAAATAACTCAGGTTAAATTTTTACTCTTAATGTATCCCAATTAGGATCACACACTACAGAATTTTTTTTTTTTTTTTTTTTTTTACAATTATGTGTGTTTTTTATAGGATCTCAATTAGTTAACTTATTTGCTCCTATGTGTAATTGAAAAAGAAACATTGAGTTAAGAAAGATAATTAATTAAAATTGAATTTAAGAATTTAGTGGAGCTAACCGAGAAAAGAAATCGGTTAAAAGGGCGAAAATGTCGAAAGAAAATTGAATTAAAGAAAGATTCCAGTAAGATCTTTCGACATAAGAAGGATCGGTGGTCGACTGATAGGTGAAGAGATTTTGCTTTGGGCTACGTCCTGAATTAGACGATCAATCGATGGGTATTGGTCGGTCAACCTATGGTCAGTTTCAGGTTTTGTAGAATTTCGGGATTTATTCAAAAATTAGTCGTTAACTAGCTTGATTGAGAGATCTTAGGGATATGGATATATTTAAAATATGATGCTCTTATTTGAATATCCCTATAGATTTGATACATGAAATTAAAGTGTTTTTCAAATCGGTCCTTTTAATACTTCATATCTTATCGATTTGTGTTTGAAAATTTTTGAGGGACTAAATTGAATGTTTTGAAAGTTATAATTAAGTCAAATATACCTTAAATGAGATATAATGATATATGGGGTCTATATGTGTTTTTTAGAAACTTATCATTTGAAAATTAACCGTTGGAGGGCTTGTTTCAATTCTCTATATATAGACATGCGGATTTCACATAATAGATACATCAATATCAAGAGCTATTCAGGTCTTAAGTTAAAGCACTGATTGTATTAGGGTCACTGAGTTGAGCTGTTTAGCATTTCAATCTATAATTCTTTAGTGTTATCCAGGTGAGATCTTTCCAAACTATTAGTCTTCATTGCATATTTATTTTCTATATTTACTTGGTTGATAAGATCTTGATAAAATCGTTTTCTGAACTTTAAATTGCATACAAATATTTTTAAATGATTTTTGGTAAAAATCTGATTTCATATTTATTTGTGTGCTACCCATATTTATTATAATCAGATTTTTATGTTTTCTTAATGAGAACGTTCCAAGCATATTCTTAATTAAGTTTATTGTGATTATCGCTTGCTTGGTTAATTGATTGTATGAGAAATCGTTTTTGAGTTTTAAAAGCATAAAAAATCTTTTAAAACGATTTGTACGATAATCTGATTACATGCTCAATTTTGTGTTACCCGTATTATTTTTATAATCAGATTTTTTTGTTTCCTCACTTAATTCTATCACTAGTAATTATTGGGACATTAATTGAGTTTAAATTAATTTGAGGTGGTACAAGCTCCGAGTGGGAAGAACTTATCAATTTCTTTTAATTTGTGAGTTATGTGCTGTTTAGATACTATTGGGAGTATCTAATCAGGGGTAGCTAGGTTTCAATCTCTTTCGATAAAGAGATTGCAGTTTGATCTTTACCTAAGTACAAAAAGTTAGATTATTCTTTTCCAGTTGAAAAAAGTTTAGGTGTGATTCTTCCTGATTAGAATCAAATTGTGACTAAATTATAAATGTTTCATCCTTACATGGGAAAATGATACTTGAAGTAATTGTGAGGTTTAATTATTAAGTCTAAGGTATAAAAAGAATTAGGTCATGATTCTCCCTGTAATAGAATTAGGTTAATCTTTAACCTGTAAAAATAAAAGGTTATTCTTGAGCTTGGGAAAAAGAAAAAGTTATTTCTGAGCCTAGGAAAATGAAGTTGTAAAAGTTGATTCTGAGCCTGTGAAAAGAATCATTATGTAAAGGTTTAGTTCCTACTTGTTTAAAGGAATCTTAGTGATTAGTGGGAGCGACTCTCCGTGGGGACTCGGAGGACTGGATTAGCGAAGAATAACTTGGTGAACCAGTATAAATTTATGGTGTGTTGCATTATTTACTTTATTTATATTTTGTTGTTTGGGTATGCACCTAGTTGATATCATATATTCACTACTATAAAGATAATAATTAATTTAGAATAAAAATTAATTATTTAATTTTTGAAATATTTTATTTGGATTATTTTTTATCTACCCAATTCACCCTCCCTCTTGAGTAGCTCACTGGGCCAACAGCCTTAAACAAACCACTATCGTGGCAGCTTATCAAGAAACCTTTGAGAAACTCTCACACTGAGTTGATGGCCGACCCGAAAATTTTCTAATTAGGTGTTTTATTACAGGACTTCGAGACGACATCTGTATAGACGTAAAAATTAAACCTCGTAGTTTGGCGGATATGATAGGAGTGGCTTGACTCATCGAAGAACGGAACCAACTGCAACAGAAACCAAACCAGCAATTCTGCCCCTAACCTGCTTTAGTGATGATGAGTGGTTTATTTACCGGCAAATCAAGTACTTTTAGATTCAAATGTTTGTATGTTTTCAAGCACTTTTTTTATTTTAATGTGTTTTTGTAGTGTTTTATAGGTTTTTTGAATAAATGAGTGAAAAGAGGCAAAGTTGGTACAGATGTAGTAATTTCAAGGCCAATTTAGAACACGATGCAATTCAATTTTGGATATAATAAAAACATGGAAGTTGTATATCTTTTTCTTATCTTTCCATAGATTCAAAAATCACTTCAATCGAAGTTCGGACGAGAAAGTTACAGCCAAATTACCAGTTGTGTCACCACCGCGGCGGTAAAAATGCAAAATGGGCAGAATTTTCTCTGCATTTCCACCGCCGGAGCGGTCACTTTGCAGCTGTAAAGTTCAATTTTAGATATTTTTAGATATTTTGAGCCCTTATCTTCTTCTTCCTTCCTCATTTTCGGTAATCAGACTTAGTTTAGGATATTTTTGAGAGGTTTTTGAGGGAGAGCTCACAACCCAAAGAAGAAGAACATCAACGCAAAGAAGGTGGAAGCGATCATTTAACGATTTTAGCGGTGGATCTTCGGATAACGGTTAAGTCTTTCGCTTCTTTCTTTATTTTCTTATCTTTGGTAGTTGTTGAGCATGTTTAGCTTGTTTTTCATTGTATAAATGGTTATGACTAGTGGCTAAACATGGATTGTTTAGGGATTAAGATAAACTTATGAATATGTTGTTTATTTGAAATCGGTGTTTCGTTAATGGTTGTTCTTCATTGTTTGATTGTGTTTGCTGTTATTCTACGATTATATGTTTGTTTAAATATATTGAGAATACGGGATTTGACACTCGGAAGAGGTAACCCCGGATTCGGACTAGGGTTTAAACACAACGCGACGATCTAACGACCTAGGAAGGCATTAGAAAGTATGCAATCAATGGCGTTGGGGCAAGACACATGTGACTATGTGTTCTAAAAGACGCTCGAGGGAGACTTTGGCGTCAACAAGAAGTCACATATGCGCTTGCTTTACATTCGGAAGAGGGAGCGAGTGAGTTTTCGATAGAGAGATTGTCAAATAGGTTAAACACCGTTAACGTAAGTCCAACGAGATCAAACACATATTTGTAAACGAAGTTAATCCCTAGATAATTCATTCGCCTAAACATCTCATATTAATATTATAGGTTAATTAGTATAATTAATTAACTAGATTAGTAAATATTAATTATAAATCATTTTTTATCACCTAAATAAAATTAGGTTACGATAAATACGGTACTCAGCGATAATCTCAATAAATCCCTGTGGACACAATAACCCTAACTCTTCTGAACTATACTAAAACTTGACTCATACACTTGCGGTAAAAGTAGCGATGTGAAATTGCCGCTACCAAGTGACACAGAGGACGTCGTCGAATCCAACAGCCAGGGTGTTGGGGGCCTCCACCAATCCAGTGCATGAACCAAAGTTCCAATATTCCACCATTAACCTTCCGCTGAATCACCAATCAAAAGGTGCGAGAACGTCGAAAGAAGGGGTTATGTTATTATTGTGGCAAGAGATTCACTCCAAGCTATCGTTCCGAATGGTCGTAGTTATTTATGGTCGAAGACGCACCTCATGCGAGTATCAAGGATGTCGAGGGTGTTCAACCAGAAAAAATGTGCTTGATACGGGATAGGGTTTTATGAAACCCAAAATGTCCACCGATTGGCGACGGACTTTATCGAGCTAGTGGCAGTGTACCGAGTCATATCCTGATTAGATCCTTTTGGACAAGGATCTGAAAGAGGGAGGGAAATGATATGTGCCATTTACGTGGGTTTGCATGGCCTTTTATGTGGGTCTTGTGTTGTATTGTACTTTTTCTCTCCAAATAGTGTAGTAGGTAGTGGGTCTTAGTAGTGTATGGTAGTTTATGTAGTGGGTGGTTGTGTTTGTCTCTCTACTTGTGTAGAAAGTGGGTGTAAGTAGTTTATAATGTAGGAAGGTTGTGTCTTACATGGGTTGCATGTATGTGGGTGATTGTGTTTTTCTCTCTACTTGTGTAGAGAGTGGATCTAGATAGTTATAGTATTGGGTGGTTACGACGTATGGGGGTTGATTCTCTCTAGATAGTTATAGGCCTTGTTTGTATAAATCTTCACGGTGTTGAATGAACAGAGGGAGATCAAATTACCAAACCTCTTATCTACTTCTTCTCATGCTTCTCTCCTCCTCAACTCTAAATTCTTTCTTTCCAATGGGTAGGTGTTATTTAGCTTCAAATTGGACAACAATGGAGTGTTTTTAATTTGGATTTTTTTTTCCAGTTCTAGATTTGATTGGTATAAAGGGTTCATTGGAGGATCGCAGTCAAAATTTATCTATTTAGCAAAAAAATCCAGGTGTAAGAACCTTTGATTCAAAGCACTCCCTTCAACGGTACCATTTCTGGAACCTGTCGTGAGCTCCACGACCACCAAACTTCTTCAACTCACAGTGCCTGGGATCGGCGACGAGAAGAGTTTGATCGTAACGGATGAGGACATCTTTGATTTCCTTCTTCGACTGGTGGATAGCATAGATCTGGGAGGTGTGACCGCCTACCTTGACTCAAATCCTCATGTCGACGCCGACAAACATTGGCGACCGAAGAGGAGGATAGGCTCAAATATAGCGGAGGATCTCAGGCTGGACCAGCTCGATTGGGACACCGTTGATCTTGATCAGACCATGACAGCGCTTGCAGTGGGTTTAGGAAAGAGACGATGAATAGTATCTAAAACACACATTGAAACCTTAAGTTTTAGTTGGAAAATAAAATGATCCCAATTAAAAAAAATTAAGGGTATAAATATAATTTAATCGTAATTAATAGAAAACTTAATTGAGGGACCAATTTGAAACGAAAATGAAATGTCAGGTACCGAATTTGTCTTTTTCCAAATACGAGGGGACAATTGAACATCGCCTGCATTTGTCGGGAACCAAAAAAGAAATTATTCTTTCAAAAATTAAGTGAATTTTGTGTATATAAAAAATGGGTAATTCTGAAATAATAATTATTTTGGTACTTTTGAAAAAGTTTAATTTTAGTAATTTTATTTTTTTATCTTTTAAGACCTTTGGAAAAAAAAAATCCATGTTTTAATAAAGTCAAATGGATGAGACTAAAAATATAAATATGTATTTAGTTTAGGAACTTTGGTGTCATTTTTAGGACTTTGCCCAGATGACTAAGGATGAAAATTTGGAATCCCAAAAAGCTCAAAAAAAAAAAAAAAGAAAAAAGAAAAAAACCAACAACAACAACAACGTGGCTAGCATATCCAAATTCGGCTTTTGAAAATTGCAGTCTCTGATCTGAAAAAAGGGCACCAAATAGGTACTAACTCGTCGGCCCTTGGGTAACCGGAGAAGCAAGTTCAACATCCGAGTTGTCTGAAGAGCTCGAATGCCTTGGCGGGTAGTTGTCATTTGCACTGTCTGAACCAATGGCACCATCCACCACACCATTGTTGGTAATGTCACCTCCTTCTTCTACTTCTCTCTTTCCTCGAGTACCGGAGAAGGCAATATCTCTTTGGTCGAAGACTCTGGCCATAGCAACAATCTTGGTCCATATTGAAGCTTGGGGGTGAGACATCCTCATGATATGGATATGGTTGTATAAGAACGATGCCAAAAAGACAGCTAGGGCTGAAAAAGAGGTGACCCCAACGACGAGAAATAAGCCCCAAAAGCTCTCTAGACTGATCTTGTAGATCGAATCTTGGCCGCCAGGATCTGGACAACCCGCCTTTCTCCCAAACCATGCGTTCTCTATTTCCACCATCGTTTCACCTTCGGTCACATTCAAGATTGCTTTCGAAACGTCTTGGCCTAAAAAAGAACCCAAAGGGAAAACCTGCAACGCACAAACTACAAATGAGAGAGAGAGAGAGAGAGAGAAGAGGTTTGCTCACAAAACCGAATCCATCAGTCCCGTAGGTTGGTTCAATCATGATGTATTTTGATCAATACATTGAAACCAAAAGCTTCACATATGGAACTTCATCGAAAGCAGCAGCAATGCCACCACTTCCACTACCTTTGGACGAGAGTTCATCACATTCTTCTTCACTGTTGTATGCCTTTAACTTGGACTCCTCGAAGCCCATCCGCTTGAGAATTCCATATACAAAAGAGCCTTGTTGGTATCCCACATGCTCTCCCTTTTCGATGAGTTTTTGCACGTCGGTAACGGTTGGTTGGAGCTGCTGAACTGTTAACATTGTTGTCAGGCTGGCTGTGTAAGTTTGGGTCAGCGCAAGCACCACAAAAAGCCATATTATGACCACAAACCTAGCCAAGTTACTCTGCACCTTTTCCTCTGCAAAGTTTTCGGATCATGATAAAAGATTAAAATCGATACATATGTGTGTGTGTATTCCAAACACGTATACGATAGTAATTTGGTCCGTCATTCATGGATCACAGGTATTCAACTTTTAGGTAGTTAATTAAAAAATGTGCATTCCATCTTGAAACAATCAAGAAGGTATGCTAAATGCTGATTATTATACTTGAAAACCGTGGAAGGCAATTCAGTACGCATTTGTATCTTCTTCTTTTTCTTTCCAGTTTTTCATGTTGTCAATGCTAAATGATAATATAACCCTCGCAGGACAGAGGCTGACCGCAGGCGAGCATGTAATGCATCATTCCTAAAGTTTTATTAGATAGCATCATCTCACAAAACTAAGGAGAATATGCAGCTTTCGGATGCTTGTATTCTCGAATTTGTAGAAGGAAAAAGTAAAAATAATATATATATATATATAAACGAAAAAGTAAAAATGAAGTGATGAAAAATTTTGAAACTACCACGTACTTCTATATAGCGAGTACCAATGAAGTGAACTTACTCTGTGCAAAAACCATGGTTGAGAAGGAGAACCAGAAGACAGTTCCAATTTGTTCTGAAAGAGGCCCCCTGAAATCTTCATTAATTCGATGCTCCAGAACCCAAACCACAAAACCAATGAAAGCGAATGAACATAGGATTGTGATCCAGAGATCACCAGTCAATGGTTTCAAGAACACCCATGCATCCTTCCCCATTTTCTCTTTCGATATTGGTACAACCATTGATATGCCAGATGCGGTATATGGCAATGTAAAATCCACAAATAATGACCTGTTTGGTCTAATAGTTACATCTCCTACCGCCGCATCAAAATTCTGCTTAGAACAAAAAAAAAAATACCCTACAAATGAGTACTGTATTAATCATAGATAAACAATGCCATATAACTATGCTATCATCAATCAGTTGTTTCTTGCATAAGCACCAATCATCTAACTTAGATTCAGGATCATGTGAAAGAAACTGCGGTTTTTTATTTTAAAAACTTGAAGAAGTTCTTTTAATGCTAGATGATAATGCGCTTACACAGGCCGAAATACATATAGGAGTGAGAAGGGCGGAGAGAGAGAGAAAGAGAGATATATCCCGAGATGCACTTGATACACCAGGTCATCGTAAGTTCCAGATGCAAATGGAACGTATTCATAAGGTATTGGGTATGGCAAAGCTGCCATAACTGCATTAAAGACGGCTATGCAGTAGCCGGTGACAGATGTCGCGTTTACCTTTACCATCTTGTCAAAGCCATTCTTTGCTGGAACGCCTATTCTTATCTTCTTTCCCTTTATTGGAACCATCCAGCCCCTGGGTTGACCAGTTTTATCCCCTGGCCATATGATAGTTCCAAGTCTAGACTTTGATGTCGAATTCGAGAGTGTGTTTCCTAAATTTAAGGCCCTAATAATTCCCTTTTCAGCTGTCCAAAATCCTACCCCTTTCCATCCATTACCAAACACATTAACTATCTGATAAGTTGAAGACTGTAGTTGGCCATCAACAATGTCGTAAGAGCCACCAAGACCTCTGAATGTAGTATTCAATAGCTTTTTCAAAAGATCCAGACCCGTTTGAGAGACCCCAAAAGTTTCAAGATCAGTAGAATTTCCTGAAATATTTTGCTTTTGAAAGACAATACCTTTAGGCCCTATTTTCTCCACCGCCATGGCTAATGCTATTGCAGCATCATATGCCCACAATCCAAAGACATTTACTTCAGCATTGAGTACATCAGGGTATTCTTGTTGAAACTTCCTTTTATATCGGATGTCGAAATTTTGGAGCTCTTTTGTCCGTGGAATGTGCGGTGTCACGCCTAAAACCCCTTGAATGGAATCAATGACCGAAGGATCTAGTGAACTCAAGAAATTGGTTAGGCCATCAGTAATTATCCAAATGTAGCCTTCACTCATCATTCCAACCTCTTTTGCTTTAGTAAAGAACCTAGAGCCAAAAACGGGCGACATATGCACAACAAAGACTCTGGTTTGCATTGCTGTCAACTTGTTAAGCTCTGCAACAATTTGAACGTCCGTGGCTGACGGCCTAATGCTGCTCCAATAGGGTACACGAGTGCCAACCTGTTGCAACGCCTTGGTCAGAAACGGTATAATGCCCTCGCCAAACTCGTTGTCAATGTATATGGGTACAACTTCTCTCCACTTGAAGGCTTGGACCACTGCGCTTATGGCTTTGACTTGAGATGAGTCATTATAGGAAGAACGAACAAAATATGGACTTTGGATCCGTGAGAGAGAAGGGCTTGTTGCTGAAAATGAAATGACGGGCACATGAGCTTTATCTCCGAGATCAACTAAAAACTTGGCCTGCATTGATGTTGATGGCCCAATTATCGCTTTCACTTCAACATTTTTCAGTAGGTCAAGAGCTGCAATATAGGGAAATTTAAATTATTTCCACTTACTATAGAACTTTGACCATATAATCGGAAACTAAACGAGGAATAATGAATTTATACGTAGCAAAACTGATACAATTTTACGGAAGAATGAATCCACTTAATGCTTTAAAGAGAGTTCTTTGCATTTTTTATGCTTAAAAGATGCAAAAATACTATTATGGATTCCTTTCAACTTTAATACAATTTTGGGGCTAACCGGCCCTTTGAGAGCCGGATTCAATTTTTTTTTTTTTTTTAAAACCGGCATTTGGAAGGCCTGTTTTAAAATTTGAGGCTGCCACGTGGCAGCCCCATCCCCCCCCCCATCCGATTAACATTTTTAAAAAAAAATCGACTAACAAAAAAAATTAAATAAGTTGTCGTATTTTATAAATTGCATAAAAAATTTTATGACGGTTTCAACAAGAGTACAAAATTATATACAAATTTTGTATAAATAAGGAAAAAATAAATTATATACAAATTTATTTCAACAAAATTGTTGAAATTATTTATAAAATACATAACAAAAAAAATGAAAAAATAAATTATTTTATTAAAAAAATAGTATAGAATCCGACTGGATTCTACATTGTATATATATATATATTATCATTTTAAATTTTGTTTAATATTTCAAAATTAAAATTATATACAAGTTATAATTATTTTGTAACATGTAAGTATTTAAAAAAATATATTTTAAAATTTTTATTTAAAAATATTATTATTTGGCATTGTAATTGTTTTGGCATTAAAAATCAATTACAACAAAAATTAAAAATCAAATGGACTAACAAAATTTAATTTTAAATAAGTTCGGATATTTTATAATTGTATAAAATTTTGATGAATCGGTTTGTATTTTCTCTATTTATCTATGATTTAATAAATAAATAAAAATTGACGATTTTTGTAATTAATTTTTTTTTTTTTAAAATTATTTGTGTGTTATTTTTTCTTTTGTAATTCGTATAATTTTTTTATGTCTTATAATTTATGTTTTTATTTTTTGTGTCTTATAATTCATATAAATATTAATATCGAAAAATATTAATTAAATTTTATTTTAGAAGTTATATGAAAGAATAAAATCTTAAAGGCGAAACTATTTAAAATAATCATAAACATCACACTGAAATTAAACACATTGACAAGTACAATTAATCATAAAAAAATACTAGATAAAATAGAAAATACTATCCATCATTGAACTTTTCAAGCATCGATAATTACTTAGTTTTAGGGATAATGACATTTTTAGTGTTCGATAATTCAAAAAATAATATATTTTTTTTAAAATAATTTTTTTCAATATTTTTTTAAAATAATTACATGTTACAAAATAATTATAATTTATATATAATTTTTAATTTCAGAATATTAAATAAACTATGAACATCTCCTTTGGAATCTCTGGGATTTAGAAACAGCCTGGTCCTGTAATAATTATGAGAAGCATAAAAATCCGACAGAGCCAAAGATATACAAGTCAACCCCATCTTTCCAACCAATGCATCCATATCAAGCACCACAAGGGTGGTAGTGTTCTGTGTTTTTGCTATTTCTACGAATAAGATCCAAATACAAAGAACCAAGAGGAAGAGAGAGAACATCCTCATCTCGGAAATTGCCTAATAGCAGTAGAATTTCATGGAATCAATTGAATAGTTCATGAAGTTCATATACATATGCATAAACACACACACATTCTCTCTTACAAACACAGCGATGAACTAAGTCAAATTATCATTGGCTAACGCAATAGACAATTAGAAACTCAGCGTGGATGAGTTCTTAAATTTGACAAAATTTTGAAGCTTACGCAATAGTAATCTATTAAAAGTATTGCAAATAGATATATAATCACACAAACACACACACACACACATATATTGGGAAAAACAATAAAAATCAGAAAGGTAATATGGATGATGAGTTACCCTGGTAGATCGGCGGGGGTGATCTAGGGCGTGGGTCTCAAAGGAAGGCAGTACAGGATCATCGGTTACAGGAGAAGTCTCAAGCATGGTCGCTGGAGTTAGAAGGGTGAGATCAACTAATGGTTTTGGAGTGGGTTCAGTTGGTGGTTCTAGGGTGAACTCAGCATAAGGTGCAGGGCTAGGCTCAACTGGTAGTGCTGGAGTGGAAGGTGCAAACTAGTAAGTTCAAATAGGCGTCCAACCTTACGACCAGTCCCAAGAGTTTTTCCTGTCCGAGGATCCTGTACACGACAACTACTATTAGAAAATATGACTTCAAATCCTAATTTACAAAGTTGTTCAACAGATAAGAAATTTAAGATGAGTTTCGGAATCAAATACGTGTCAAGAATAGAAAGATGGGAAGTAGAAATCTGACCGGTATAAGTAACACGCATTTAAAAACCATCAGCGGTATGAATCCTAGGAATATTCATAGTGGAGAGTTTGGTTGAAAAAATGTTTGGATCTGATGTCATATGATTATAACAAGCAGAATAAAAAAACCAAGAAAAGTTACCTCCAGTAAGTGAGAGAGTGGGGGAAAAAATTGTACTATTTTTAAAGAAGATATAGAGAAGGAGTGAAGCAAAATTTGCAACAGACAGGGTAACATTAGTGGATGAAAGATCCGAACCCTCTTCGGCATTGATAATGAGCGAAGAACCCACAGATATCGCTGTTGAACCTGGAAAAACCGTTGTCATGGATAGATTCAGAATACTTAAATTGTCCAAGAATCGGTCTATACTCGTAAAGAACCAATTGAGAGCCCCTTGAACCGATCAAATTTTCGTGATGAACTTAATTAACAATATAAAGAGAACTATACTGTATGATTTGGATGAAACGAAGATCACAGATAAATCCTTAATAGTGAAATTGTTCAGGAACCAATATTGAATCTTCAAGGACTGGGTGAAAAACAGGTCAACTAGTGTAGGGACCACATGGATATAACAGAAAGTATATTCTGTGAGTCTCAAATCACAAAACGGAGGCAGGAAACAGAATCAGAATGTTGAAAAACTCCAGGAACCGATCCAAGTTTGCAAAAAACCTGTTTAAAAATCCTGAATCGGGCCAAATAAAGTTCCTTGTTGAACCGCTGACGTGGCAAGAGGGACTGACTGGGGAACTGACGTGGCTGATCAACTACCGATGTGGAGCTAATGTGGAAATGACTATTTGACGATGTGGCTGTGACATGGCACTAACGTGGTAATGATGTGGCACCTGAGACGGCAGTTGACTTGGAGCTGACCAGGTGCTGATTGTATATTTAGGGCTGATGTGGCGATGTATACACCTAGGAGGCGCGTGGATCTGATAACAAAATAGGACCAGTTGATTCGGGCCGCGCGTGGGGGCGCGTAGGGCGTCTTACGACGGTAAGGTTTTGGTGGTTTGAATCATCTAGGTGAGACGGTTCCAATGATATATTGTGAGGCGGATTTGGAGCCTTAGTTGAGGCAGTAGATCCCAAAATTCGAGAGAGCGGAGGGTGGTGATACTGCGGGTTGTTGAAGGCGTGTGAGGGCGCGTCTAGTTTCCAGTGACGATGATTTTGGTGACATTGTGTTCGTTTCTGCAAGACAAATACGGTGGTGTGGTGGTTGTTGATACCGGAGAAATGATGAAGCCTATAGTAGCGACGAAAGTCTCGGGAGAATAAGGGCGGTGGCGGCGACAGTGGAAGCTTTAGGGTTGCAAAAATTTTAGGGAGAATAAGTCCAGAAAAGACTTGCTCTGATACCATGATAGGAGGTTCCAACTTAAAACCATATGGTGTTAAGTGGAATAACTCATTTGATTTATATAGTAGTTTGGAAACTCTCAAATAAGCGATATAGGACATGAATTTAACATATGTATGGCCTAAGGAAATCATTAGGGGCTAAAGGATAGGTTTAGAGGAGGTTTGGGTAAGAGAGAGTGTGTGGGAGTAAAGTTGAGTGTCCTAGAAGCAACCCCATCCAGATTTGACCAGATCAAACTAGGGTAACACTCGAGTTCCACCTCTCTTTCTCTCAAAATTCTATCACTCTTTCCTACTCTCTCACATCTCATCCTTCTATCTATCCCCCTCAAAACACTTATCCCCCTAGACAAGAAAAATCAAAGGAAAAAAAGTAGAGAAAAAAGAAGTCCAAGAACAAGGAACAAGTCCCGAAAATCAAAACCTTACCCCTTCAAAAGGAACACTAGGCACGTCCATTTCTCTAATCTATTTTCATTTTCTTCTCAAATGAAGATAACAAAACAGGCAAGAAATGATAAAGTGCATACTATATAAATGTATGGAGCTAAACTATATAAACAAACAAGGAAAAATGGGGAACATTTATGGCGGTAAATTATATGGCAGGAACTGTTGGCAGGAATTTTGAACTGATAATGTTAATATAATAATGGAATTGGCCCATTTGGTCCATTAGGGCAAAACTCTAACATCCACTTACCCTATAAATACTTGTGTATAGCGTTGTATTATTTGTATTTCTTTATTACATATCAATATATGATTCATACTCACACTTCTCAATTATCTTAATTTGGTATTAGAGTCAAGATTATTAGTCTCTCTTTCTCTCGTAGTCAAATCATCCGTGCAAATTGAGAGTTGCACTCAAGGGCGAGTGTTAGATTTTTGTCACACATCGCTTATTTGAGAGTTCCTAAATCACTATATAAATCAAAGGAGTTACTCCACTTAATATCATATGATTTTAAGTTAGAATTTCCTATCACCTAGGTGGAATACACTCATCTCCTAAGTGTTTAAAAATCATCCTTAGTGGTTTCCAATGCTTGTCCTCCTCCAAACTTTGTGGGAAAAGAACAAAAATACTACTAAATGCATTCTTAACATTTTCAATCAAGTCTATTTTTTTTTCTTTTTTTAAGATAATAAAATTAAATTAGATCGTTCAATATTTTATTGGGTCCCTTATATGTGAAAATAAGCTTGAAATTACTTTTCGATTTCATGAATTTTGAAAATATCATAAATTTAGGGTAAAAATTGATTTTTTTTAGAACTTTGATTTCAATTTTTTCTTCTCAAAATTGACTTTTGGAAACTAAAATTGATCAATAAAATATAAAATACTTTTGAAAATTTCTCCAATTTGATCAATTTCGTCGTAAAACTAACTTTTGTAAAATTTTAATTTTTACCCCAAAGTTTTCTTTCTTTTCTAATCTTAAATGGATATCTGATTCGAGTCTTTTCAAAATTAAATTTATTTCCAAAGACCTTAATTTTTCAACTTGGACCCCAATCGGCCCCGATCAAAATTGTTTTAAACTCCAATTAAACCCTAAACTTTTTAAATTGGAAAATAGTCTTAATTAACTTATTAAGGGGCCTAACCAGGGTTATAGAACTTTAATTGAATTTGGTTTGGACTTAATCGAATTATTAAAAGGTCAATTTGAAGATTAGAAACCAAAATAGGCATTTTGAATTTTGAATTTAGTCCCAGAACTTCTTGAATTGAAAGATATTTTCAAATGACAAGAGAAGCATAAGAGGATAGAGTGCTTATCAAAACACCACAGGAGAATAAACTAAAATTCAAGCAAATCACAGGGACAAAAGTGCCATTAACCCCAAAAAATTCTTTATTTCTGACACATTATGATAATGGAGATGTGACAAAATTTAAAAGAAATTTTGAATTAAAAAAACGTCAAATGATACTACCATTATCATAATGTGTTTAAACCCTAAACACTCCTATTATATTATTTAGACATATACTAATGATATCCCCATTTAAGCATTATACTAGTGTTATCTGCTGTCATTCTAATAATTGAGATGTCGTATATCACATTTTGTTGACACAAATACAATTTTAATATAATATTTTTTTTTTAATTTTAATTTTCCATGCATTTTCTCTCTCGGTCTCCTTCCCTCTTATTTTCTACTTTCTATTTTATTTTGTTCTGTATTTTTTATTTATTTATTTATTTTTTGTATATGGTCTTTATAAAAAATAAAAAATCAAAATTGAAAAACTGGAAAATAATAGCAGACAATAAAACAAAACAAAACAAAAAAATGAAAAACATTAAATTCAAAAAAATAAAATAAAAATAGTTTTGTGTTTTATTTTTTTTAATTAATTCTTGTTTTTTTATCTTCTTGTTTTTTATATTTTAATTTTGATTTTTTTTTTAAATTTTCTATAAACACCATAAAAAATAAAAAATAAAATAAAAATACAGTGAAAAAAAATAAGAAAGAGAGATAAGAATGTAAAAAATAGAAAATAAAAATAAAACCCCCCAAAAAATGAACACAATATTTTTTTATTTTGCTATTTTTAAGGACAATTTTAAAGTGCACTCCCTCACATTGGTCATTTAGGATTAAATTCAAGATTTAAATCTTTGAGTATTCATTAGAAGAGTCAAATTCTGGTTGACAAAAAAGAGAGGACACATTCTCTTGTCAATGAGACTAACACCTCTTACATATATATATAATGATATTTTTGATAACTATATATGATAGAATAGTATTTCAGATAAATGAACTAAAAATAAATAAAAGTATTTTGAATATTATTAAAATAATAAAATTATCTTTAAATATCTACGGAAATAATACTGGGATTTAAGGTTATGTTTGGGTAAAAGATTTGGAGGAATTTCATTTATATAAACGATTTTACAAATTCTCTTTGACAAATTCTTTTTTGGATATTATTAGGATAGAATTATAAAATCTTTTATTTAAAAAAATAGGAGTAAAGTGTAAATCCTTTTAAATCTTAGCTAATATTTTCATAAACTCTAATATGGACTAAAAATAAAATACTTATTAATTTGGTGTCAATTTTGAAAAATAATGTACTTATTTTTGTTGAAATTTTTACTAACTCGTTGGCTCTTGGGTAACCGGAGAAGCAACTTCAACATCCGAGTTGTCTGAAGAGCTCGAATTTCTTGGCGGGCTGTTATCATTTACGGTAACATTGTCTGAACCAATGGCACCATCCACCACACCATTGTTGGTAATGTCACCTCCTCCTCCTCCTCCTCCTTTTTCTCTCTTTTCCCGAGCAGCGAAGGCGGCGATATCTCTTTGGTTGAAGACTCTGGCCATGGCGACAATCTTGGTCCATATTGAAGCTTGGGGGTGAGACATCCTCATGATATGGATATGGTTGTACAAGAACAATGCCAAAAAGATGGCAAGGGATGAAAAACAGGCAACCCCAGCCACGAGAAATAAGCCCCAAAAACTTTCTAGACTGATCTTGTAGATGGAATCCGGGCTGCCAGGATCTGGACAACCCGCCTTCGTCCCAAACCATGCGCGCTCAATTTCCACCATCTGTTCACTTTCGGTCACATTCAAGATTGCTTTTGAAATGTCATGGCCTAGAAAAGAGCCCATAGGGATAACCTGCAACTCACAAATTACAAATGTGTGTGTGAGAGAGAGAGCATGTTCTTCGGTAAACCATGAAGACAGTATATCAAGAGAATAAAATTAAGAGATCTTTATTCTTTAAACCTAATTTAAGAGTTACTATAGCAAATTAACCAAGTAAAGAGTTATGTTGGCAAAAAATCCCTTCCAAAACAGTGTATAGAAATTACTCCTCAACGATTGATAAAATACAAAGAACTGACGTTACTATTTTTCCATAAATTACAGGAATTTTCATTGGGTTTATAAGTACCCTTCCGTAAAAAGATCTTCCAAAACAGTGCAATGGAAAGTTCATTGGGTTCAAGGTTGGCAAGTAAAAATACAACGACAACAACTTTAGCAATGAAATTTGGGTTTTTGAGGGGGAGGTGGCATTGAAATCATGGATCTGGATCAAGAGAGAAAGAGGGATCAAGAGAGAAAGAGAAGGCAGTGGCGACTCGTACAACAACAATGGTGAATAAGAAGTTAAAAAACAATGGCAACAATCGAAGATCGGATCTTGAACGGCGACAACGCCGCCTCGAACCCTAGATCGGCTTCCACTTTGTCGACTTCGACAACATCGTCTTCAATGCTCGTCTTTGAATTCTTCTTCATGCCCTGGAGTCTCATTTGCTTCATATTAAAGGTGTTTTTTCTTTTTAATCCCTATTAAATTACATTTTCATCCCCTTAAACATTCACAAAAGTACAAATAGTTAGGGGTTAGCATTGGTCAGATTGAGCCGGTTTGGGGAAAAATTGTCAACCGAGCCAAAACTATTCGGATTTGGAAAAAAAAAAATGTAGCCGACGGAGAATAAGCAAGGTTTACATCGGGTTCGGACAGAATACAACCGATGGACTCTCGGGTTTCTCCATCACCCCATGGACAGAATGAAATCTACCATTTGATTTTTCAGATCAAAACATATTTCAAATCCACACTCACAAATCGTGAATCTACCATTTGATTTTTTAGATCGAAACATATTTTAAATCTACACTCGTAACTCTTAGATCTACCATTTGATTTTTGTTCGCTTGCATATTTAGATAATAAGAATAGAAGAAAAAGAGATTGAGAGTAGACTGGGACTTCGAAACTGAGATTTGAGTTGCCAAAAATTGCCAAAACAATTGGGAACCATGTGTTTGCCTTTTATATGAGAGTTGTGAGTTGTCAATGAGAGAAACTAGAGGGAAAGAGGCGGTGAGAAAGGAATGGCTTGGGGAAAATGCAACAAACCCTATAATTTGTGTGTGTGTATATATATTAAATGCGAAATGACGTCGTTCGAGTGTATCGGCCGGTTTGGGTTTACCCGAGAACCAAAACCCATAAACCGTCATCCTTCTGCTTTTATTCGTGTTAGACTTCTTCTCACCCATCATTTGCTAGGATTGGCACGGGTCGGTTCCTTTTCGGCTGGGTTCAATGCGTGTCGGTCAAGTTTTCCAAATTTTTATGTTGCCCAACCCTACAAATAGTAGTGTGAATGTTCACACTAGTAATCCCTATTAAATCTGGTGTGCGTTATTATTTCGAAATAGTGTGAACATTTACAAGAGTTTATAGAAGTAAGAATGTTCACAGTGATAATCTTATTAAATCTAGTACAGTACGAGTTTCTATTTCGTAAATAGTGTGAATATTCAAAACATTATACAAAAGTGTAATATTTGTATCTTTAAATTTTAAAATATTCGAACATATTCATGATTATCAGTGAACATTCTTAATGATACTGTTGTAAATATTGTTTAAGTGCAAATATTATCAATGTGAAGATTCATAATACTATTTGTGTTAGTACGAATGTTTACTCTTCGAAACAACTCTTAAAATATTAGACTTAATAAATATTTATCAATGTGAATATTCACAACACTATTGTGCCAGTGTGAATATTCACACTATTTTAAAATAAACCACCCAAACAGTATATGTGAATGTTCACACTGTTGTTTCACATGTGAAGATTCACACTGCAGTGGTTTGAAATTTGAACATTCAAATATTTGTATTTTTTTTCAAAAATATACAATAATGTATATAAAAATGAAGAGCGTGAGTTATACATTAAAGTGATATTTTTTTTCTTTAGTTTTTTTGTTATTGGAAACGTTTGTAATTTTGATTTCCTTAGATATGGGTTGTTTCTTGATAAATAAACTTTCTATTTTTATGTATACAATTACAAATTTGTAAAATGACATTTGTAAATAAAAGTTTAAACATGGCTAAACAATATGGACCGCTTTCGGAAGAGTCTTGGAGGACCAAAAATTTATTTTTGACAGTTTGGGATGTTTTTAATAGTTTACATTATTTGGAGGACTAAATAATAAAAATCCCTAACATTTATTAATTTAAACACAACATTATCTTGTGACTGGTTGCGTTAACTATTGGGGTTGTTTGGATGAAGGATTTTGGGAACGGATTTGATTTTGACAAGAATTTTCTTTCTTGTCGGGCTATATTTTAGAAAGGAATATGTAAAATTTCTTAGCATTTGGAAATTGAGAATTAAGGAGGGTAACATCACGATCTCCAAATGCCTCCTATAGGGATTTTATTTTTTTATTTTTGCAAATTCTTCCGAATGAGGCATACCTCTCTCCATCTCGAGATGAACTTACATCAATCAATTTCAATTTAAAAAAAAAAAAATACACAAACAATGAATTTGCAAAAGATTAAATTTTTAAATTCAAAAATTCCAAATGCCATGAATTGATCAAATTCTTTATCCAGACGTACTCTAGGCTTTCAACTGTCATTTATTCTCTTTATATATATGTGTGTATGCATGTGTGTGTGTGTATATATATATGAGAGAGAGGTTTGCTCACAAAACCGAATCCATCAGTCCTGTAGGTTGGTTCAATCATGCTGTATTTCGAGCAATACTTCGAAACCAAAAGCTTCACGTATGGAACTTCATCGAAAGCAGCAGCAATGCCACCACTTCCACCACCTTTGGACAAGAGTTCATCACATTCTTCTTCAGTGTTGTATGCCCTTAGCTTTGATTCCTCAAAGCCCATCCGCTTGAGAATTCCATATACAAAAGAGCCTTGTTGGTATCCCACATACTCTCGCTTTTCAATGAGTTTTCTCACGTCTGTAATGGTTGGTTGGAGCTGCTGAACTGTTAACATTGTTGTCAGGCTAGCTGTGTAACTCTGGGTCAGCACAATCACCACAAAGAGCCACATTATGACCACAAACCTAGCCAAGTTACTCTGCACCTTTTCCTCTGCAAAGTTTTCGGATCATGATAAAAGTTTAAAATCGATACATATATATATGTGTGTGTGTATTCCAAACACGTGTACGATGTAATTTGGTCCGTCTTTCATGGATCTCAGGTATTCAACGTTTACCTAGTCAATAAAAAATGTGCATTCCATCTTGAAACAATCAAGTAGGTATGCTAAATGCTGATTATTATACTAGAAAATCGTTGAGCAATTCAGTACGCATTTTTATCTTCTTTTTTCTTTTTCCCTAGTTTTTCATGTTGTCAATGCTAAATGATAGTATAACCCTCGCAGGACAGAGGCAGAACACAGGCGGGAATGTAAGGCATCATTCCTAAAGTTTTATTAGATATCAGCATCCCACAAAACTATGGAGAACATGGACCTTTCAGATGTTTGTATCCTCCAATTTGTAGAAGGAAAAAGTATATATATAACATTAATAAAACAAAAAAGTTAAAATGAAATGATGAATTTTTTTGAAACTATCACGTATTCAATATAGCAAGTAGAAATGAAGTGAACCTACTGTGTGCAAAAACCATGGTTGAGAAGGAGAACCAGAAGATAGTTCCAATTTGTTCTGAAGGAGGCCCCCTGAAATCTTCATTAATTCGATGCTCCAGAACCCAAACCACAAATCCAATGAAAGCGAATGAGCACAGGATTGTGATCCAGAGATCACCAGTCAGCGGTTTCAAGAACACCCATGCGTCCTTCCCCCTTTTCTCTTTCATTGGCACAACCATTGATATGCCAGATGCAGTATATGGCAGTGTAAAATCCACGAATAATGACCTGTTTGCGTTAATAGTTACATCTCCTACCACTGCATCGAAATTCTGTTTAGAACCCAAAAAAAAAATAAAAAAAATCATACAAATGAGTACTGAATTACCCACAGATAAATCAGAATACCATATAACCATGCAATCATCAATCAGTTGTTTCATGCATGAGCACTAATCATCTAATTTAGATTCATTATCGTATGAAAAAAAAACTGCCTTCTTTTTTTATTTTAAAAATTTGAAGTTCTTCTTTTAATGCAAGATGATAATGCACTTACACAGGCCTAAATACATATAGGAGTGAGAGGGGGAGAGAAAGAGAGATACCCCAAGATACACTTGATACACCAGGTCATCGTAAGTTCCAGCACTATCTCCATTGGGCATTGCAAATGGAATGTATTCATAAGGTGCAGGATATGGCAACGCTGCCATTACTGCATCAAAGACGGTTGTGCAGTAGCCGGTGACAGACATCACATAAGAACCAGGATATGATCTTACCTTTACCAACTTGTCAAAACCATCCTTTACTGGAACGCCTATTCTCATCTTCTTTCCCTTTGTTGGAACCATCCAGCCCTTGGGAGGATCTGTAGTATCACCCGGCCACATGATAGTTCCAAGCCTAGACTCTGATGTTGAATTCGATACTGTGTTCCCTAAATTTAATGCCCTAATAATCCCCTTTTCAGCTGTCCAAAATCCGACCCCTTTCCATCCATTACCAAACACATTAACTATCTGATAAGTTGAAGACTGTAGTTGGCCATCAACAATGTGGTAGGAGCCACCAAGACCTCTGAATGTAGTATTCAATAGCTCTTTCAAAAGATCCAGACCCGTTCGAGAGACCCCAAAAGTTTCAAGATCAGTAGAATTTCCTGAAATATTTTGCTTTTGAAAGGCAATACCTTTAGGCCCTATTTTCTCCACTGCCATGGCTAATGCTATTGCAGCATCATATGCCCACAATCCAAAGACATTTACTTCAGCATTAAGTACATCAGGGTATTCTTGTTGAAACTTCCTTTTATATCGGATGTCGAAATTTTGGAGCTCTTTTGTCTGTGGAATGTGTGGTGTCACGCCTAAAACCCCTTGAATGGAATCAATGACCGAAGGATCTAGTGAACTCAAGAAATTAGTTAGGCCATCAGTAATTATCCAAATGTAGCCTTCACTCATCATTCCAACCTCTTTTGCTTTAGTAAAGAACCTAGAGCCAAAAACGGGCGACATATGCACAACAAAGACTCTGGTTTGCATTGCTGTCAACTTGTTAAGCTCTGCAACAATTTGATCGTCCGTGGCTGACGGCATAATGCTGCTCCAATAGGGTACACGAGTGCCAACCTGTTGCAACGCCTTGGTCAGAAACGGTATAATGCCCTCGCCAAACTCATTGTCAATGTATATGGGTACAACTTCTCTCCACTTGAAGGCTTGGACCACTGCGCTTATGGCTTTGACTTGAGATGAGTCATTATAGGAAGAACGAACAAAATATGGACTTTGGATCCGTGAGAGAGAAGGGCTTGTTGCTGAAAATGAAATGACGGGCACATGAGCTTTATCTCCGAGATCAACTAAAAAGTTGGCCTGCATTGATGTTGATGGCCCTATTATCGCTTTCACTTCAACATTTTTCAGTAGGTCAAGAGCTGCAATATAGGGAAAAATTGTTTCCACTCACTACAGAACTTTGACTATAGAATAGGAAATTATACAAGGAATAATGAATTTATACGTAGCAAAACTGATACAATTTTATGGAAGAATGAATCCACTTAATGCTTTAAAGAGGACTTAGCTGGATCTCATTCATTTACATGCAAGGATCACCTCCGAAATTATACAGTACAACCACCATTGTTGATCTATGTATGAACAAACAGTGCACATAAAATTACAGAGTAAAAGATAGAAGTGGTGAATTGAACCTCTTGCCGTTTTTGAAATAAACCACCTTTGTAGGCGTGTTCTACTTGAATGGTTGAACATGAAAGAAAATATGCCCAAGAGATAAGAAAGAGTAGTGTGTATAAGTTGTCCGAGAGAGAGAGAGAGAGAGAGAGGGAGAGAGAACCTGCAGCAGCTGCACCAAGAACATCTCCTTTGGAATCTCTGGTATTTAGAACCAGCCTGGTCTTGTAATAACTATGAGAAGCATAAAAATCCGATAGAGCCAAAGATATACAAGTCAACCCCATCTTTCCAACCAATGTATCCATATCAAGCACCACACCTACATTTACAAGGGTGGTAGTGTTCTGTGTTTTTGCTATTTCTATGGAGAAGATCCCAATACAAAGAACCAAGAGGAAGAGAGAGAACATCCTCATCTCGGAAATTGCCTAATAGCAGTAGAATTTCATGGAATCAATTGAATAGTTCATGAAGTTCATATACATATGCATAAACACACACACATTCTCTCTTACAAACACAGCGATGAACTAAGTCAAATTATCATTGGCTAACGCAATAGACAATTAGAAACTCAGCGTGGATGAGTTCTTAAATTTGACAAAATTTTGAAGCTTACGCAATAGTAATCTATTAAAAGTATTGCAAATAGATATATAATCACACAAACACACACACACACACATATATTGGGTATTGCCTTGATTCGAACCATACACGTGAATAGTACGCTTTTTCACCTAGAACTGTGGAATAGTGAAACGCGTGAACATTGACAAACGCGTGAACAGTGACATGAGTACCCATTTTGGACTTTGAAACGAGTACCCATTTTGAAATGTGAACAGTGAAATGACTTTTCCAGAATATTGTTTCGTCCCTCTCTCATATTATAAATAGGCGTGGTCCTTTGAGAGAGAAAGACCATGAGTGAGATTTGAGAAAGAGAGGAATATGTGCATTAAATAAACAGAGATTAATGCGTTTTGGACTTTTCAAGAATATTTTTTTTGTAATTCTTTTTGATATAGTGAAATTAGTTTCTCTCCGTAGACATAGGTAAATTATTAGCCGAACCACTTTAAATTAAACTTGCATTGTGTGACTGATCCTTGGGCGGGGAATGTCATGAGCTTTTCACTATTTTGGGTCTGAAAAGATGGAAATATACTAAATGGGGTTTCCTTTTTTCTTATTTACCACAAGGGGTCTCTCCGGCCTTCCAACAGCTGGAGACTATTATTTTATTTTTTATTTTTTAGAGAAACCGGCCCTCAAAGGGCCTGTTTCTTAAATGAGGGGCCCCACCGTGGGAGCCCCTCCTCCCCTCCCCCCCCCCCAACCCCAACCCCAACCCCAACCATCCATCCAAAAAAAAAAAAAAATATATATATATATATATATATATATCAAATAATATATACACAATTTTTTTTTTTGTGTGGGACACTATTTTAATTTTTTTTTTTTTAAATATTTTATGTAAAATGGGCAGTATATTTTTAAAATGGACAGTATATTTTTAAAATTTGTTACATCAAAATGGTTTTCCACTACAGATGGATTGTCCATCATCGTCTCAGGCTCTGCCACTAGCTGGCGAACTGCATCCATCGAATCGCTCGAAACATCCACTAGGCCCTACGTCGGCCTGGTAGACCGACTGAGATTGGAAGTTTTCACCATGCTTTTGTGCATAAATTACGTTCAAAACACTGCATAATGCTTTTTACAATACTGAAAATAGACAAATGAATTATTTTAAAAAAATCGTCTAAGTTGGCTAAACGAGTTGTTTTGATGATGACGTAATTTTTTCGGCAATTTGGAGTTAACAAAATATGGTATATCCATAATAGAAATGAAATCAATTTTTTTGTATACAAACGACATTCATAACACTATATAATAAAACTGAAAACACTAAAAATGGATTAGTGAATAATTTTTAAATAATCGCCAAAGTTGATCACATGAGTTATTTTTCTGTGAAACTTTAAGTTAGGAAAATATAGTTTATCCGTAACAGAAATGAACATAAATTTTTTTCGTATACAAACTATGTACAAACTACCAGATTTGAAGTTACATTGTTTTATCTGATTATTCTGTGGATTCCGGGTGAGATCTTTCCAATTATATTCTTTCATTGCATTACTTGTTTATATTTTGAAAATTGATCTTAGAAATTATTTTTGATTTGTTAAAAAAAAATATTTTTACAAACAATTTCTTGAATCTGATTACGTGCTCCAATTTGCTACCCATATCTTGTTAAAATCAAATTTTGTATCTCACGTTTTTCTATCACTAGTTGGGATATTAATTGAGTTATTATTTATCTGGAATGGTAAAAGTTCCAAATGAGATTTCCTACTTATCATTTTGTATTGGTGAGTAGTGTGACGGGTTAAATACTGTTGAGGGTATTTTATCAAGGGTAGTCGGGTTTCAGTCTCTTCCTATAAAGAGATTGAGGTAGTGATTCTTCCTGGATAGAATTAATTTGAGTGATTTGTAAAGGTTCCATCCTTACCTGGAAAAATGATACTTTGAGTGTTTTGAGAGGTTTTGATTCTTGAGCCGTAGTAAAAAGAATTAGGTTAATCTTTAACCTGTAAAAAGATAGGTTCTTCTTGAGCCTGTAAAAAGTAGAGGTTATTCCTAAACCTTAGAAAATAAAATTGTAAAGATTGATTCTAAGCCTGTAAAATAATCGGTATATGTGTTTGGTTCCTACCTTTAAAGAGATCTTGAGAATTAGTGGGTGCAAATCTCCGTGGGGCTCGGAGAACTGGACTAGCCAAGAGCAGTTTGGTGAACCAGGATATATCTTGGTGTGCTACAATATTTACTTTGCTATTTTTGCTGTTTGGGCGTGCACCTAGTTAATTGATTTATTCCGCTGTGATATAAAGATAATAATTAATTTATGAATAAAATTAATTATTTGATTTATTCAAATTTTATTCTGATATATTTTTTAATTACCCAATTCACCCCCCCTCCCTCTTGGGTATTCTACTGGACACTAGGGTTTGACAGTGACGGGGTGCGATGGTGAAGCGTGGGTTGTCCTTTGGGTGCAACGACGGTGACGGGATACGACGACACCGGCGGGGTGCGACTGCGACAACGGGGATGGCAACAAAGGTTAGCTTAGGATTTCACATCAATTTTTTTCCCTAAAATTTTAGTTCTTCGGTTTTGTTCTTGGTTTTTGTTTGTCAAATTTGTCAATTTTTGTTTTGGTTTTTGTCATTTCTTAGAGTTGTGATTCATTGTTTCAAAATGGTTGTATGATGTAAATATTACACCCTAGGGGGTGTGAATATTAAACTCGAAAACTTTGCTGCAGCCAAATTTTATGCATGTTTATCCAATCTAGTCCGTTATTGTAGGGTTTTAGTAATTTTATGTTTTCAGAGAAGTAAAATCGGTTTTGTTCTTGTTTTTTCTTTTTCGAAATTTGTCAATTTTTATATATAAAATTTTGTAAAAGTTACTGCACAACAAATTTTGCTGTATAGTGACATTTGATGTGGAAATTACTAACAATGCATTTTCGTGTCAATGGGCATGTTCCGAAATTATAGCATGCAGCCCCAAATTACTGAAATTATAGCATGCAAATCAAAATTTTCAATCTGAAAGTGTAAAACATAAAATCCAAAAAAACCCTACAGATCAAAATTACTAAAAGTGAAACATAAAATCCAAAAAAAAACGACAGATCAAGACTGAAACATAAAAACAACATCAAAATTACAGATTAAAATCCACTAAAGTCTGAACCTATTATTACACATCAAAATTTCCAAATTTTTGAGACGACACAATTTCCAAAACAGCAAATTTACAGCCCGCATCACTCCAAATTTCCAAAACGACACCAATAGCCTGTTCCAAGATCACATGACAACAAGTAAAAACTAAAAGTACAACTTCCAAATAATGAAGAATATAATTAAATAAACGTACCATCAATCGTCAATCAATGTTGTTTCCGAACTCGATCCAACAAGTCCTATAACAAAAGAATAACATAAATAAAAAAATTTATACACAATGATGCTTATTCAAGGATGCCATTGAAAATGAAATGAAGATATATAAAATAAATGAATATTACCTTCCTCTATATTTTCTATATGTTCTACATCGTCCATTGCTTCACGAATATTGATCCGCTTTGAAGACCGCAACCAATTCTGAGTACAAATGAGAGCCTCAACCATCTTTGCAAATAACGAGCTACGGTAATGATCAAGAATTCGTCCACCAATACTAAAAGCAGATTCTAATACAACTGTAGACACCGGAATTGCTAATACATCCCTTGCAACTTGAGAAATGATTGGATATTTTGTTGAATTACTTCCCCACCACCCCAAAATTTCGAAGTCATCACTTTCAATTTCCACTGGGGAAGTTAAATATTTATCCAACTCTGATTTAGAAGTCATATTACATTCCTCCACTACATGTTTGCGAAACTGAGATGAAAACATAGCACGGGCATCCTCCTCCTCTTCATCCAACCCACTCTCAGGTAACGAATCACTCACACTTTGAGTAACGACAACATTAATAAATCCATTACATGCGTACCAATCATATAAACGGGACAAATGATCCGCAACCTTTTTCATTACCTCATCCGCAATTACGGCATCATAATTTATTTTCAAGCACCAATCAATATATTTCGATTTATATCGAGGATCAAGAACAACCGCAACCAACAACAACGAATTCATTTTGTCAAGTTTTCCCCAATATTTGTCAAATTTAAATTGCATACCTTTGGCCATTAAAGAGAGGAACAAATAAGAATTTTTTGACAAATTCATTATTGCACATTTAATGACCATAAGCTCCGTAAAAAAAGAATTGGAAGTGACAAATAATGAACCAGAAAATTTCAAGGTTACATTACAGAAAAGTTTTAAAAACTTGACAAATGATCTAGCCTTCCGCCAATCAACACTATTCGGTAGTCCCAACGCTGTTTTCACTTGCTTTCCTTTATTATTCACATCACCTTCCTCTCCTGCACCATCAATATCTCTATAAAGAAATTTGTACTTTTCATCTTCATCCTCTAAACGATCAAAAGCTTTTTCAAATTTGATTGCTCTATCTAGTATGAAATATGTTGAATTCCATCTAGTTGACACATCTAGACAAACTGCCGAGGTTTCAGAAATATCCACGCGCTTTTCTTCTTGTTATACTTCAAGGGAACCACCATGGCCACTCCTGACTCCGTGAACGGGAGCGTGAAGTCCACTACAATGACCGGTTAGCTACGATGGTGACGTCACCCACCACCCCATCAAAATTCTATCCACATAAAAACAAAAACAGATTATGCGCAGCACGTGGTTTTATAATGGTTATATTTTTATTATTTTTTATCAATGATCCAAATTTCTCTCTCGTTTTGCGGATGATTCATTGCTACAAAAAGATTAAAGAAAAATATCTTATAATTAGTGGAATAACGAAATGATAAAAATATTTATATTAGAATGGCAAGTGTTGAGTACAACTCATTTTTCTTCCAAAATTATTAACATCATTTTTAATTTTGGGGGATTGAAACAACTGTGAAACTTAAAAGACCAAATGTGCAACTTGATGAACCTCAAGATCCACATAGACAGTTTTTTCTTATTTTGTTGAAATAAATATTATGTGATATAAAAATAAAAAAAAATAAAAAAAATAAAAAATAGAACAATTAGGTAGCTAAAAACTTATATAAATGATCTATTCGACAAAACAAAAAATTAAGGACTTATTTACAAGTATTTTAAACTTTTAAGTCCATTTTCCAAATATGTCCAAACTTTTAGGGTTAAAATGGCAAATTACCCTTAAACCTGGCCTAGAGGAAAAAAGAAAAAGTGAAAAAAATAGGGCAAGCGAGTAGTATCCTATCCGGGTAAGTGATGACGAAAATATAATGATTGCACTTTATCTGAATCACGAGGATAAGTGATGACGAAAATATACGTGGGTTTCAATTCGGTCAAACCACAAGGTAAGTATATATAAAGAGAATTATCATTAGTTTGGTTTCGACCATATAGTGAGAGATTAAGGGGTTAGAAGTGTAATTTAAACTTTTCTATATGAACTTACCCCAAGGAAAACCTGGTACACCAATTCATCATATCCGCCAACAAGACCCAAAGGCCTAATCGCCTCATGCTCCCACTCAACCCCCACGCGTCGAGTTACCTTAATTAACTACGCTCAGAGCCCCAATCATGTGGCACTAATTGTGCTCCTCGCCTATAAATACCCAGGCATACAATGCCCTAGTTAATGCCCATCATTTGATTTGAAGTATACTTAGCCTTCTTCCTCCCGAGCTCTTATTCTCACGCCGGAGGGATTTCACTAGGTACACCTTGGTGAGCCTTTGTGTAGGTACTAGCTCTAGACTTCAACTCTCTGGACATTAGCTCAAAATTATAGAAGTTTGACTGTGAAAACAACCACCTCAACAAAGAAAAATCCATGTGTACTCTAATGAGACCAACTCAATGTGCTTACCAATTTTAGACACTAACATATGTGTAACGACCCGATCTCCCAAGACCGCCACTCGATTTCTTCTTTTTTATTTTTACTAAGAAATAAAGATAAAAGACAAACCACTCTCCCGCTACGCCACTATGATAAAAATAAAAATAAAGTGACCTCGACTTGATAATTTTAATATTATAAATTCCAAATTCTTAGATTTCACATATCCCAAAAGATTTCATATCAAAACTACAAAATTCACCATTTTCTTATCAGCACATGTCCTGACAGCCTAAATGGCCACAACACCCTCTAACTCTACCTATCGCTAGTATTGGACCTGCCTCTAACTGAGGTACCTAAGGCAAAATATTTCATCGGTGTACTGTCTTCATAATACAAAAATAATTTATGGATCAAGAGATTTGTCAGAATCCATTTTTCAAAACAAAATATAACCATATTGAACAATTTCAAAATTCACAGAAATTATCAAGATATAGAAAATGAATATAAATCAACCTATCAAATCACTTTTATATAATAAAATACCAGAAACATACTTCCCTACTAGCCATAGGATCGTTTCACCTCACGATTGGGAGTTATAATGGTACCTAAATATGAAAACTGTGTAATCTAAGGTTGCTATCAGTGTCAGGGTCATTCAATATCTTCAATGGTAAAAGTCAACACATGGTATAAACCACGATATTATGATGATAATCATCATCATCATCAACAACAACAACAACAACAATAACATCTATCAACCACCTGCGAAACTTGCCTTCCTATTAGGTCAAAACACAACATCCTCCAGAACATGTCCTCCTTTTGGGACCATCCTATAGCATAGTCTGATAATAATAAAAAGTATTTGCCACATTTAACAATTTATTTGATCTATTTAATGTTATAAAATAATCATTTTTTAATAACCTTTTTTTTTTCACCTTGTAGTACGAAAATATAATTTGACAATTTACATAGAAGACAATACACTTACCTCGATATTAGCACTGCTATTTTGCTACCGCTGTAATATTGTCATAGTCGGCATTGCCTGTGAACATAATAACGACATGGCCTAAACTAAGAATTTATTCAAATAAATCTAATATGCAATGCGTGATACTAAAATGCAAATTTTTTTTCATTCCCAAATTTTTTTAATTATATGAAATTTATTTGACGCTCTTCCTCGCACCCCATGCATAGCGGGAGCTTTGTAGCACCGGGTTGCCTTTTTTTTATATATAAAATTTATTTGACACCCTAATTTTTTTGGTCAATATTAACTATACAAAAAAATCTCATAACAACAATTATAATGTTTTTTTAAGAGATAATTTAATCTATAGTAAAATATTAACTAACTATTGACAATATTACTAAAAAATGAAATATCAAAAATATCATTCTAATCAAATTTATCATTTTTACTTTGAATTAAAATTTTCATAATTTAAATATTTTACCGTTATATATATATATATACTAGTGTATAACTCATGCCTGAAGGCATGGGTGTAAAACAACAAAAACGAAAAATTAACATAATTTTTTATATGTACAACATTTAATATTTATTTCATCATAACATCTATAATAATTAACAATCAAGACTAACGTTCTCCACCTATTTAATTTGAATATAATTTATAACTAACAATTGAATATCAATAATATAATAATATTAAAATCTTATAACAAAACTCACCCCAAACATTGCTAAAACAGGAAATTCCAAACATCAAGGAAAAAATGGACAGCTAATCTATAATAATTTGAGATTTTTCAGTAGAAATTTAAATACAATAAGTTGAGACAATTACAATTATAATAATACTTCTAGATAAACAACAATTAATCGTGTGTCATTACAAAATCCATCATTTGATGCGATATTTCTCAATAACAAAATTGAAAAGAATAACATAATCGTATACCATTACAAAGTCTCTCTCTCTCTCTCTCTCTCTGTCTCTCTCTCTCTCTCTCTCTATATATATATATATATTGTACCAGATATTGTTTTTAATAATTATGGTTCTACACGCACGCACATCTTCTCTCTTTCCCCGAAAGTGTCTGTGAGTTCTTCTGTCCCCAGACCGTCTGTGCCTTCTCTCTCCACCGAGACCCGTTTGTAAATCTTTATCCTACGAAAATTGTTCATCGATCTCAGCCAATATTCTTGCCCAATTTTTTGACATTCAATCTTGTTTTCTCTTTAAATAATCATGTAGTACTACTAAGTCAAAAAAATATTTTTCTCTTATTTTATAAGATTAAATAAAAAAAAAGGTATTTTTTGGACAATGAGTGACAATTGTCTTCAATTCTAAACATGCGAACACTTCTTACAGAAACTACCATAAATCTAACCATAACTGTCTATAAGAAAATGAATATAAATATAAAGCTCTCAAACATTAACTTAATAAAACCGATCAGGATTTATTCTAATTCCCAAAAGGCAAAATTTAATCTATAGTAAAATATTAACTAACTATTGACAATATTACTAAGAAATGAAATATCAAAAATATCATTCTAATCAAATTTATAATTTTTACTTTAAATTAAAATTTTCACAATTTAAATATTTTACCATTATATATATATATATATATATATATATATATTACTTATCTACATTATATATACACACACGTCTTAGAGTAAGAAAATGAGCGCCAAGGAAATACATACCTTATAGTGATGAGAGAGAGAGAGAGAGAGAGAGAGACATATTTACCACACACACACATATATATAGGGTTTATACCAAAGACCTCCCCTCTCTTTTAGCCTTAAACCAGAAACCTCCTCTGTCATTTGACAAATACCAGTCAACTCCATTTAGTGATTTTTGTGTGTGAAAAGACTCTTATACCCCTTGCTTTTGTCAAATTTTATACAATTAAAAGTTTTAAATAAAATGACCAATTTACCCTTGCTTTAATTTAATGGGATCTGTTTAAATATTTTATTAAACTTAAAGGTACAAAATGTAATTAGCATCATCATCATCCCTAACACCCATCTCCCTCAACACCTACAACACCTGAGCAGCCACGTCAAATTCATCTTCGCCATCGGCGACAATTATGTGCTGGGTGGCGAGCTGGGTCGGGGCAAGTTCGGCATCTCCTACCTCTGCACCAACAAGGAGATCAGTCCAAGAAGAAGCTGAGGACGGCCGGCGCGAGGTCGCGATAATGTTGAGCTTGCCGGAGCACCCGAACACCGTCAAGCTCAACGCGACATACGAAGACAACGAGGCCGTGCATCTAGTGATGGAACTGTGCGAGGGCGGAGAACTCTTCGATCGGATTGTGTCCAGGGGCTATTACAGCGAGCGGGTGGCGGCAGGGGTTGCGAGGACGATCGAAGCTACCCTCATAAATCCCGACTTACATCCTATGTTCCAACTCACGCACAGCACCCTCAACGTCATTGTTGCTACAATCTCAAATATACTATTCATCATCTTCTTACTTAACCCAAATGATGACGTCACTTTCCCAATCGCTCCTGCACCACCGTCGTGGCGATGGTGGTGGGTTTTAGAGAGAAAGTAGAGAGAGAAGAGGGGAGGAGAGAGAGAGAGAGAGCTTGTATGAGTGGCGGTGGGGATGATGATGGATTTGTTCCTCCTCATGGTCATGGATTATTACTTCAGTTGTTTCAATAGTGGGAAGAGAAGAATTAGAGAGAGGAGAGAGAGTCGCCGGAGAGGGAAGTAGCTAGGTTTTCCTTTTTTGTTTTTTGGAAGATGAATTAAGTATACTTTTTACCCTTAAGTTCAAAATAATTTACAAATAGACCCTATCAAAATAATTTACATAAAATGACCAAAATACTCTTACTTTCATGTTGATCGTTAACGTTGACCTAACAAAATTCTGAAAATGATCCAAATTGAAATAAAAATGAAATGCGAGGTAGCCAATGTGTCTATTTTTAAATACGGGGGTCCAAATTGAAATAAAATTTATTTGTCAGAGCTAAAAATGTCATTATCCTTTAAAAAATGAAAATGTTTGAAGTAGAGAAACAAAGGTATATTTGTTTAATAAATTAAACTAATAAAAGGGTATTTATGTCATTTTATTGAAGTTAAATGATTTTGAGGATATTTTTGTCAATAATAATGATGTGTTAGTAACTGTTCACTGACAAGGGAGGTAATTGGTTTAGATTGTAAAACTATAAGGGGTGATTGGTATTTGTTAAATGACAAGGGAGGTCTTTAGTATAAAGTCAAAAGACAAGGGAGGTGTTTGATATGAATATATATATATATATTTATAAATCACAACATATTTACATTTTGAGCCGTCAGATCGAATATCTGACGGTTAAGATTACATTTGGAGACATTTTATATTTGAGACATTTTAGGCCATTGGATCGATATCCAACGAACAAAATTAAATGATACCAGTAGACATTTTTTGCCATCCGATCAGATTAGATCAAGGGTTGATATTTTTTGATCATTTTTGACCATGAGATCGTTTCGATCCAACGGTTGTGGTTGACTATTTTTTTTAAAAATCTCTCAAGTTACAACACTATAATTTCTCCATCTACAAATAAATCCCCCAAATCTCTCACAATCCCGCCAAAATCGCAACAGCCCTCTCAATTCTCAAGTCACAACACTATACAACCCTATAGTTTGCTCTCTCAACCTTTCATATAGCCATCTCCATTCCCAAAGCGTGAGCTCCACCTTACCTCTTCAGATCATCCCCAATCCATCGTCGCCGTCGGTCTCGCCAACTCCAGCTCATCCGCTACTGCCGTTGCCGTCGTCGCCTCCGTCGCTGTCATCGTCTCCTCGAACGAACGCTGCCTTCAGGTACGGTTTTCTCCGATTTTCTCCGATTAATCTCAGATCTGTAATCAAGAATTGACCAATGATTTTTTTCTTTCATTTCATCTCCAGCCCATCCGCTACTGCCGTCGCCGTCGTCGTCGCCTCGACATCTCCATCTCACCTGCAATTTCCGTCGCCTTCGTCGTCTCCTAGAACAAACGCTGCCTTCAGGTAGTATTTTCTCAGTTCATCTCAGATCCAGAATCAAGATTGACCTCCGATTTTCTTATTTCATTTCGTGGCAGAGGAATCGATCCAGATTTTCTTAGTTCGCCATCCCGTTCCATCGCCATCGGAGATTCAATCGCCATCGGAGATTCTTCATCTCAAGAAATCAACGACCGAATCACTGATTCTCCCCCTTCATCAGGTACCGCCGTCGCTATCGTGCCTCTGACCTGATGTTTTGGTTTGTGTGTTATGGTTTTTGTATATATCAATCACCTGATTCTTCATCAATCACCTGATTTTTGTATATATAGTTTTTGTATATATCAATCACCTGATTTTTGTAGAAATTTATCAATCACCTGATTCTTCATCTCAAGAAATCAATCACTGAATCACTGAATATTCGATTGTGAGAACCTGCATTATTCAGACCTGATGTTATTAACTACTGCCAATGCATATTCGATTGTGAGAGATTTCGTGGCAGAGGAATCGATCAGACCTGATGTTTCTCGAGCTAATTTTGAGTGTCTTTTGAATTGGTGTCTATAGATTCCATATTGAACTAAATCACCCTAGATCTAAATCTGAATTTGGTATCTTAGAGAGAGAAAAAAATGTGAAGTTAATATTCAATTTCAATTTTGTTTTTCAAAATTTCTATCTCTTACTGACCTGAATAATGCAGGTTCTCAATTTTGTTTTTTGAAATTTCTTAGTTATTGGTGGTGTTTAGTTCAGTTATACTTTTTATTGTTTTTTTGTTCTATTGTCTGTTTAAGTATTACTTTGAAGGGAGATAATACGTGGTTTGAGTATAACTTTGATTGTTTGATTATTCTTTGTTATTCCATACCTCAGTGCTGACCTGATTCAGTGTAGCTTAGATATGAAGATCATTGTCATAAATGGGTAAAGAACTCTTACCTTTGGTTCTATACACGACCGCTCAAGTAGCACTGAGGTATTCCAGTTTAAAATTGTAATATTAGGATGAAATCTAGATTTGGGAGGATGTGATACACAAATCTGAATAATGGGGCTTTTTTAATCTTCAATTTGGGTTCTGTTTTGATATCCTTTAGGTATGTTTGGCCTCAAATCTCAATTTTCATCCTTTAGGTATGTTTCATTTATTTTTTCATTCAATATTTTTCCTAATTACTTTCATTTTGATTTGCGATTGGTTTCATTTTGATTTTCTGCATGTTTCGTTTTCGTTTGTAAGAGTGATATGAGAAAAGGTTGAATGGTGAAGAAGTTTATATACTCCCCTCATACTGTAATGTGATTTTATTAGGTAAAGAACTCGCCGAATTCACGCCCACGTTTTTTTTTTTTTTACCGCTAAAACACATCCACAATTTTTTTTTTTTTGGTTCAATCTTATCCATGCTTGTGGATAAGATATATAAATATATATATATATATATATATATATATATATATATATATATATATATATTTATTTATTTATTTATTTTTATTATTATTATTATTATTTTAAATTACATTAATCTCCCTCTATTAAAATTAATATTATTATCTAAAATTAATATTTTAAAATTACTAATTGACCCCTAAAATTTTAAAATAAATATTAAATGACACAATTTACCCCGTTATTTTTCTAAGTATTCTAAAATGCAATTAAAACTTATGCACATGCAAAAGTCAGGTCTTACATAGTCACTTAATTAGAAAAGTCTTTCATCATTTAATAATGTGACATGCTCTTAATACTGATGAAATATGTACCAAAAATATTTTCGCAAAGAAGAGACATTTGCCAATTATAATTTCAATAATGACCTCCTAATATAATCATAAATAACTGCACTTTAATTACCCTTTTTCTTAATTTGATTACACAGACACATTCATCTAAATAATAACTTCAAAATGACATATCCATTCATGTTAAATTCAACAAAATCATGAATGACGACTCTTCAATTTTGATAATAATTTTAGCGTGCTGAATTCAACATGAGCTATATTATTTTGATGTGAAAAAAAATAAGATTTAGATGTCATTTTGAAGCTGTAAAATAGGTGATCATAATTATGTAATTTAATCAACAAAATAACGAAACAAACTTGATTAATTGTTTGATTATTTACAATAGTTTTTACTTCAATTAAATATGGTAACCACTCCTTAATTTTCCGGAATATATATTTTGGGAAAATTTTGAATAGTCAATATGGAATGTAACGACAGTTAATTATGAGGGCAAATATGTATGTATCTTCCAGAAAGTTCATAGTGTTCATTGGAAAAACAATAGAACCGCTTGGTAGTTTTGGTACCATTTTAATCTTCAATTTGGGTTCTGTTTTGATATCCATGTTTGGCCTCAAATCTCAATTTTCATCCTTTAGGTATGTTTCATTTATTTTTTCATTCAATATTTTTCCTAATTACTTTCATTTTGATTTGCGATTGGTTTCATTTTGATTTTCTGCATGTTTCGTTTTCGTTTGTAAGAGTGATATGAGAAAAGGTTGAATGGTGAAGAAGTTTATATACTCCCCTCATACTGTAATGTGATTTTATTTTATTTTTTGCATCCTGCAGTTCATTTATGTTTTCAAGTTATTTTCATTTTGATCTTCAATTTGGGTTTCGTTTAGGGATGGCCTACCACTTTCTATTTCTTACTCTTTTGAATAAGATGAACAGTTTCTTTTGAATAAGATGAACAATTCTTTTGAATAAGATGAACAGTTTCTGTCATGCTGCCATTTGAGTTTGCATTAGTTTTGTTTTTTGTAAATTACGCAAATCTTTATTCACTAATTTGATCAAATATTATTATTTTGGTTTTATTTTTGCAGGTTATTAACTACTGCCAATGGATAAAATAACTCTTTACGGAAATGTAAATTTCATTATATCTCAAGTTTTAAATTTTTTCTTTAACAATTAATATTGATAATCATTTTTGTATTATCTTGCAGGAAACTACTGAATTGAATTAAACGGTTTAGTCAAATCATTCTTTATTGAAAATACTCCATTTAACCATTTAATTTATTATTTTATATTTATATACATAAATTATGACAGGTTGAATTTCTTCAACAAAGAAATGTCCAAGTTGAAGTTCACACCGAACAAGAATACAACGCAATGTGTATTTCAAGAGTAAGGATACTATAATTTTGTTGAGTAATGTTTTTTTTTATTATTTCAAATCTTTCTATTGATGTGGTATATTTGTACCATTAATGATTGTTCATTCTTATTTGATTTTGGGCAAATCCTCTTTAAGCCCTATTACTATTACCTTACTACCACCTAACCCCAATCTAATTTTAATATGTTTTAAGTCCAAGCTCAACATAACATCTTCTTTTTCAATTTTATAAAATTGAATGAGTTGTTAAGTATGTGATTAGTTCATATTAAGATAAAGTAGAAGGGTTGACTATAAGTTGTGTGATATAAGTTGTTAATGTAGTTCTACTTCTTTAATAGGTTGTAAATTTTGATTGGCTTGGATCTTCTTTTAACTGTTTGTGGTAATGCATTTCATTCTTATAAGGATAAACATTTGGCAATGCAAAAGAAAGATGCAAACTACAAAGGAAAAGGAAAGGGAAAAGAGAATGTCTCTTCTAATGTGGTATGTATGCGTTATTTATTAAATAGACGATTGACTATTTTTTAATGATCGAACATGGTTCATTCTATTTCCACACAACATGTTTATCTCATTATTATACTTTGCAATTATTTTATCCGTTATCTACAACCAAAAAAAAATCTCATATTTAATCTTAATTAAAATTAATTTTAATAAAATCCTAATTTTATAAAGTTGATTATTGGTACAAAAAAAATTATTCATAATTCATTCTTATTTTATTTTGGGCAAATCACCTGTAACCCCTATTACTTTTATCTCACCATCACTTAACCCTAATCTAATTTCACACCCTCATATTGAGGTGAGAAATTTATATGTTTAAGTTCAAACTCAATATAACATCTCCTTTTTTCAATTTTATAAAATTGAATGAGTTGTTAAGCATGTGAAATTTAGGGAATGTGGTTAGTTCATATTTAGATAAAATAGAAGAGTTTAAAGGAATTTTACTTGAAATTTGCGTGATATAAGTTGGTAATGTAGTTCTACTTCTTTAATAGGTTATAAATTTTGATTGGTTTGAATCTTCTTTTAACTATTTGTGGTTATATATTTCATTCTTATAAGGAAACAAACTACAAAGGAAAAGGAAAGGGAAAAGAGAATGTCCCTTCTCATGTGGTATGTATGCGTTATTTATTAAAATTTCTTTATGAATGGTCATAGTATTATTTCGTAATTTTATTAGATATATGATTGATTATTTTTTAATTTACGTTGGTTCATTCTATTTCCACACACCATATTTATGTCATTATTATACGTTGTAATTTTTTTATTTGTTATCTACAACAAAAGACTTGAATTACATTAAAAAATAATTTCTCATATTTAATCCTAATTAAAATTAATTTTAATAAGATCATAATTTTATTAAGTTGATTATTAGTACAAAAAAAATATTCATAATTAATTATATAGAGAGAATCTTGACCCCCGCTCACTTTTACCTTACTATTACTTAACCCCAATCTAATTTTAAAACATACATTTTACGCCCAAGGTGATAAATGCATATGTTTAAGCACAAACTCAACATAACATCTTTTCTATCAATTTTCTAAAATTGAATGAGTTGTTAAGCACGTGAATTCTAGGAGATGTGGTTAGTTGATATTAAGATAAAGTAGAAGGTGTTACAAGGGCATTTGCCCTTCAAATTTGTGTGATATAAGTTGGGAATGTAGTTTTACCACTTTAACAAGTCATACATTTTGATTGCTTTAGAACTTCTTTTAACTATTTGTGATTATGCATTTCATTATTTTAAGGATAAACATTTGACCATGCAAAATAATGAAGCAAACTACAAAGGAAAAGGAAAGGAAAAAGAGAATGTCCCATTTAATGTGGTATGTATGCTTTATTTACTAAACTTTCTTTATGAATAGTAATAGTATTATTTCGTAATTATGTTAGATAGATAATTGATTGTTTTTTTATTATTGAAATGGTTAATTTTATTTCCATACACACTGATTATGTAATTATATAATTTTTGCAATTTTTTTTATCTGTTTTCTAAATAAATAAATACTTAAACTATACTGAAAAAAAAAAAAAAAAAACATTTTTTTAATCCTAATTAAATGAAGGGATTTCATAATTAATTACATACAGTGAATCTTGATAGCAAAATTATACTTTTCGCTCCTATCTCATTCTATATCCCTAACAATCGTGGCCAATTTTTTCCAAATCTCTCCGAATCCCACATATCTATCTACCTACACACCATAATCATTGTGCGTACAACTCGAAGCCGTTTTATGATCGATCGATTGTTGCCTCGATCTGGTACCTTTGATATTGATCCCAGATTCAGATCCAGATCCATATCCAGTTTACGATCGATCTTGATTTCTAATCTTAGATCCGTTGATCTATGTGTGTTGATCATTGTTCGCGATCCGTCGTCGCCGTCACTATCTCCATCAAGAAAATGAATCAATTCATCACTTAAATTTCCAAAATAAAATGTGTTAAAATACTATAAAAAGTCACTAATCTCTAACTATAGTTTGCTATAGTTATTTGAGTTTGATAATTGTGTTACGATTATATATAGAACATATCAAAAGCTACTATTGCACAACGAGCTAGAAGGGAACGTGAGAGATTAAATCGTCTAACGATGTGTCCTGCAATTGGTCAATCATCTATGATTGCAAATCCACAAGCACTCATGGTTGTGGACATCTTCCAAAATCAAACTACTACATTAATGGTGGATTCCGAAACGAGAGGTGCTATTCATGAAGAATCTATAGTGCAAGATGAACAGGTATGTTTTTCTCTCTGTGTTTCGAATAAAATGAATCAATAAATCACTTAAATTCCAAAAAAAATTGTGTTAAACTACTAAAAACAATCACTAATATCTAACTATAGTTTCCTATAGTTATTTTAGTTCAATCAATAATTGTATTACAATTATATATAGAAAATATCAAAAGCTGCTATTGCACAACGAGCGAGAAAGGAACGTGAGAGATTAAATCGTCGAACGACGTGTCTTGGAAATGGTCCATCTATGACTGCAAATCCACAAGCACCAATAAATCAGGACGTCTTTCAAAATCAAACTACTACACCAATGGTGGATGTTGAAACAAGAGGTGCTATTGATGGAGAATCTATTGTGCAAGATGAACAGATGTGCTTTTCTCATTCATTGTGTTTCCAAGAAAATGGATCAATAAATCACTTTAATTCCAAAAAGAATTTTTGTTACACTACTAAAACATTCACTACTCTTTAACTATCGTTTCCTATAGTTGTTTTATTTCAATTGATAATTGTATGACAATTACATATAGAACATATCAAGAGCTACTATTGCACAACGAGCGAGAAGGGAACGTGAGAGATTAAATCGTCGGACGATGTGTCCTGCAAATGGTCCATCTATGACTGCAAATCCACAAGCACCCATGGTTGTCGATGTCTTCCAGAATCAAATTACTACACCAATGGTGGATAATGAAACAAGAGGTGCTATCGATGAAGAATCTATTGTGCAAGATGAACAGGTGTGCTTTTCTCATTCATTTTGTTTCCAAGAAAATGAATCAATAAATCACTTCAATTCCAAAAAGAATTTTTGTTACACTACTAAAACATTCACTACTCTTTAACTATTGTTTCCTATAGTTGTTTTATTTCAATTGATAATTATATGACAATTACATATAGAACATATCAAGAGCTACTATTGCACAACGAGCGAGAAGGAAACGTGAGAGATTAAATCGTCGGACGATGTGTCCTGCAAATGGTCCATCTATGACTGCAAATCCACAAGCGCCCATGGTTGTCGACGTATTCCAGAATCAAACTACTACACCAATGGTGGATGCCGAAATGAGAGGTGCTACTAATATAAATTTACCTTCTGAGGCCAATATTGATGAAGAATCTATAGTGCAAGATGAACAGGTGTGATTTTCTCATTGTGTTTTAAGAAAATTAATCAAAACATTACTTAAATTTCAAAAAGAAAATATGTAACTACTAAAAACAATCACTAATCTCTAACTATAGTTTGTTACAGTTATTTTAGTTTAATTGATAATTGTATTACAATTATGTATAGAAGATATCAAAAGCTGCTATTGCACAACGAGCAAGAAGAGAACGTGAGAGATCAAATCGTCAGATCACGTGTCTTGCTAATGGTCCATCTATGACTGCAAATCAACTAGCACCCGCGGTTGTGGATGTTGTTAACAATCAAACTATTCCGGCTATAGAGGGTCCACGAAATATTGATGAAACTTTCTATGCTGAATCAAACTTAAATTCTACTCACAATCGCGGTGAAGAATCCAGAGTGGAAGTTGAACCACCTATTTTATTTGAACGTATATGGTAAAAAAAATATCCCTTAATCATTTAGGTTGTTATGATCAAATGAATGAATCTAATTTTTCTTTGATGCAGGCCAACGTCTGCGGATGAATATCTTGATGTAAGTCAAAACAATGATGACTTAGAAAATTTATCAATCAATCCTTTGAATGATATAATTTCTAATCGTCATAGTCTCGGCCAAATGGATGTTGTTTGTACTTACTGTTCAGCTTTGCATTGGATGGATGAAAGATTGTCAAAATCAACCACAACGCGTCCTTTATTTGAAACATGTTGTTTACAAGGTAAAGTTAAATTACTTTTGCTAACAATACCACCTCCACACATTAAAGCGTTATTTGATGGTGGAGATGCTAAGTCAAAATCATTTCGTCGTTACATTCGAGAGTACAACGCAACAAATGCTTTTACAAGTCTTGGTGCTAAATTAGATCAAAGGGTATTTAGCGGAAGAGGTCCAACATCATTTACTATACATGGTGAATTACGCCATCAAACGGGATCATTGATTCCTGAACACGGACAAAATCCAATTTACTCTCAATTGTATATTTATGATCCTGCATATGCTCATAGCGTTAGATGTCGGAGAAATCCTCATTTGAGAAATGATGTTTTGCAAATTATTCAAGATAGTTTATTGCAACACAATGCCTTCACGGATAAGTTTCGTCAGGCTCACGTAATTCTAAATCAGATGGATTTGAATATGCAAACTTTGCCTGCTATTCTCCAGTACAATGCATCTACAGATCGTCGACGGTATAATTTGCCTGCAACAGATGAGATAGCTGTAATATTACCGGGGGATGGAACTCAGTTTTGTGGTATGAGAGATATTGTTCTACATTTAAGGGGCGGTAATGAATTAATGCGAATTAATGAATGTCATCCGGCTTATTTACCGTTGCACTATGTTTTGTTGTTTCCTTTTGGTGAGCTTGGATGGGAACCCGGATTTAGACATTGGGATGCGTTAAATGGCCAACATACAGATGATCGATTAACTCAGATGCAATTTTATAGTTATCGATTATTTGAAAGACCGACCGAGTATTCAACGATTCTAAGAGGTGGAAAGTTATTCCAAGAATTTTTGGTAGATGCTTGGGCTGCAACAGAGCAAAATCGGTTAAATTACTTTCGACTTAATCAATCAAATCTACGTGGTGAACTATATCAAAATCTTACCGATTTACCATTTGATGGGTTGAGACCTGATCAAATAGGTAAGCGAATAGTTTTGCCATCTTCATTTATTGGTGGTCCAAGGCATATGTTTGAAATATTTCAAGATTCAATGGCTATAACGCGGCACAACCATCATCCGGACGTTTTTCTAACTATGACTGCAAATCCTGATTGGAATGAAGTAACTTCAGCCTTATTACCGCATCAAACGCCAAGTGATCGCCCAGATTTGATTGCCCGTGTTTTTCAACAAAAGATGATTGCTTTGATGAAAGAGGTTGAAAACACTCAAGTTTTCGGGAAAAAGGTTGCCCATGTTTTCACAATTGAATACCAAAAAAGAGGTCTTCCACATATGCACTTGCTTATTTTTCTTGATGGTCCACACAAAATTCGAACGTGTGCTCAAGTAGATCGAATAGTTTGTGCAGAATTTCCTAACTCAGAAGAAGAACCAGAACTTTTTGAAACTGTCAAGAAATGTATGGTGCATGGGCCATGCGGTGCTCGAAATCCACAAGCTCCTTGCATGGAAAATGGTAGATGCACAAAAAGGTATCCACGGGTTTGGGCAGATGAAACAACCATGGATCAAGATGGTTATCCAATTTACCGTCGTCGTAATGATGGTAAAGTTTATACTGTTAGGGGACAAGAAGTTGATAATAGGGATATTGTTCCTTATAATCCATACCTTTCAAAAATGTTTGATTGTCATATTAATGTTGAGGTTTGCGAGGGAATTAGATGCGTGAAATATATTCACAAGTATATCTACAAAGGTGGCGATCGAGGTACATTGACTTTGGGAGAAATAGATGAAATCAAACAATATCTTGATGCAAGATACATTGGACCATCAGAAGCGGCTTGGCGACTTTTTAGTTTTCCTTTACATGAAGAGATTCCAACTGTTGTTCGATTGGAACTCCATCTGCCTGGAATGCATCACGTTCTTTTCAATCCTAATGAAACTATGGAAGCTATTGTTTCTAGGGCTCAATTACAAGTATCAACACTAACGGGTTATTTTGCCTATTGTGCAGCACATGAAGATGCGCGTGCGTATACTTATCAGGAGTTTCCTCAACACTTTGTTTGGAATAAAAATGAAAAAGTATGGAAACCAAGACAGAGGGGATTTGCTATTGGTAGAATGTACTTTGTACCTCCTAATTCGGGTGAACGATTTTATTTGCGTCTGCTATTAACAGTTGTCAAAGGACCAAAATCGTTTAAGTGTTTACGTACAGTGGACAACTTTGAACATGCAACATTTAAAGCTGCATGTGTGGCAATGGGACTCTTAGAAGATGATAGTGAATGGATACAATGTCTTCAAGAAGCGTCCATAATGAGAACTGGTCATCAGTTAAGGAGATTATTTTGTATACTTCTTACTCAGTGTTCTCCAGTAAATCCACATGAATTATGAGATCGATTTTCAATGTATATTTGTGACGATATTCCACATAAACTTCGCACCTCATTTGCAATTTCTGATCCAACTGAAGAGCAAATTAAAGATTATGGTTTGTATCTTTTGAATCAGCTACTGCAAGAATCAAGCAAAAGTTTAATCGATTTTCCATCAATGCCACTACCGGTAGAAAATTGGAATATGGATGTTGGAAATAGGCTAATATTGGAACACAGACAATTACAACATAATGCGCAACAATTGAATGTTGACACCAACATCGAACGCCTTAATGTTGAACAACGAGTTTCTTATGAAGCTATAATTTCCTCTGTATTTGCTAATCGAGGAACTATGTTCTTCCTTAATGGTGGTGCGGGTACTGGAAAAACATTTCTCTATAATACAGTTGCAACAAAATGTCGTAGTCTTGGTCATATTGTTGTTGCAGTCGCATCGTCTGGTATAGCATCGCTATTGTTAGAAGGAGGTCGAACAGCACATTCTACATTCCGTATTCCGTTGGATATCCTTGATAATTCAGTGTGTGGATTTAGTAAACAGTCGTTGTATTCCGAGTTGTTCAGAGAAACCAAACTTATCATTTGGGATGAAGTTCCTATGCAACATAGGTACTGCGTTGAAGCTGTCAATCGTACGTTGCAAGATATTCGCGATAACAAAAAACCATTTGGGGGTATAACCGTAGTTCTTGGGGGAGATTTCAGGCAGATCTTGCCTGTTATACCCAAAGGAGTCCGCCAACAAATTGTTGCTGCGACATTGAGACGTTCTAACCTTTGGAAAGATGTTAATGTCTTGACTTTGAAATTAAACATGCGCTTAAGCAGCACAAATAATAGAAATACTGAGTTTTCAGAATTTCTGCTACAGGTAAATTTTAAATATTATTTTTGTGAATACATATTTACTTATAGATAGTAACTAAATTGGGCGTTATTGTTTTAATATTTCAGATTGGAAACAATCCACAAGAAACTATACAATTGCCATCAACCATACAAAGTTGCCGCAATATGGATGAATTAATATCAACTGTTTATCCAGATCTTAATACACTGGGTATTGTTACTCCTACGTTTCTAACAGAACGTACAATTCTTTCTGCGCGAAACAATGATGTAAGTGTTGTAAATTCAACTGCATTAGACAGATTTCCTGGAGATACAATTACGTATTTGGCTGCGGATAAAATGTCTGAAGATGATGGATCTAATCCTCAAATTACAAATCGGTATCCTAATGAATATTTGAATTCATTAGACCCTCCTGGGTTGCCCCCGTTCAAGTTAGATCTGAAAGTAGGTTCTCCAATTATGCTGCTGCGAAATATCGCACCGAATGAGGGGCTTTGTAATGGCACAAGATTGATGGTTGTAAGATGTGCCTTGCGTGTAATAGAGGCTCGAATTTTAACTGGTGAAAAAGCTGGAAATATGACATTCATTCCCAGAATTTCATTGACACCGTCAAGTACTGAATTTCCATTTCAAATGACAAGACCTCAATTTCCAGTTCGTCTGGCGTATGCCATGACGATAAATAAATCTCAAGGACAGTCAGTCAAATTTGTCGGAGTCGACTTGACCACACCGGTTTTCAGTCATGGCCAACTTTATGTCGCTTTATCAAGATGTACATCTTTCGATCGATTAAGTATCCTACTTCCTGATCCGGGATCTTTATCAACTACGAATATTGTATATCCTGAAGTTCTGTTATAGTTTGTCTTAAAAAAAAAGGTACCACAATTAAGCATACAATTATATTAATTTTTGTTTAAATGAACAAAACAATAATTCGAATTTGATTTTACAGGATTGGGAGGAAATGGCTCGAGAGCTTGGACGAGTAAATAAGAGGAATTTATTAAAATGAGGATTTAAACAAGAGGTATTCAATTATATTTATTGTTTCAAACTAAAATAATTTAATTTATTGCCTTGATTTTTTTTTTTAACTAATTTGTATATTTGTAAATTGTAGATTATTGTGGTGGTTCCTAATTGGCCAAGCTACATTCGCATCTCTCTCCAAACTTTCAAAAATGTGATGGAGAGAATTTATAGTTAAGTGCTTCTATAAAATTGAAATTGATATTTTTTAAAATTATTATCGAAGTTTTTTAGAAATGGTGGATTATAGATAGATGTAATAATTTGTTATTATTTTGTCATTTAGGTGGCCACGATGCTTTCATGCCAAACTATTAAGAAATTAGTTGTACTCAGAACAATTCAGGTAAGTTCTTGAACTTCAATTCAGGTAAGTTCAACTAATTTTGTTTTTCTTTTTTCAAACATCAATTCTTTGGTTAATGAAATATTGTTACAAACATTAAGTTGGTTATTTGTCATGTCTGTTATTGTTGTTTCCATTTGATAAACAAAGTTGACTATATCAAATTCTTTTTAAATTTTGTAATTCGTCCTTACAGTTCTAAGATAGATTTCAAAACAATCATTTATTATTTTTAGAATTGGTTGTCTTAATTTCAAAAAGTAAGTGAAATCCTAGGTAATGTTGAATAAATAAAGTTTATTTCGTAAAAGTAATTGTGTATTGTTTGAAATGGTTGAGTTTATTTCACAAAAAGTGGAGAAATTACAAATTATAATATTTTTTCTTTGTGCAAATTTTAAACTGTATTTTATATTGGTGCTTTATTGTGTTATTATAGTTAAATTGTGATAACCTTGCTATTTATTATATGGAATTTTATTCAATGTTGTTAGTATTGGCTTACTAGCAAAAGTTATTTAAAGTAATATTTACTTTAATATTTAACAACCCTTTCGGTAGATATGTGAACTATTATTTGGATTTTAAAATTAAATAAAAATTTCTTTTATGATAGTATTCTATCACTATTTAGTTATAACTAAATAGTGACCAAAAAACAAAAAGAAGAAATGCTCCCTATTTGAGTTACATTAACTATTGAATGAGAATTTTTTGCAATTTTTCTAATTTACTTTTTTAATTGATTTCGGTATTCACTGATTTCTGTTCATACAATTGGTACGTCTTCTACATGATTGTCTTTCCATTTGGTTCAATTTCAGTTTGTTCAAGTTATCTCTGATTTTAATAACATGTAAGATGATAATGCACGCTCTTTCTTTTGTTTCCAATCACATTTCCTTGATGTTAACAGTGATTTTCTTACTTATTAACTCGAATGTGAAATTTAATGCTCCTTTTGATATTTGAAGGGGAATTTTCCCTATTTGATTTGCATTAACAATTTCGGTCAATAAATGAGACAAATTATAGTTAAATATGTAACTCTTTCAAATTTTTGGTTAAAATAGCAATATCACATATATTATCACAATTTTAAAGTAGTTCAATGAAAATACGTGATTTATCAATCAATTTCATTACAAATATCAAAATTTTGTAATAATTTCTTATAGTAAACTTATGATTTAGTTTTTACCACTTATAAATATTGTGTTGAAGCACACAACTATACTCTCATTAAAGATAAAATAATGCCTTCAAATAATGGATAATTTATTTCACTTTTGAGGTCCAATAACATTAACAATTTTTTTCATATTTTATTTGATTTTTATAGCATTAGATTGAATTCTATGATTGCTTAAATATGGTAAATTAGATTACTCTAAATAGTTGGGGTACCATCATGAGGTAATTGCGTTATTTTTATTGTTTAATTTAATTCAACTTATTGTTGTCACTATACTATTAATTTAGTCTCTTATTTATTTGTATTTCTTATTTGTCAAGATATATACATGTGTCACTTCAATCATTTCAAATTTTGAGTAACAGAATTTATGGTTTTAAAGTATGTTTAAGGTAATTTCCAGTAGTCCTTAATCGTGGATTTATTTTTTTATTTATTTGTCTTCAAAATTTATTTGTTCGTCCAGTTGACAATTATTGTGTTTCTTTTTCATTGGCCGAGATACATATGTTTGTCACTTCAAATATTTCAAAAATATTTGAAGAGAATCAATGGTTTCCCCATAAAACACGCAAAAAGAGAGGCAAAAACAATTTGGAAAGTATGGTAATGTCGGAAGCCAAAGTATGGTCTTAGGAATGAATTGACTGATTTGGACTCTCCAAATATCAATATTTTTGGATCCAAGTCTTCATACTGTGAAGACAACAAGCCATATATGGACCATGATGTAGGGTAAATCTAATACCACCGAATCCACCACTTCAGGATTATTTTTTTCATATGGTTATAAAAATCAAGTCAGATTGTATTTATCTATTTTTTTCACCTGTTTTTGTTTGTTATGATCGATAGCAAATATTATTATTTGAAGATCAGATGAAAAGTTTACTGCTCTTGGCATGTGGAAGCCTGAGAAAAGACTCAGTATAGTGTACATTGCCGATGACAATATTGTAGCCACTTGGAGATTAGCATTCAAGGAAACTATTAGCATCCCAAGGTAAACATGTTTATAGAATGTTCAGAATGTCGCGTAGAAATACCAAAAAAAAACTTATAAACTGACCAGTAGTACCTTATTAATGGGTATGTAATAGACACATATATAATATATTGCAATAGTATATATGTTTTCTCGATTGTAACTTGCATAGTCAAGAAAATGATTATTGTTTATGACATGATTGTGTTAGTTATTGTCGTGCTTCATTGTCATTGATCATGTTTGTTAATGTGTTTAAAATTTGTAATGTACTATAAATAAAGGGGATTATATCCAATTTTTTCATAACATATTTTTTTTAGTTTTTGTTCTGGTACATGTTGAACAGTTGCTTCTTGCCTGCTTCCTGTGTTTTTAGAAATATTATCATTTTTTTTACTTATGCATTTAAATTAAATCTAATTATTTGTCATTTTTTTCTTTCTGTGCAGTGATAATTTTTTTACAAGATTATTAAAAGTGGAGTTATATTTATAATATTTAGTGTAAATTCCAATTGTTTAGTATGCTCTAATGTCGTCTTTAATTTTTGGTTTGAGAGTTCATGTTTAAGGTAATTTTTCCTAACCATGAGTTGACTTATTTATTTGTTTGTCTTAAATATGATTATAATTTATTTGTCCAGTTGATAATTATTATGTTTGATTTTCACTAGACGATATACAAATATTTGCCACTTCAAATATTGAAGACAAATGGAGAAATCTATGGCTTGACACAGTATAATTAAGGTAAGTTCCAGTAGCCCTGGGTGGTGGGCTCCAGTGTCCTGGGTGGTGGACTTATATTACTAAATTTATAATGTATATACATAGTTATTATTCGTCGTATTGTTAAATTTCATATTGTAGATTATGGTCTTATTGTTATATGATATGATTGTGTTTGTTGTTTTCGTACTTGATTGATATTGGTTGTTTGTCAGTGTTGTGTTATAAAACAGGAGTTAATAATTTCGAATGTCATATAAATAAAGGGAGTTATGTCCAATTTTTTTTTTTTTTACATTAATTATTAATCGTCTTCAATATTTGAATAACTTTCAAATATTGGAGTGTGTCGTATAAACAAAGTAAATTATGTCAATATTTTTAATTTTTTAATGGTGCTTATTCGATAGGGAGCATGGTTGATTCATTGCCCAAACTAGAAGTGTTTATTCGATATAGACCATGTCTGATTCATTGTCCGAACTAAGCAATATGAATAATATACAAGTGCATCAAATGTCAACAATAATGTTAACATTGATAGTAATACTAAAAATTCAAATCTTGGAGGTTCAACTATGCTGAATATGACTGAAATTGGAAGTGGTATTATTTCGAATAAAGATCTATTTGGTTCGTTGTTCGATTTTGGATCAAAACGTGGTGTGTGTCACTTCAGGAACTATAACCTGTTTGAGAGACGGATAATTTAAGAATTTTCAAAATGTTACAAAATCAAGTTGATCATCTATTAAAAAGGTGAACATCAAAAGTAGAAAATATTTTTTCTTTATATAATTTTTTAAAATCAACATGATATTAGTCCTAAGGGTTGTTTGGTTTGCAATTTCATTTCCAAAGTATTTGGAATATATATTAATAGGGTAATGCTATTAATTTTTAAAAAAATAAATTAAAGTAACAGATAAAAAATTATAAATTGTGGTATTATTTTAATAGATAAATATCTAGGTTATTAGATAGTGATATTTAAATGTTAATTATTGTTGATTTTTAATAAAACATGTGTAGAATGTTGTATAAATAGAGGAGTTTATATTGGTTTCTTTTAGGTTCAATTTTTTTTTTCGCCCGTGCCTTCAGGCACGGGTTATGCCCTAGTATATATATATATGAGCAAGTTCACCACCTTATTAGTGTTTTTTTTTCCTTTTTGCAGCAAACACGTGTGTCGTATGTGTTGTCATTTTGACAACACTTACATATATTATAAGTTTTATATATAAAAATTCATATTTACACAAAATACCCTCCTAACAATTTTTTTTATTAAAACTCTCTTTTAAATAACATAATAATCTCAAAATTTTTAAAATTCAAATTAAATTAACATATTAACCTCACTAGAATTCTTAAAGCCAAATTTTAAATATCGAAATGACCCCTAAAATTTTTTAAAGTAAAATTTAAAGGTCACAATGACCCCTATTATTTTTTTAAATATTCTAAAATACAATTAAAAATATGTACATGCAAAAGTTAGACCTTACAATCATTTCTTCCTAAAAGAAATTTCGTCCCAAAATTTAATTAGCTCAAATGAACAAATGATGCATGTCAACAATAATATATAAAACACATGTATTACCTATTAATAAGGTAATACAAACAACAAGGAATAAAATGTAGTGCGTGATGCATATGTACTCCATAAGACTTCAAACTCACGTTCCAAACCGGCCTCACAACTCAACAACCTATCTTATGATCCGCTACAAATATGACACTCTAACATGCACCAAGTCTACAAAATTTGTAACCTAAGCTCTGATACCACTTATAAAATTACCAAGTCGAGGTCACGTGTATTTTTATTTTTATCATATTGGCACAATGGGAGTGTGATGGTGGAGTGGTTTATCGTTTACCTCTATTTCTCCGTAAAAATAAAAGGAAAAACCGAGTGATGGCCTTGGAAGACTAGGTCATTATAATATATAAATTAAATTAAAAAAATAATATATGGACATTAAATTTAGTAATAATGCAAAAATATTAAATTTAATTAAATTAAAATAAAATAAATAATATAAAATAAGAAATATAATATACGAAAAATTATGAACATCAAATTGACGAAAATTATTGAAATAATATATGGATATTAAATTTAGTAATAATACTAAAACATTAAATTTATACAAATTAAATTAAAGAAATAATGTAAAGAAGGAAATATATATATATCAAAATTATGAACATTAAATGTACCAAAATTATAGAAATAATATATGAATATTAAATTTAATGATAATATAGAAACATTAAATTTACAAAAATTAAATTAAAGAAATAATATAAAAGAGGAAATATAATATATGAAAGTTATGTAGATTAAATTTACAAAAAAAAAATTATAGAAAAATATATTCACATTAAAAAATGAAGATTGCTTTGAGCATAGTCCTTCGATATTTACAAATTATTACAAATTAATGAGTTAGCGTTGGCTAATGAGTTAATGAATTGGCTAATGAGTTAATAAATGAAAATTTAGTTCAATAATCATTATAGAAACAAGTAAATGTGTTTATTCTATCTTTTTGTATATTTTGAGAACAATTTTTTGATCCACTATTGAAACGTCTGGATTAAATAATTTAATGATTCGATAATTATTGTATTTATTATTTACTGTTGTAAAATTGATTCGATAAATCGATAATTATAATGATCACCATAATTTGTAAAATTTCTCAGATTTTTATATAATGAAATATTGGTTATTCGGTTTCAATATTAATTCTCCAAATGGAGAAACCATGTGGCGATCCTGAAAAATCGGGCCGTTACATATATTATATAGAATTCATGGACATTAAATTTACAAAAAAAATTGAAATAATATTTTGCATATTAAATTTAGTAATAATACTAAAATATTAAATTTATAAAAGTTAAATGCACATTAATTTACAAAAATTATAAAAATAATATATCGACGTTAAATTTATTAATAATATTAAATTATTAAATTTATACAAATTAAATTAAAAAATAATATGAAAGAGAAAATATAATATATAAAAGTTATGGAGATTAAATTTATGGAAATTATAAAATTAATATATAGATATTAAATTTGATAATAACACTAAATTATTAAATTTATGAAAATTACAAAAACAATATATAGAGATTAAATTTACTAATAACACTGAAATATTAAATTTATGTAAATTAAATTAAACAAAATAATATAAAATAAAAAATATAATATACTAAAATTATGAACATCAAATTTACGAAAATTATTGAAATAATATGTGGACATTAAATATACTCATAATACAAAAGCATTAAATTTACATTAATTAAATTAACGAAATAATGTAAATAAGAAAATATAATATATCAAAATTATGAACATGAAAATTATAGAAATAATATATGAACATTAAATTTAATAATAATACACAAACATTAAATTTAAAAAAATTAAATTAAATAAATAATATAAAAGAAGAAATATAATCTACAAAAATTATGTAAATTAAATTTACAAAATAATTATAGAAATAATAAATGCATATTAAATTTAGTAATAATATTGAAATATTATTTTTACTAAACTTGAATTAAAGAAGTAGTATAAAAGAGAAAATATAATATCCGTAATATAATATACAAAAATTATTGGCATTAAATTTAGGAAAATTATAGAAATATAATATACAAAATCTATGAACATTAAATTTATAAAAATTGTAGAAATAATATATGGACTCCAAATTTAATAACATTACTCGAACATTACATTTACAGAAAATTAAATTAAATAAGTAATATAAAAAAAAATATGATATAAGAAAATTATGGGCATTAAATTTACGAAAATTATAAAAATAATATAAGAATATTAAATTTAATATTAATAGTGAAATATTAAATTTATAAAAATTTAACTAAAAAAATAATATAAAATAAATAATATAATTTTTTTTTTTACACTCGTGTCTCTCAGCAGCATGGGTGATATACTAGTATATATATATAAATATTATGTTCTAATAGTATTTTTAGTAACCAAAATATGATAGAATGGTATTTCGGATAAGGGTATTTATGAAGAAGAATATTTTTTTTAGATAAATGAATTAAGATAAACAAAAGTATTTTGAATATTATTAAAATAATAAAATTATCTTTAAATATCTAGAAATAATAGATGCATCTGGGATTTAAAATCTTCAGAGGGTATTCGCAATTACTTCATCGTATCTCCTCAGTCCTCACTTCATCGTCGTTGCTCGCTGCTGGTCCACCGCTTCCTCGCCGTCGCCGCCATCTTCTCAGTCGCTGCTGAACTCCACCTTCGCCGTCGTCGTCCATCGCTGCTGCTCTCCATCTTCTCCGTCGCCGTCCTCAACGCTGACGCCGTAATCGCCATCGCACGAAGCAGCTAAGTTTCTTCAGGTTTGTTTTCCAATTTCTTCAGGTTTCTTGTCCAATTTCTATGTAGATCGAAGTTTGTTGTTCCAATTTCTAGCTAGATCTAGATTTATTGTTCTAATTTCTAGTTAGATATAGGGTTCTTTGTTATGTAGATCTGGGTTCTTTGTTAGTTTGTGCATTTTGTGAATTTATAGGGGTTTTTTTGTTCCAATTTCTATCTAGATCTAGTGGTCTTTGTCTTTGTTATATTGATCTAGGGTTCTTTGTTATTTTGTGCATTTTCTGTATTTTTGTGCATACAAATTATAATTTTTTTTTTATCTATTGTCATTTTTGTGGATTTCGATCATGGAACCTATGAATTTGTTGTGGACCATGTCTAATTTTGTTTTTGTGGACAACCATGTTTACTTTTGTTTTTGTGGACAATCATGTTTAATTTAGATTTGGAGAATGTTCATTTTAATCTCTTGCATTGAATTTATTATTTTGAATTATGTTAGCATGTTGTTAATATTTATATAAGCTTGAAATTTAATGGATTTCAAAATTCTGCTTACAATTACTTTACCTATCCAAACAAGAAAATTATAAAATTACACGATCAAATTTTTCGGCTAAAATAGTTATCCAAACAAAGAATTTGTAAATGATGGGATTTCAAATTCTCATTATTTACAAATTCCTTGAATTTGTCAAATACCTTACCCGAACGCAACCTAAATTGTTACCCTAATTATAATTGAAATAGGAACTTAAACCCGCATGTTGTTAGGGATTACTGAATTATCGAGAACTCAACAGCAAAGATCTCTGAACGATCACTTCGCTTGCTACAGCCTTCGTCCAAGGCCGAGCCCTTGTTTTTCAGGTGCGGAAATTCTAAGAACTGCTACTCTGAGATTTTGTTTGAGATCAAGGATGAATTACAGCCAACAATCCGGCGAAGGGAGACATGAAGACGATGCTGCTCTCTCTGATTTTCTCGCATCATTGATGGACTATACTCCCACGGTAAAATTATCTCACAGAAATCTACACAAACACACACTTGTTTCGATACTATATTGTTGATTTCTTTTTCGGAATCCTTAGCTGTTTTTATTATTCTGCAACTTATATCAGATTCCCGATGAATTGGTGGAACATTACTTGGGGAAAAGCGGTTTTCAGTGTCCCGATGTTCGATTGTAGGTATTTCGGCCCCTTTCTTGGAATAAATCTGTCTTATTACCTATTAATTGTTATTGATTTTCACACTGCTGGTGGTATTAATGCAAAGAAAAACTGGCAATATGTACCAATGTTCATCAATTTTACACTTTTTTGTTATCTATCCCCAACTTAAATCCCCATCTGTCCATCTGTAAACTCTTCTGAACGTTGTAATCTTTATACCTGGTGAATTTTGGGGCTTTTACTAGTAATATATAAGCTGCTGAGACATTCTAAGTAATTCATGCGGAATAATTTTTTTTAGCATCAACTACAATCGAAAGTATTATGCTTCTTATTGTACTAAGCTAATTTTGAGGCTTTTGGAATTTGAAATGATTTCCTTTAAGAAGCCAAATGTTCTTAAATGTTATTATTTTCCTTGATTCTCAGCCGTGTAACTCATGATATCTGCAACCCTTTTGATTTTTGTAGAATTCGGCTGGTGGCAGTTGCTACGCAGAAGTTTATTGCAGAGGTTGCAACTGACGCGCTTCAGTATGTTTTTTATTTCTTCCACTTGTTCTAACATACTTACAAACATACACAAGGCTTCTTGCTTGTTTTCTTCTGTTCTGTCATGTTCTTGATGAATTCTATCACTGTCGACCCTTCCACTCCTAATTTGAGACACTATCCAGTAACCTCTTCTGCCTAAGCCGAGGAAAGATGGAAGTGCAATTTGACTGAATTAATTAGTATGTGAATTGTAGAAAGCCTTAATTCAGTGATGGAACACAGCTCCAAATATTGACCAATTGAAAGATATAATAGAGAAATTGTAAGGAAATGTGATTGGATTTCTAATATGGCGTAGAATAATAGCTGAAACAGTAATGCAAAGAAGGAAAATACAGAATACAGTAAATCGGTTGTAGGATTTCGAGAGCCTAGTCTCTCCTATTGAATTCCCAATTTTCAGATGATTGCTCCGCTCCCTCGCCTTTGCTATTTATACTTGAAGCTAACCCCCCAAATAACAAACTCAATAGCTCAAACCCTCCAAATAACAAACTCAACATCTCAAGCCCTCCAAATAACCAACTCAATAGCTAATCTAGAGGGGACTAGAATTTTCTCAACCCTTCCTTACTAATTGGTCTATCAATACCGCCCTCTCGAACTCTCACCTTGTCCTCAAGGTGAATAGTAGTAATTGAGTGTTTGTTGTTAGCTTTATTTGTGTAACACAATCAAGGTCCTCAATCTGAATCTTCTCTATGGGTCTTTTACCTCTTTGCCGAGAATCATTATTTGTTTGCTTATGAAAACAAGATATATCGTTATTTGTATTCACAACGTTTTGAAATTCTTGACTAGCCAACAGTTCATCAAATGGTGCTTCTTTTAAGAACTTCCCCTTAGACATTAAATTAGACCTCCACTTAGGAAACAAATCAATCCTTCTCTCCCTTGGTCCATCTTTGTTTATGAAGACACGAAAAGACGTCAATACACTCTTGTGGCTCACCAGTTCCCTTGCCCTCTTAGTTGCCAGAGCTGCCTTAAGAGCATTGAGGGACGTGAACACATGATCCTGATTTTCAACTTCATTCATGAATTTGAAAAATTCATCAAGAAGCTATGGCAAAGTAGGTCGAATTGTACCTAAATCTTTGCAAGCTTCAATATCAGCTACATCACTCTTAGACTTCCACTTAGCAAACAAATCCATCTTTCTCTTCCTTGGTCCATCTTCGATTGGCCATGAATCCTCCAAAATTAGTATCTGAAATTGTCGATTCTCCTCACTTCCGAAACACAATCCCCTCACGTAACGACCCAAGAGTTCAGAATGTGTGAACTCCCGGTAGATCGACGATTGTCGTGTCGCCGTCGTCTCCACCGATGGCGTCTTACTCTGGTCTGTTCCGGTGTGCACAGGGGTCGTCGTCGATGGTGATTTGAAGGTGTTTGCAGTTCTATTCGTCGTCGCGAAATTCGTTGTGTACCAAGGGTTGAATAAGCTGAATTCTCTTCCGGCACAGTCTTCTTCTGCGTTGATTCAGTGCAAATCGTAGTCGCCGACGTTGGTGGTACGAGATCGATCAGAGCTCGTCTCGTCATCGCTGCGTAACTTCGTTCGGATAAAAACCTAGGGCTCATATAAATTGAACCCGAACCCGAATCCGAACCTGATGGTTTACTTCATGACCCATTGGATTCTGACCCGACCCGTGACCCTTAATACCCGATTTTTATGCTCGATCCTCAGAGCTATACCCTTCATCTCCTTCAAGTTCTTCAGTCGCAGTAGTTGAAGTTCAACCCTAAGCGATGGATTGAGACCATGGAAATAGGTACTCTCGAGTACTTTGTCCAGGTATGAAATCTTTAGCTCGTTTTCCTTCTTCTCCTCCCTTCGTGATGGAGAACACGTTTCGTCCATTTGCACCAGTAGATCCAACTTCTGCATCATAAGTGCAATTGTTTTCTCCAAATCTCCAATTTTCTGAACTTCATTACGAACGGACTCCATCTTCTTCTTCCATTCTTCTTGAACAAGCTCCATCTTCTCTTCCAATGCCTCAATCCTTTTTTCTTCCATTTTATCCCAGAAAAGTTACTGCTCTTGATACCAATTGATAGAACACAACTCCAAATATTGACCAATTGAAAGATATAATAGAGAAATTGTAAGGAAATGTAATTGGATTTCTAATATGGCGTAGAATAATAGCTGAAACAATAATTCAAAGAAGGAAAATATAGAATACAATAAATCGGTTCTAGGATTTCGAGAGCCTCTCTCCTATTTAATTCCCATTTTTCAGATGATTGCTCCCCTCCCTCCCCTTTGCTATTTATACTTGAAGCTAACCCCCCAAATAACAAACTCAACAGCTCAAACCCTCCAAATAACAAACTCAACATCTCAAGCCATCCAAATAACCAACTCAATAGCTAATCTAGAGGGGACTAGAACCTTCTCAACCCTTCCTTACTAATTGGTCTATCATTCAACAACCAAATTATGACCCTAACATGGGAAATTCATCCCATTATTAATTGAATAATACATTATTTGCACTATCAAGGTCTTTACTGAAAGTTCTCAAGTCTACAATTTCAATAAAAAGGAAATGGAACCATGCTGAAATGGTCAAAACAAGTATATTTCTTATTTGTCATTCTATTTTTTCCGTGGTTTAGATTAGTTTTATGTCAAGATGGTTACCTATCTCGCATCGTAATGCAGGCAATGCAAGGCAAGACAATCTTCAATAATCAAGGACAAAAGAGATAAACAGCCAAAGGTTTCGTAGTCAATTAATTATGGGCATCTTTATGTTCCTGCTTGTTCTTGCCTAATCTGACCTTTGTGTGTGTTTTGTTTTGTTTTGTTTTGAAGCAGGATAAGCGCTTAAACTTGACAATGGAGGACCTTTCAAAGGCTCTTCGAGAGGTAAACAATATAGCGTTAAAGAACACGAGGTGCATGATTTCTATTACTTGATTGGGTTACATATCGGTAATGGTCTCGGTGTAATGGTATCAAAATATCGGTCTATGCGGTCATGAATTTTTTTAAATCACCAACTTCTCTAAAACTCAGTAAGTGTAATGTTTGAATTCCTTTAAACTCAAATAAAAACATTCTAGGTAGATATTTTGACATTTACTCATATATATATATGACTCATTAGAAATATATAGAAATATAAATCAATAGAACATTTAACTTGTTCTTTATTGTGATTACTACCCTAGACAATTATAATTCACAACATGGAATAAAAATGTAACCAAAAAAAATTAAAAAGACGATGTGTAGATGTATTGTGGTAAGAGAAGCATTAAAAGACTGTTGCCGCTCTGGAATGAGTCCCAACCCCTTAAAAGCAATTTGTATGCCGGCCATATAAATCTCATAGGGTCGAAACAAGAGTTTCGAGTAGTATGTATAGAGATCTTATATAGACCGAAAAAAGAGAACAAATTACACTAGATCAAATCAGACAGATTGAAGGTGACAAGTCTAGGAGAGGAAAAGTCACAAAGACTTAAGTCTTTTTTTTTTTTTTTTTTTTAAAGAAGAAAGTAGTGAAGACATGGAGAGGGCTTGACGAGGGTAAAAGACCAAGAGTTGTGTGTTTATGGTGAAAAACGATCGTAACAGGCGATATTCAGTATGCAATGACCGATAATATTAATGTAACCCTGTTATGACCTGTTGGGCCACTGTTATGGGTCATTGCCCATGTGAATTTGGACCACACCACTATATCGGCCCATAAGAGTATCGGGGTGCCCAAAGACCCGTTATGTTAGGCTATTTAGAAGATTGACTCGAAAGGGATGGATAAAATACAATAAGGGATAAAGGAAACTAAAGTGAAGGAAATAATGATGACATAAACCTTTGCATAAACGGTATTTGTTTTTTCTAAATGTTGTAATTTATTATTGTGAAGGCATATGACATAATCACTTGACTTCTGCTTGTATCCAACTCTCCATTAATCAAAGCATGCTTTTCTCAGTGTTGGAATTAGAGATGATCAAAATCTGTTCCCAAAGGATGTTCTGGTATTGTTCTGAAACTTCCCAGAATAATTGCTGATCATTTTTATTCCTTTTTGGCAGTATGGAGTGAATGTTAAACATCAGGAGTACTTTGCCGATAGCCCTTCAGCTGGATTGGAGCCAACTTCCAGAGAAGAGTAGAGAGAGAATGCTGTTTGCTAGGTTTCAGCCTTTGGATTATAGCATCTAACGTCTGTAATTAATTTTTTTTTTTTCCGGGTACATTTCGGAGAACCGATACGTATTTGTTCCCATACTTCGTGTGTGTTTGGGGGGGGGGGGGGGGGGGGGGGTGTTACGTGCATCTTGATGTTTAATTGCATATTTGGTCTTTCACGTTTGACGTTTGTTTCAATTCCTCAACATTAAAAACATTGTCAGTAATATTGGACAAAAATTGAGTTGTAGTTTTTAATAGGAATATTTTTGTCATTTTGTCAACGCATGAAAGTTGAGATGTTTTTTTTTTTTTTCAATTTTATTTTGACAACAATTCGTTTGAAGAATGAGAGATAAAATTCATATTTGGCCTTTCACGAGTGACATTTGTTTTAATTTCGCAGTATTAAAAATATTGTTAGTGATTTAGACTAATATTGGGTCATGTAGTTTCTAATAAGAATATTATGGTCATTGGAGAAAATTATATTTTTGGTCCCTAAAATAAGGGGTGGCTGCTTGGATCTTAAGATTTTTTAAATTATATATTTAATCTTTCAAGTTTCATATTTGTTTCAATTGCACAAAATTAATATATATATATATATAATAATAATTTTGAATGAAAACTAAACTATGCTCAGCACGGTGACCTTCTAATGGAAATATTTTTATCGTTTTATCACGTTATTAATTCTAAGACATTTTTCTCTAATACTTTTCCAATAATTTTTGAAAAATGAGAGAAAGACATGATCGTTGTGAAGTAAAAATTGTATTAGGTTTACTGAGCAATGAAATGAAAGAAAAAAAATTATATTAAAGGACCACGTGTTGAGAACAACTCTTTTTTTTTTAATCCAAAATTATTAATAATATTTTCAATGTTGTGAAACGAAAGTAAAATTTGAAGGATTAAATGTACAATTTGGTAAAGCTTAGAGTTTACATACTACACTTTAGGGACTAAAAATGTAATTTCTCCTTAAAATTGTAACAAACATATGCCCAGTATCCTCTATGGGCAGACAATATCGGGGGCCTGCCTCTAGGGATGGCAAAAAAAAAATTCGAATCGACGGGTAATCGAGAGAAATCGAATCAAATGGTCAGGATTGAAACCGATTAAATGATTTTGGTTTTAGAAACCGAAACGATTTTTGTTCTGGTTTTAGTTTTGGGTTAGTAACCGCATAATCGAATCGCGTAACCGAATTGTGAGCCGAACAGTGTAACCGATATATATATAGTTTCATCCTTATTTTTATTTATTTACACTTTTAACCATTTTAATTTACACTTTAGTTGGTTTTTATTTTATGTTGTTAAAGATTGTTTTCATGTAATTGGTTTCGCAGACTGTATGATTTTAAAGAATGTTTTTATATAGTTGGTTTTGCTATTGGTTTTTAATTATTTTAAAGAGTATATGATTTGGAGAATGTTTAGAATTAACAGTGAATTGTGATTCGTGGTGCAGTTTTGGTTTTGATTTTTTATAAAATTTTAAAATCTTAAACTGTTTCATAGTTTTAGTTTTGGTTAAAATTAAACAGTCTGGTTTTATAACCGTTAAAAAAAAATGATAGTTTTGGTTTTGGTTTTACATATCTTAATCGGTTTTTATTTTGATTTTGCATGAAACCAATTCAGACCCAAACCGTTGACATCTCTCTCTCTCTCAACTTGAATTGGTAAATACAAATAAACAAGTCCCGGTGTTTCGAACGCCGAGTAACGTAGGTCTCGTAAATAAGTTCAAATATACTTGTTTTCAGATTATTTTTTTTAAAAGATATTATTCGTGTAAACAAGTTAGAATATAGAAACATTCTTTTGGTTATTTGGGTCAAAGTAAGCGTTCTTAGAGTTGTGGGGCCGCACACGGAATCAATATCTTCTCTAAGTACTAATGGTCTTTATTGGACAAAGAATCAAAATCGCAACGAACAAGTCTCGGTCTTGTTCTGTAAATAAAATAGTCTTTTGTTTAGTCATTACATATAACTATAAAAAATTATGGGTTAATTTCACTTTAAACTCGTGTGGTTAGATCAAATTGTACTTTTTATATTTGTGTTTCTTTTATCAAATGCACCGGTTAAAAGTTTATATGGTATTTTTGTCATTTTGCTTAAAAAAATAAAAGTAATTTTGTCATTTGTTATTAAAAATTTAATAGGATTTATTTATAAAATTTTCCAAAACTTAAAGGGCCTAAATATTTTTTCTTATAAAATCCCACTCCCATTATGTTCATCTTTCACCCCCTGGCCCTCCCCTCTTCCACTCCCCACAACCACCCCTTCCCTCCTTCATTTTCGGCATGGTGGTGGCGTAGTGTGGATGGTTGGGGGTGGCCGGCGTGGTGGATTGTGGCTGGCGGTGGTGGTTGGGAAGAAGAAGCTGAATCTGGGAAAAAAGAAAAAAAATACATTTTGACCCCTAAATTTTGGATCAGTATTAAAATAATTCCTATTAAAAAATTTTAAAGGGTATAATTGTTATTTAATATCAATTCTTGATTTTTGTTGACTTTTATCCTTTGATCGTTAAAGTTAACAAAAAAATTTAACCATTGCGCTTAAGTTTTAAGCAAATGGATGTAAATGGTGATAAAAATTATATACGGGTGCAAAGTGCAATTAATTAGATGAGTGAAAAATTAACCCAATTTTACTTGGTGTTCGGTTTTTGGTTGACTTCGAGTTGATGAGATGACGACCAATTCCCTTTTTTATAATTGTATATATGACATTCAAAACATATATGTCTAACATTCAAAGAAATGGTTGAACGTAACATAATTTTTTTTTTCAATTTTTTTTTCAAACTGGTTAAATTAAATTATATTTTATATCTTTGTAGTTTTTACATTTATATTAGATTATTTTTTAACATTATTTTTTTTAAATTATTTATATAAAAAATCAATAGATTGTCTTTAGGCACAAGAATATGCTAAGAATTAAAATTGAAAAATAGGGTTCATAATCATGTTTATGGAGTAATTTATTTTTTAATTCTTATTAATATTTTTATTTATTTTAACATGTAGTTGATATTGACAAATTAATTCAATCTACTTTATATTACCAAAAAAAAATATATTTAAATAACTAAAAATACACACAAAAAAAAGAGTAATTTGGAGAACAAAATCATAATTTTCTCAAGCAGTAAAGATAAAAATGGCAATAAATATGACAAGTAAATTATTTGAAGGAAATATAATAATTTTTTTTTAAAATTTTTTAAATAGAAACACAAACAAAAATAGAAACAATAAGGTGCCATTTGTTTAATTAATTTTTCTATTCTAAGGAAAATAAGAACATAATATATATATATATATATATAGAGAGAGAGAGAGAGAGAGAGATGTGTGTATAATGTTTTTTTCCTAATTTTATAGTAAGGTGTGTCGGGGAAAGTTTACACGCACTTCAACTAATCATTTCTTTGGGCGATTTTCAAGGTGCACTCCCCCACGTTGACTTGCCGACTTGGTGCATTCATGAGGATTAAATTTAAGATTTAATTCATGGAGTAGTTCTAAGGATAACCCTAAAAAAAATGTTTCGCTCTCTGATTATTAGAACAATCTTTTTAGAACAAAATAGAAGTATTTTCAATTTTTTAAAATCAGAAATTTAGAAGAGGTTACGGGAGATGCTCTTGTCCCTTTCACTACTAGAAAAGTACTCTAATTCATATTCCCTCAGTTGATTAATTAATTTGCCCATTCAAAGTAAAAGTTCGATTTTTTCTCTCCCCCGTTTCAATATAAAAATGGACACTTTTTCATTAAACTTTCACCATATACAACATGAGCAGGAAACCTTCTCCTCTCCTTCTCTCTCTAACAATTTTCTTTCTCGCTCTAGAATCTTCATCCTCAGAAATCAGCAGAGGAAAGAATAAGAAAGTTGCCATGAATGTGGGAGTGGTGCTTGACATGGATTCGTGGGTTGGGAAGATGGGTTTGTGCTCTATTACCGTTGCTCTTTCAGATTTCTATGCCTCCCATCCTTATTACAAGACCAGGTTGGTTCTAAAAACCAGGGACTCCATGGACAGTCTTGTTGGTGCAGCTTCAGCAGGTTCTCTCTCTCTCTCTCTCTCTCTCTCTCTCCTATACTGGTTATGTTTCTTGGATTATTTACAAGTGATATTCAAGCTAACCCTAGCCACGACAGAATCATGTATATATATATATATGTGTGTGTGTGTGTGTGTGTGTGTTTGTGTGTGTGTTTGTGTGTGTATAACGTCTGTCCAATCAATATGCTCAGCTTGTGCGAGTTGATGCCGCCACTTCTTAAGATATCTTGTCTTAATAGTAGTTGGTTTCTAATAATTCATGAAAGAGATTATCATATTTACATAGATGTGAGATCTCGAAGTATCCCATTTTTCGTAGTTGTAGAAGTAGAATCGTAGTTATTTGCCTTTTTTTTTCTTCAAGTTCGGGTGGGTATTTAAGTGCCACGTGAGGTTTAATAGTTAACATATTTTCTCTCTCAATTTACAATTTAGTTTTAATCTGATCCAATTGAAAATTTTGTTAAGGACATTCACTATAACAAAATTCAATTTTTAGGGCACTAAATATGTCCTAACATATACAATTTTGGGACGTATTAAGTATTGAGATAATTAAAAGTTATCCCATAACAAGTTATCCCAATAATTATAAGGACAATTATTTGGTCACATTATTTTATATTTATTAGAATAATTTTTTATTTTTTATTATATAATTTTTAAAATGTGTCTTATTAAATAAATATTATAAGGACATTATGGCTGAGTGTCTCAATAAGAATTTAAAAGGATATTATTTACAAATTGTCTTTAAAAATGTTGTCCTAATATGTAGTTTTTGTTGTAACCGGTGATTGAACAGATTGTCATTTCGGCAAGGACCCTGTCATTTTCTTATAAAGACCAAAACATATTCTCCCGTTTTTTGTTTTTCATCATCCACGTCATTTTTCTTTTATTTTACTAGTTATAAGACCATGTTTGTCTACTGAATTTACAATTTATGTGGGAGAGAGAATATAAATAATGGATATTGGGTTTCAAAATGATGTATGTGTCCCCAGCTAACTACCATCCAATTTTCCTAACAATGTTAACGATTGGACTAGATTGAAATCAAATTGTAAATGGAGAGATCAAAGAACTGAAAACACGTCATAGGCTATTTAAATACCCACCATGAACTTAAAGGACCAAAAATGTAAGTTTTCCTGCAAGATAAAATATATTTATTATTGGACAGGCTGTTTAGACTCCCTAAAATGAGTTTAAATGTAAAATATTGTATTTTTAAAACTAGGTATTGCACTCGTGATTCTACACTAATCATCAAATATTAATAAGAATATTACTATTAGTTGACCTCTTAAGTCTTACCTTCTTACACTTTTGTGTTAAATATAATAAAATTAAGGATTTTTTTTTAACTAACTCCATTTTCAACAATTTAAATAACAAAAATCCAATATGAGAAAAATATTTTATGAATAACTTTTTTTGAAAATCCTATTTTTTAATCCTACTAAAAAAATAAAAAACCTACTCCTTCCTCTTTCAATTTTCCAACCGGCACTTCTTCGTCTCATCTCCTTCCTCTTTCTCCCCTTATCTATTAGCCCTTCCCATGTCCAGTCTCCATAATCCTTAAATATAATAAAATTAAGGATTACTTTACGATTTCATTTTTTTTTTTTTATTATGGTGGTGGTGGTTGTTAGAGGGGAGACTACCGTTAAATTTTTTCACATCTCCACTTTTGAGATGGTTGAGTTAAATTATAGTTTTTATCCTTTAAGTTTTATATTTATATTTAAATAGTCATTTTTTCCATTTACTATATTTTTATGGTTCTAAATTAGAAAATCGATACAATGTGGAGAAATCTTAAATCAATACAATGCGGAGAAATCTTAGTGTTCATGTATATATATATTATTTTTTCACGTGAAACAAGTATTTTTTTTCTGTTTTATTGAAGGGGGTGAAAAATTTAGGTATCAAAATCTTAATGTTTTGTCAACTAATTGATTTCAAGTTGCAGTAATTTATAAGACGATTCATATATAAATCTTCCAAAACGGAATTTGTTTGAGTAGTCAATATGTATTTCTAAATTGAGGATGTGATCTAGGTAGGTGATGTTTCAGTCTTTTTATGTGAGTTAAATTTAACTTTTTCAGTGCAAAACTTCAAGAAGATGATTTCTTTATTTTGAAATGCAGCTCAAGACCTAATAAAGAATGAACAAGTGGTGGCCATTATTGGTCCAACAACATCCCCACAAGCCAAGTTCTTGATCAATCTTGGTGAAATCACCCATGTGCCCATCATATCTTTTTCTGCAACAAGCTCTTTCCTCTCCTTGCCCCCAAGCCCATACTTCATCCAAGCAGCCTTCAATGACTCATCTCAAGTGAAAGCCATAACTGCCCTTATACAAGCCTTTGGATGGAGGGCTATTATCCCTATATATATTGAAAATGAGTATGGAGAAGGACTTGTATCTTCTCTAACAGAGGTCCTGCAAGAGGTCAACATTAGTGTGCCCTACAGGAGCAAAATTAGACAGTCGGCCAATGATGAGGAGATTGTCGAAGAGCTCGAGAGGTTGAGAAAGATGAAAACTAGGGTTTATGTGGTCCACATGTTGCCCTCTCTCGGTTCTAGGGTTTTTATTAAAGCGAAAGAGGTTGTTGGGATGATGAGTGAAGGCTCCGTTTGGATCATAACCGATGGATTAACCAATTTTTTGAGTTTAATGGATTCTTCGATACTTGAGGCGATGCAAGGGGTTGTAGGCTTAAAACCTAATGTTCCGGGGACAAAAGAAGCGGATAGTTTCACCTTCAAATGGAGGAAACAGTTCCAAGATGATTATCCAACTATTTCTGTTCCTGATCCTAGACTGAACATTTTCAGCCTCTGGGCATATGACGCCGCCGTGGCACTCGCAATGGCGGTAGAGAAAGTGGGTGTTCGAAAAAACAACTTCAAAATGACAAAAAAATTGAAAAATCCAAAAGAAATGGTGGAAAAACTTGGTGTCTCCCAAATTGGAGAAAATCTTTCAAAAACCCTAATCAGTACAAGATTTAGGGGTCTCGGTGGAGATTTCCACATAGTGAATGGCCAACTACATGTATCAGCTTATCAAATAGTCAATGTGATTGGCAATGGGGATAGAGGGATTGGATTTTGGACCCCCAAAAGTGGGATTGTCAAGAAATTTGATCATCAGACGCCATACTCAGCTTCAAGATCAAACCTGGAAGCAATTTTATGGCCTGGTTTTACAACAAAGGCCCCAAATGAGGGGGTGGTATCTGTAAATATGGAGAAGAAGTTGAGGATAGGGGTACCAGTGAAGGATGGGCCAAGTCCGTTTGTGAATGTGACAAGGGATCCTATTACAAACAAGTTTAAGGTAACAGGGTTCTGCATAGATGTGTTTGATGCAGTAATGGAGGCAATGCCTTATAAAGTTCCTTATGAGTACATTCCTTTTGCAAGGCCTGATGGAAAGAGGGCTGGTGGATATGATGAATTGGTGTTCCAGGTTTTCCTTGGGGTAAGTTTATATAGAAAAGTTTAAATTACACTTCTAACCCCTTAATCATTCCTTGATTCTCACTATACCGTCGAAACCAAACCAATGAAAGTTCTCTCTCTATACTTGTCTTGTGGTTTGACCGAATTGACACGCATGTATTATTTTCGTCATTACATTCTCTCGTGATTCAGATTAAAATACAATCGTTATATTTTTGTCATCACTTAACTAGATAGGATCAGGTCGGATACTACCCGCTTGACCTTTTTTTTTTTTACCGTTACTTTATTCTTCCGGATCGAGTATAAGGGTAAATTTGTCATTTTGTATAATTTTGTTAAATATTTAACAATTGCACTTAAGTCTAAATCATGAGGGTAAGTGATGATAAAAATACCATAGAGGTATAAAGTGTAATTCGGTCAAACTACATAGCGACAAAGTGTCATTAACCTATAATATAAATTTTGACAATTTAGAACCAAAATTATGATGTTGATAGTTACTTAAATTGAGAAGTAAATTATGAAAATCTGAAGCTAGTCAAAGGTTTAGATTTAATAGTTGGATATATTTCAATGGTAAAAAATGACCCGAATTAAATAAATTGGGTAAATTTTACATTTACCCTGGACATATTTGGAAAATGAACTTAAAAGTTTAAAATACTTGTAAATAAGTCCTTATTTTTTTCTCACATAATATTTATTTCAACAAAATTAGGAAAAGAAAAAGTGAATCCTGAGGTTTATCAAATTACACATTTGGCCTTTTAAGTTTCACAGTTGTTTCAATCTCATAAAATTAAAAAGGTTTTTAATAATTTTGGATAAAAAAATGAGTTGTGCTCAGCACCTGACATTCTAATAGAAATATTTTCATCATTTCATTATTTCACTCACTATAAGACATTTTCCTTTAATCTTTTCGTAACAACGAATCGTCTACAAAACGAGAGAGAAGTTTAAATCATTATTAAGGAAAAATATTTTATGTATAACGAAAATATAATAATTACAAAGCCACATACTGAGCGCAATCCATTTTTGTTTGTATGTGAACAGAATTTTGACGGGGTGGTGGGTGACATCACCATCGTAGCTAACCGGTCGTTGTACGTGGACTTCACGCTCCCGTTCACGGATTCAGGAGTGGCCATGGTGGTTCCCTTGAAGTATAACAAGAAGAAAAGCGCGTGGATATTCCTGAAACCGCTGACGTGGGACCTCTGGGTGACGAGCGCGTGCTTCTTTGTCTTCATAGGTTTCGTGATTTATATTCTCGAACACGAAAGTAACGATGACTTTGAAGGGTCACAACCGCGTCAAGTTGCCACCAGCATGTGGTTCTCTTTCTCGACCCTGGTTTTTGCCCACAGTAATTACCCTTTTAACCCCCCTTATTTTTTTAAAATTATTATTCCGTAATTTATTTTTATTTTGTTTGATTTAATCCCGCAATCGGATGTGGAAGGGACTGTTATTCAAGATATAAATATGAGATAAAATCTCACCTCATTACGTGACTTTATAATAGTGATATTTCATCATCTCATCACTCCACAAAATGTAAAATATTTTTGTCTAACAACGAGTCTTTTGAACAATTAAAGGGAGAAATCTAAATCGTTGTTAAGAAAAAAAGTTTTAATTCTAGTACTTGAATGATAAAACGATGAAACTATACTCCGTTAGAAGACAATGTGTTGAGCATAACCTGTTTTCCTTTCAAAAATATCAATAAGGTTTTCAATTTCGGGGGATCGAATTACAAATGCTGAATTTGAGGAATCAAATATGCAATTTGACAACCTTTAGGGTCCACATAAGCACCCTCCCGATACTTTCGAAATCAAAAATATAATTTCCCTTTTTTTTTTCTATCGTCATAACATTAATTAATTCACCCTTTTTTGTTGTATACTTTTTCTTCTGTGAATACACATATATACAGAAGAGAAAATTGTGACCCAGTTAGCGAGGTTCGTAGTGATCATATGGTGCTTCGTCGTCTTGATCCTGACTCAGAGTTACACGGCCAGTTTAACCACAATGTTGACGTTACAGAAGATGGAGCCAACCGTTACAAGCACAGAAGAGCTGATACAGAAGGGGCTTGTGGTGGGTTATCCCCAGGGGTCTTTTGTTCTGGGTTTATTGAATAATTCGAGAATAGATGGATCGAAGCTTAGAATGTATGCCACCATGGATGATTTAGACAAGGTTCTTTCGAGAGGGAGTGGGAGTGGAGGTGTCGATGCTGCTTTTGATGAGATTCCTTACATGAAGCTCTTTTGTGCCAAGCATTGCTCTAAATATGCCATGGTGGAGATCACTCATCCTACCGCCGGCTTTGGCTTTGTATGCTCTCTCTCTCTCTCTCTGGGTTTAGGGTTTTCTGAAACTGAACAAAAGTAATTTTTTTCCTTTTCTCAGTGAGCTTTTTAAACAAAAAAAATTAGTAAGTAATCCTTCTATTATTATTTAATCTTTTGGCAATTAAAAAAATAATAAACAAAAAAATTATTAAGTAATCCTTCTATTATTATTTAATATTTTGGCAATTAAAAAAAAAGTTATACCCTTATATAAATATAAAAAAAACCTAACCCTAAATCATTTCTTTTGTTCAGCCCTCCATTTTTCCATTATCTTCAGCCACGCTCTCTCTCTCACCCCATTTCTTAGGATTTAGGGTTTCCCAAACCTAACAAAAGTAGATTTTTCTTCTTCTCTCTCTTTCTGTAGGGTCCTCCGAAACCGAACAAAAATAGATTTTTTTCTTTTTACTAATTTTATTTTTGGATTATTTCCAATTTACCTCAATTTTTTTTTTTTTTTTTTTTGTTATATTTTGAAAATCAACATTTTACCTTTTTAGATTTTGGACTAAAGTGAAAACGTTAATTTTTCTGTTAGATCTAACAACATTAGTAAAAAGACTGAAATGCCCCCAATGCATACTAAATCCTCAACTTTGGAACATAAATTGACTCTTAAGACGAACTTCATTTTGGATGATATATATATATATATATATATATATATATATATATATACATACATACATACATACATACGTGGATTCATTTAACAAAAATATTAAAATTTGACACCTAAATTAATTATCCCTTTTAAAAAAATATACTTTTTTTTTTTTACAAAATATCAAAATTTAGAAACACAAAATTGATCGCATATTTTATTTGTTTTTAATAATCTATACCTGTTTTTCTATATTTTAAAGGGGGTAAAGAATCGAAATTTATAATCAATTTTAACATGCAAGTTTAGTATCTTTAATTTATTTTAAATACTCTAAAATATTATTTTTTTAGTAAGTACCTCTGTAAAAATTGAATTATAAGACATAATTATTTTCCAAATTTTTATTTCTGAAAAAAAAAAACCATTGAATTACAAAACATTGTTTCAAATTGGCCAAAATTGAAACTTCTAAGCCAAATATAATAGCGAGCTGTAATAAAGAGAGAGATTTTCGATCTTGTACTAATCGCCAATCTCGATTCAACTACAAGCCTGCTATTCACTCGATTGAAAGTCGGATCTTGCTAGTAAAAATTGAATTATAAGACATAATTATTTTCCAAATTTTTATTTATGAAAAAAAAAAAAAAAAAAAACACATTGAATTACAAAACATTGTTTCAAATTGGCCAAAATTGAAACTTCTAAGGGAAATATAATCCGAAATGCTTATAACATAATGCTCATTGTAAATTGTGTACTAGAATTTTAAGGTATAAAGTTCCAAAGAAAGTTTAAAATTAGCACAATAGAAAAGTTACAGGGACTAAACTGAAATTACAAAATTACTTGGGGCCAGTAATCGTAATTTAGTACTAAAATTATTGGATTTTTTTTATGGCAGGTCCCTTATTTTACCCTTAATTTTAACAAAGTCCCATACCTAATTGCAACTTATGTTTTAGTCATGCGTATTAAAAAAATCGGAAAACTCAATATATTCGTTGCACTCTCGCAGTTATATATATCTAACTTGTGTGTAAAAATTATTACTTGCAGGCCTTCCCCAGAGGTTCGCCGTTGGTCCCGAACGTATCAAGAGCAGTGTTAAACGTGACCCAAGGATTTAAAATGAGAGAAATCGAACACTCGTGGTTTGGGTTTCAACTCAATTGCCCCGACCCAAGAACCTCCCTCTCTTCCTCCAACAGCCTCAACCTCGGCAGCTTCTGGGGCCTCTTCCTCATCGTCGGCGCCGCCGCGTCTTTCGCCGTCATCATATTTCTCGCCACCCTTGCCTACGAGCACCGCCATTTCCTAATGAAACTCGACGTCAAGAACAGGCTAAACCGGTTCTTTTTTGGTGCCCGCTTACAGAGCCCGAGCCCGTATGGGACAGGCGTTGAGGTTCAGTATAGTCCGTCGAGCTTTGTTAACCGTGGGAGTACCGACATGGGCGCACCAAGTCGGAGTACAAGCCCATCAAGCGTGTCGGATGAGACGGATGCGGAACAAAATAATCCCCCGACGGAATACCATAATCCAACTCAAATCAAGATAGGCGAATAAATGAGATAGTCCATCAAAGCAACATTTCTTTTGTTTTCATGTGGAGGGAAAATTAGGCCCATTACGTCCTCTAATTTTGTTCTTAATATTTAAATTTTAAAATTAATGTACAAAAATACACGTTTGACAAACACGTTTATGTTTCTAAATTTTGAATAATTTGAGAGTAATTCTTAAATTCTTTAAACATTTGAGAAACAAATAAACATTGACTCCTATTCACTCCCACCACCACGATGCCGGCCACCATGCATTTTTTTTTTTTTTTTTAAAAGAATAAATATTACAACCAAACATTTTTTTTCCTATTTGAGAAAGAATTTTAAACATTGGTCGTTTCCTGTAAGGTGGTCTTGGGTCTCTCTCAATTTCAAAATATACCTCAAGAGGTGAGACTTTTTCTTATATTTTAACCTAACCATCAGTCGCTTCTACATCTGATGTGAGATAAACCCAACAATCTCTCCTTCACACATCTGGCTTTTGGTCTGCTAACCCTCGACCAGTCTCTCCATTTGTGGTTATTGGGCCATAGTTATTGTAACATATGTTCTGAAACCAGTGTAGGACCTTAAAAGTTAACTCATGAGGTGAGACTTTCATTCACATTTATAACTTGACCACCAACCCCTACACGCGATGTGGCATAAATCCAACAATCCCTTTCCCCGTGCATCGAGTCTTTAGTTGGCTAACGCTCAACCTCTCTCCCTGTGTAGCTATTGGACCAGAATAATTGTAACTTGGGCTCTAATACTAGTGTAGGGTAGTTTTGAGTCTCTCTCAATCGATCCCAAAAAGTAGCTCATGAAGTGAGTCTTTCCCCACACTTATAATGTGACCACCAACTCTTTCCACATCCAATGTTGATTAAACCCAACATTACCAAATATATTTCTATTTTCAAAATAATATATATAATAAAATTCTTATCCTAATTTATTAGAATTAAAAACACGAAAAGAGAAATACTAACCAAAAGGCACTTATATTTTTGGTCGCCTAAAGTGTAAGATGGTTCTCCATATCAACTCTATATTTATTCAAATTGTACATTTGGTTACTTAAATTTTACATTTTTATAAATTTAAAAATATTATTAATAATTTTAGATAAAAAATAAATTATGTTCAAAATATGATCTGGGAATAATTTTGTTATTTAATTATTTCATTAATTCTAAAATATTTTTCTTTAATCTTTTTCTAATGATACCATTTATGTAAAAAATGAGATAAAAAATTGAATCGTTGAGAAAAAAACGTAAGTTCAATAAAATGTTGAAATGATTAAAATATTTTTATTAGAAGACCACGTTTTGAGTATAATTCATTTTCCGTCAAAAATTATTAATAAATTTTTTTAATTTTGTAAGATTGAATTGAAATATATAATTTGACCAATCTGATTGTAATTATTTGTTCTTCTCTGCTTTTCGTCTTCTCGAATAACTATTTGTATAGCTCCAGCCGTCCGCCGACTTCCTTAATCGGAGAGCACTGCCGTCAATTAAGAGTCCGATTTATGGAAGAAAGAAGTGAAATGGTTAATTAGCTGTTTTCCTTTCGTTTGGAGCACATGGCGAAGCGATGCAAGACCTGGAATTCCAGATTCAGAGTCAAACGCAGAATCCGTCGTTTTCAGAATCAATGCGACTCAACAACTAGGTCAAACTCCACGTAGTCGGTAAGAAATTTCAGTCTCATCTTCATTGCGTAACTGAATTTTCCGCGAAGGATACTTACTTCCATTGCATAAGCTTATCATATGGACGATATATGTGCTTTTAATAGCTTACTATTGCGTAAGCTTCAAAATTTTCTCAAATTTAAGAACTCATCCACGCTGACTTTCTAATTGTCTGTTGCGTTAGCCAATGATAATTTGACTTAGTTCATCACTGTGTGTGAGAGAGAGAATGTGTGTGTGTTTATGCATATGTATATGAACTTCATGAACTATTCAATTGATTCCATGAAATTCTACTGCTATTAGGCAATTTCCGAGATAAGGATGTTCTCTCTCTTCCTCTTGGTTCTTTGTATTGGGATCTTCTCCATAGAAATAGCAAAAACACAGAACACTACCACCCTTGTAAATGTAGGTGTGGTGCTTGATATGGATACATTGGTTGGAAAGATGGGGTTGACTTGTATATCTTTGGCTCTATCGGATTTTTATGCTTCTCATAGTTATTACAAGACCAGGCTGGTTCTAAATACCAGAGATTCCAAAGGAGATGTTCTTGGTGCAGCTGCTGCAGGTTCTCTCTCCCTCTCTCTCTCTCTCTCTCTCTCTCTCGGACAACTTATACACACTACTCTTTCTTATCTCTTGGGCATATTTTCTTTCATGTTCAACCATTCAAGTAGAACACGCCTACAAAGGTGGTTTATTTCAAAAACGGCAAGAGGTTCAATTCACCACTTCTATCTTTTACTCTGTAATTTTATGTGAACTGTTTGTTCATACATAGATCAACAATGGTGGTTGTACTGTATAATTTCGGAGGTGATCCTTGCATGTAAATGAATGAGATCCAGCTAAGTCCTCTTTAAAGCATTAAGTGGATTCATTCTTCCATAAAATTGTATCAGTTTTGCTACGTATAAATTCATTATTCCTTGTATAATTTCCTATTCTATAGTCAAAGTTCTGTAGTGAGTGGAAACAAATTTTCCCTATATTGCAGCTCTTGACCTACTGAAAAATGTTGAAGTGAAAGCGATAATAGGGCCATCAACATCAATGCAGGCCAACTTTTTAGTTGATCTCGGAGATAAAGCTCACGTGCCCGTCATTTCATTTTCAGCAACAAGCCCTTCTCTCTCACGGATCCAAAGTCCATATTTTGTTCGTTCTTCCTATAATGACTCATCTCAAGTCAAAGCCATAAGCGCAGTGGTCCAAGCCTTCAAGTGGAGAGAAGTTGTACCCATATACATTGACAATGAGTTTGGCGAGGGCATTATACCGTTTCTGACCAAGGCGTTGCAACAGGTTGGCACTCGTGTACCCTATTGGAGCAGCATTATGCCGTCAGCCACGGACGATCAAATTGTTGCAGAGCTTAACAAGTTGACAGCAATGCAAACCAGAGTCTTTGTTGTGCATATGTCGCCCGTTTTTGGCTCTAGGTTCTTTACTAAAGCAAAAGAGGTTGGAATGATGAGTGAAGGCTACATTTGGATAATTACTGATGGCCTAACTAATTTCTTGAGTTCACTAGATCCTTCGGTCATTGATTCCATTCAAGGTGTTTTAGGCGTGACACCACACATTCCACAGACAAAAGAGCTCCAAAATTTCGACATCCGATATAAAAGGAAGTTTCAACAAGAATACCCTGATGTACTTAATGCTGAAGTAAATGTCTTTGGATTGTGGGCATATGATGCTGCAATAGCATTAGCCATGGCAGTGGAGAAAATAGGGCCTAAAGGTATTGCCTTTCAAAAGCAAAATATTTCAGGAAATTCTACTGATCTTGAAACTTTTGGGGTCTCTCGAACGGGTCTGGATCTTTTGAAAGAGCTATTGAATACTACATTCAGAGGTCTTGGTGGCTCCTACCACATTGTTGATGGCCAACTACAGTCTTCAACTTATCAGATAGTTAATGTGTTTGGTAATGGATGGAAAGGGGTCGGATTTTGGACAGCTGAAAAGGGGATTATTAGGGCATTAAATTTAGGGAACACAGTATCGAATTCAACATCAGAGTCTAGGCTTGGAACTATCATGTGGCCGGGTGATACTACAGATCCTCCCAAGGGCTGGATGGTTCCAACAAAGGGAAAGAAGATGAGAATAGGCGTTCCAGTAAAGGATGGTTTTGACAAGTTGGTAAAGGTAAGATCATATCCTGGTTCTAATGTGATGTCTGTCACCGGCTACTGCACAACCGTCTTTGATGCAGTAATGGCAGCGTTGCCATATCCTGCACCTTATGAATACATTCCATTTGCAATGCCCAATGGAGATAGTGCTGGAACTTACGATGACCTGGTGTATCAAGTGTATCTTGGGGTATCTCTCTTTCTCTCCCCCTCTCACTCCTATATGTATTTAGGCCTGTGTAAGTGCATTATCATCTTGCATTAAAAGAAGAACTTCAAATTTTTAAAATAAAAAAAGAAGGCAGTTTTTTTTCATACGATAATGAATCTAAATTAGATGATTAGTGCTCATGCATGAAACAACTGATTGATGATTGCATGGTTATATGGTATTCTGATTTATCTGTGGGTAATTCAGTACTCATTTGTATGATTTTTTTTTTTTTTTTTTTTGGGTTCTAAACAGAATTTCGATGCAGTGGTAGGAGATGTAACTATTAACGCAAACAGGTCATTATTCGTGGATTTTACACTGCCATATACTGCATCTGGCATATCAATGGTTGTGCCAATGAAAGAGAAAAGGGGGAAGGACGCATGGGTGTTCTTGAAACCGCTGACTGGTGATCTCTGGATCACAATCCTGTGCTCATTCGCTTTCATTGGATTTGTGGTTTGGGTTCTGGAGCATCGAATTAATGAAGATTTCAGGGGGCCTCCTTCAGAACAAATTGGAACTATCTTCTGGTTCTCCTTCTCAACCATGGTTTTTGCACACAGTAGGTTCACTTCATTTCTACTTGCTATATTGAATACGTGATAGTTTCAAAAAAATTCATCATTTCATTTTAACTTTTTTGTTTTATTAATGTTATATATATACTTTTTCCTTCTACAAATTGGAGGATACAAACATCTGAAAGGTCCATGTTCTCCATAGTTTTGTGGGATGCTGATATCTAATAAAACTTTAGGAATGATGCCTTACATTCCCGCCTGTGTTCTGCCTCTGTCCTGCGAGGGTTATACTATCATTTAGCATTGACAACATGAAAAACTAGGGAAAAAGAAAAAAGAAGATAAAAATGCGTACTGAATTGCTCAACGATTTTCTAGTATAATAATCAGCATTTAGCATACCTACTTGATTGTTTCAAGATGGAATGCACATTTTTTATTGACTAGGTAAACGTTGAATACCTGAGATCCATGAAAGACGGACCAAATTACATCGTACACGTGTTTGGAATACACACACACACATATATATATGTATCGATTTTAAACTTTTATCATGATCCGAAAACTTTGCAGAGGAAAAGGTGCAGAGTAACTTGGCTAGGTTTGTGGTCATAATGTGGCTCTTTGTGGTGATTGTGCTGACCCAGAGTTACACAGCTAGCCTGACAACAATGTTAACAGTTCAGCAGCTCCAACCAACCATTACAGACGTGAGAAAACTCATTGAAAAGGGAGAGTATGTGGGATACCAACAAGGCTCTTTTGTATATGGAATTCTCAAGCGGATGGGCTTTGAGGAATCAAAGCTAAGGGCATACAACACTGAAGAAGAATGTGATGAACTCTTGTCCAAAGGTGGTGGAAGTGGTGGCATTGCTGCTGCTTTCGATGAAGTTCCATACGTGAAGCTTTTGGTTTCGAAGTATTGCTCGAAATACAGCATGATTGAACCAACCTACAGGACTGATGGATTCGGTTTTGTGAGCAAACCTCTCTCTCATATATATATACACACACACACATGCATACACACATATATATAAAGAGAATAAATGACAGTTGAAAGCCTAGAGTACGTCTGGATAAAGAATTTGATCAATTCATGGCATTTGGAATTTTTGAATTTAAAAATTTAATCTTTTGCAAATTCATTGTTTGTGTATTTTTTTTTTTTTAAATTGAAATTGATTGATGTAAGTTCATCTCGAGATGGAGAGAGGTATGCCTCATTCGGAAGAATTTGCAAAAATAAAAAAATAAAATCCCTATAGGAGGCATTTGGAGATCGTGATGTTACCCTCCTTAATTCTCAATTTCCAAATGCTAAGAAATTTTACATATTCCTTTCTAAAATATAGCCCGACAAGAAAGAAAATTCTTGTCAAAATCAAATCCGTTCCCAAAATCCTTCATCCAAACAACCCCAATAGTTAACGCAACCAGTCACAAGATAATGTTGTGTTTAAATTAATAAATGTTAGGGATTTTTATTATTTAGTCCTCCAAATAATGTAAACTATTAAAAACATCCCAAACTGTCAAAAATAAATTTTTGGTCCTCCAAGACTCTTCCGAAAGCGGTCCATATTGTTTAGCCATGTTTAAACTTTAATTTACAAATGTCATTTTACAAATTTGTATTTGTATACATAAAAATAGAAAGTTTATTTATCAAGAAACAACCCATATCTAAGGAAATCAAAATTACAAACGTTTCCAATAACAAAAAAACTAAAGAAAAAAAATATCACTTTAATGTATAACTCACGCTCTTCATTTTTATATACATTATTGTATATTTTTGAAAAAAAATACAAATATTTGAATGTTCAAATTTCAAACCACTGCAGTGTGAATCTTCACATGTGAAACAACAGTGTGAACATTCACATATACTGTTTGGGTGGTTTATTTTAAAATAGTGTGAATATTCACACTGGCACAATAGTGTTGTGAATATTCACATTGATAAATATTTATTAAGTCTAATATTTTAAGAGTTGTTTCGAAGAGTAAACATTCGTACTAACACAAATAGTATTATGAATCTTCACATTGATAATATTTGCACTCAAACAATATTTACAACAGTATCATTAAGAATGTTCACTGATAATCATGAATATGTTTGAATATTTTAAAATTTAAAAATACAAATATTACACTTTTGTATAATGTTTTGAATATTCACACTATTTACGAAATAGAAACTCGTATTGTACTAGATTTAATAAGATTATCACTGTGAACATTCTTACTTCTATAAACTCTTGTAAATGTTCACACTATTTCGAAATAATAACGCACACCAGATTTAATAGGGATTACTAGTGTGAACATTCACACTACTATTTGTAGGGTTGGGCAACATAAAAATTTGGAAAACTTGACCGACACGCATTGAACCCAGCCGAAAAGGAACCGACCCGTGCCAATCCTAGCAAATGATGGGTGAGAAGAAGTCTAACACGAATAAAAGCAGAAGGATGACGGTTTATGGGTTTTGGTTCTCGGGTAAACCCAAACCGGCCGATACACTCGAACGACGTCATTTCGCATTTAATATATATACACACACACAAATTATAGGGTTTGTTGCATTTTCCCCAAGCCATTCCTTTCTCACCGCCTCTTTCCCTCTAGTTTCTCTCATTGACAACTCACAACTCTCATATAAAAGGCAAACACATGGTTCCCAATTGTTTTGGCAATTTTCGGCAACTCAAATCTCAGTTTCGAAGTCCCATTCTACTCTCAATCTCTTTTTCTTCTATTCTTATTATCTAAATATGCAAGCGAACAAAAATCAAATGGTAGATCTAAGAGTTACGAGTGTAGATTTGAAATATGTTTCGATCTAAAAAATCAAATGGTAGATTCACGATTTGTGAGTGTGGATTTGAAATATGTTTTGATCTGAAAAATCAAATGGTAGATTTCATTCTGTCCATGGGGTGATGGAGAAACCCGAGAGTCCATCGGTTGTATTCTGTCCGAACCCGATGTAAACCTTGCTTATTCTCCGTCGGCTACATTTTTTTTTTTCCAAATCCGAATAGTTTTGGCTCGGTTGACAATTTTTCCCCAAACCGGCTCAATCTGACCAATGCTAACCCCTAACTATTTGTACTTTTGTGAATGTTTAAGGGGATGAAAATGTAATTTAATAGGGATTAAAAAGAAAAAAAACACCTTTAATATGAAGCAAATGAGACTCCAGGGCATGAAGAAGAATTCAAAGACGAGCATTGAAGACGATGTTGTCGAAGTCGACAAAGTGGAAGCCGATCTAGGGTTCGAGGCGGCGTTGTCGCCGTTCAAGATCCGATCTTCGATTGTTGCCATTGTTTTTTAACTTCTTATTCACCATTGTTGTTGTACGAGTCGCCACTGTCTTCTCTTTCTTTCTTGATCCCTCTTTCTCTCTTGATCCAGATCCATGATTTCAATGCCACCTCCCCCTCAAAAACCCAAATTTCATTGCTAAAGTTGTTGTCGTCGTATTTTTACTTGCCAACCTTGAACCCAATGAACTTTCCATTGCACTGTTTTGGAAGATCTTTTTACGGAAGGGTACTTATAAACCCAATGAAAATTCCTGTAATTTATGGAAAAATAGTAACGTCAGTTCTTTGTATTTTATCAATCGTTGAGGAGTAATTTCTATACACTGTTTTGGAAGGGATTTTTTGCCAACATAACTCTTCACTTGGTTAATTTGCTATAGTAACTCTTAAATTAGGTTTAAAGAATAAAGATCTCTTAATTTTATTCTCTTGATATACTGTCTTCATGGTTTACCGAAGAACATGCTCTCTCTCTCACACACACATTTGTAATTTGTGAGTTGCAGGTTTTCCCTATGGGCTCTTTTCTAGGCCATGACATTTCAAAAGCAATCTTGAATGTGACCGAAAGTGAACAGATGGTGGAAATTGAGCGCGCATGGTTTGGGACGAAGGCGGGTTGTCCAGATCCTGGCAGCCCGGATTCCATCTACAAGATCAGTCTAGAAAGTTTTTGGGGCTTATTTCTCGTGGCTGGGGTTGCCTCTTTTTCATCCATTGCCATCTTTTTGGCATTGTTCTTGTACAACCATATCCATATCATGAGGATGTCTCACCCCCAAGCTTCAATATGGACCAAGATTGTCGCCATGGCCAGAGTCTTCAACCAAAGAGATATCGCCGCCTTCGCTGCTCGGGAAAAGAGAGAAAAAGGAGGAGGAGGAGGAGGTGACATTACCAACAATGGTGTGGTGGATGGTGCCATTGGTTCAGACAATGTTACTGTAAATGATAACAGCCCGCCAAGAAATTCGAGCTCTTCAGACAACTCGGATGTTGAAGTTGCTTCTCCGGTTACCCAAGAGCCAACGAGTTTGTAAAAATTTCAACAAAAATAAGTACATTATTTTTCAAAATTGACACCAAATTAATAAGTATTTTATTTGTAGTCCATATTAGAGTTTATGAAAATATTAGCTAAGATTTAAAAGGATTTACACTTTACTCCTATTTTTTTAAATAAAAGATTTTATAATTTTATCCTAATAATATCCAAAAAAGAATTTGTCAAAGAGAATTTGTAAAATCGTTTGAATAAATGAAATTCCTCCAAATCTTTTATCCAAACATAACCTTAAATCCCAGTATTATTTCCGTAGATATTTAAAGATAATTTTATTATTTTAATAATATTCAAAATACTTTTATTTATTTTTAGTTCATTTATCTGAAATACTATTCTATCATATATAGTTAGCAAAAATATCATTATATATATATGTAAGAGGTGTTAGTCTCATTGACAAGAGAATGTGTCCTTTTTTTTGTTGTCAACCAGAATTTGACTCTTCTAATGAATACTCAAGGATTTAAATCTTGAATTTAATCCTAAATGACCAATGTGAGGGAGTGAGCTTTAAAATTGTCCTTAAAAATAGCAAAATAAAAAAATATTGTGTTCATTTTTTGGGGGGTTTTATTTTTATTTTCTATTTTTTACATTCTTATCTCTCTTTCTTTTTTTTTTCACTGTATTTTTATTTTATTTTTTATTTTTTATGGTGTTTATAGAATTTTTTTTTAAAAAAAATCAAAATTAAAATATAAAAAACAAGAAGATAAAAAAACAAGAATTAATTAAAAAAATTAAAACACAAAACTATTTTTTATTTTATTTTTTGAATTTAACGTTTTTCATTTTTTTTTGTTTTGTTTTATTGTCTGCTATTATTTTCTAGTTTTTCAATTTTGATTTTTTATTTTTTATAAAGACCATATACAAAAAATAAATAAATAAATAAAAAATACAGAACAAAATAAAATAGAAAGTAGAAAATAAGAGGGAAAGAGACCGAGAGAGAAAATGCATGGAAAATAAAAAATGTATATATATTATATTAAAATTATATTTGTGTCAACAAAATATGATATACGACATCTCAATTATTAGAATGACAGCAGATAACACTAGTATAATGCTTAAATGGGGATATCATTAGTATATGTCTAAATAATATAATAGGAGTGTTTAGGGTTTAAACACATTATGATAATGGTAGTATCATTTGACTTTTTTTTAATTCAAAATTTTCTTTTAAATTTTGTCACATCTCCATTGTCATGATGTGTCAGAAATAAAGTATTTTTGGGGGTTAATGGCACTTTTGTCCCTATGATTTGCTTGAATTTTAGTTTATTCTCCTGTGGTATTTTGATAAGCACTCTATCCTCTTATGCTTCTCTTGCCGTTTAAAAATATCTTTCAATTCAAGAAGTTCTGGGACTAAATTCAAAATTCAAAATGCCTATTTTGGTTTCTAATCTTCAAATTGATCTTTTAATAATTTGATTAAGTCCAAACCAAATTCAATTAAAGTTCTATAACCCTGGTTAGCCCCTTAATAAGTTAATTAAAACTATTTTCCAATTTGAAAAGTTTAGGGTTTAATTGGAGTTTAAAACAATTTTGATCGGGGGCCGATTGGGGTCCAAGTTGAAAAATTAAGGTCTTTGGAAATAAATTTAATTTTGAAAAGATTCGAATCAGATCTCCATTTAAAATTCGAAAAGAAAGAAAATTTTGGGGTGAAAATTAAAATTTTACAAAAGTTAGTTTTGCGATGAAATTGATCAAATTGGAAGAAACTTTCAAAAGTATTTTATATTTTATTGATCAAATTTAGTTTCCAAAAGTCAATTTTGAGAAGAAAAATTTGAAATCAAAGTTCTAAAAAAAAAATCAATTTTTACTCTAAATTTATGATATTTTCAAAATTCATGAAATCGACAAGTAATTTCAAGCTTATTTTCACATATAAGGGACCCAATAAAATATTGAACGATCTAATTTAATTTTATTATCTTAAAAAAAGAAAAAAAAAATAGACTTGATTGAAAATGTTAAGAATGCATTTAGTAGTATTTTTGTTCTTTTCCCACAAAGTTTGGAGGAGGACAAGCATTCGATACCAGTAAGGATGATTTTTAAACACTTAGGAGATGCACATACACAACTAGGTGATAGGAAATTTCAACTTAAAATCATATAGAGTATTAAGTGAAATAACTCTTTTGATTTATATAGTGGTTTGAGAACTCTCAAATAAGCGATGTGTGACAAGAATTTAACACCCGCCATTGAGTGCAACCCCCAATTTACACGAATGATTTAACTACAAGGGAATTATGAGAAATGTGCAACCCTCGGCTTGCACGGATGATTTGACTACGAGAGAAAGAGAGACTAATAATCTTGACTCTAACACCATGTTAAGATAATTGAGAAGTGTGAGAATGAATCATATATTAATATGTAATGAAGAGATACAAATAATACAACGCTATACACAAGTATTTATAGGGTAAGTGAAGGTTAGAGTTTTGCCCTAATGGACCAAATGGGCCAAGTCCATTATTATATTAACATTATCAATTCAAAATTCCTGCCAACAGTTCCTGCCATATAATTTACCGCCATAAATGTTCCCCATTTTTCCTTGTTTGTTTATATTGTTTAGCTCCATACATTTATATAGTATGCACTTTATCATTTCTTGCCTGTTTTGTTATCTTCATTTGAGAAGAAAATGAAAATAGATTAGAGAAATGGACGTGCCTAGTGTTCCTTTTGAAGGGGTAAGGTTTTGATTTTCGGGACTTGTTCCTTGCTCTTGGACTTCTTTTTTCTCTACTTTTTTTCCTTTGATTTTTCTTGTCTAGGGGGATAAGTGTTTTGAGGGGTATAGATAGAAGGATGAGATGTGAGAGAGTAGGAAAGAGTGATAGAATTTCGAGAGAAAGAGAGGTGGAACTCTAGAGTGTGACCCTAGTTTGATCTGGTCACATCTGGATGGGGTTGCTTCTAGGACACTCAACTTTACTCCCACACACTTTCTCTTACCCAAACCTCCTCTAAACCTATCCTTTAGCCCCCTAATGATTTCCTTAGGCCATACATATGTCAGATTCCTGTCCTATATCGCTTATTTGAGAGTTTCCAAATCACTATATAAATCAAATGAGTTATTCTACTTAACACCATATGATTTTAAGTTAGAACCTCCTATCATGATATCAAAGCAAGTCTTTTCTGGACTTATTCTCCCTAAAATTTTTGTAATCCTAAAGCTTCCACTGTTGCCGCCGCCGTCCATATTCTCCCGAGACTTTTGTCGCTACTATAGGCTTCATCCTTTCTCCGGTATCAACAATCACCACACCACCGTATTTGTCTTGCAGAAACGAACACAATGCCACCAAAATCATCGTCACTGGAAACTAGACGCGCCCTCACACGCCTTCAACAACCCGCAGTATCACCACCCTTCGCTCTCTCAGATTTTGGGATCTACTGCCTCAACCAAGGCTCCAAATCCGCCTCACAATATATCATTGGAACCATCTCACCTAGATGATTCAAACCACTAAAACCTTACCGTTGTAAGGCGCCCTACGCGCCCCCACGTGCAGCCCGAATCAACTGGTCCTATTTTGTTATCAGATCCACGCGCCTCCTAGGTGTATATGTCACCACGTCAACCCTAAATATACAATCAGCACCCAGTCAGCTCCAAGTCAACTGCCATCTCAGGTGCCACATTATCACCACGTTAGCGCCACGTCACAGCCATGTCATCAAATAGTCATTGCCACGTTAGCTTCACATTAGCAGTTGATCAGCCACGTCAGTTCCCCAGTCAGTCCTTCTTGCCACGTCAGCGGTTCAACAAGGAACTTTATTTGGCCCGATTCAGGATTTTTAAACAGGTTTTTTGCAAACTTGGATCGGTTTCTGGAGTTTTTCGACGTTCTGATTCTGTTTCCTACCTTCGTTTTGTGATTTGAGGCTCACAGAATATATTTTCTGTTATATCCGTGTGGTCCCTACACTAGTTGACCCGTTTTTCACCCAGTCCTTGAAGATTCAATATCGGTTCCTGAACAATTTCACTATTAAGGATTTATCTGTGATCTTCGTTTCATCCAGATTATACAGTATAGTTCTCTTTATATTGTTAATTAAGTTCATCACGAAAATTTGATCAGTTCAAGGGGCTCTCAATCGGTTCTTTACGAGTATAGACCGATTCCTTGACAATTTAAGTATTCTGAATCTATCCATGACAACGATTTTTCTAGGTTCAACAGCGATATCTGTGGGTTCTTCGCTCATTATCAATGCCAAAGAGGGTTCGGATCCTTCATACACTAATGTTACCATGTCTGTTGCAGATTTTGCTTCACTCCTTCTCTATATCTTCTCTAAAAATAGTACAAATTTTTCCCCTACTCTCTCACTTACTGGAGGTAACTTTTCTTGGTTTTTTTATTCTGCTTGTTGTAATCATATGACATCAGATCCAAATATTTTTTCAACCAAACTCTCCGCTATGAATATTCCTAGTATTCATACCGCTGATGGTTTTTAAATGCGTGTTACTTATACCGGTCAGGTTTCTACTTCCCATCTTTCTATTCTTGACACGTATTTGATTCCGAAACTCATCTTAAATTTCTTGTTTGTTGAACAACTTTGTGAATTGAGATTTGAAGTCATATTTTCTAATAGTAGTTGTCATGTACAGGATCCTTGGACAGGAAAAACTCTTGAGACTGGTCGTAAGGTTGGACGTCTATTTAAACTTACTAGTTTGCATCTTCCACTCCAGCACTACCAGTTAAGCCTAGCCCTGCACCTTATGCTGAGTTCACCCTAGAACCACCAACTGAACCCACTCCAGAACCACTAGTTGATCTCACCCTTCTAACTCCAGCGACCATGCTTGAGACTTCTCCTATAGCCGATGATCATGTACTGCCTTCCTTTGAGACCCACGCCCTAGATCACCCCCGCCGATCTACCAGGGTAACTCATCATCCATATTACCTTTCTGATTTTTTTTGTTTTTCCACTATACTTCACCTACATGAGCCTCAATCTTATAAGAAGGCTAGTACTAATCCTCTTTGGCAGAAAGGAATGGACGAAGAACTCCACGACCTCGCCAAAACTCAACCTGAGATATTGTTGATCTCCCTCTTGGTAAAACTCCTATTGGGTATAAATAGGTGTTTAAGATCAAGAGGCTTTCTGATGGCTCTGTTGAACTATATAAAGCCCGGCTTGTTGCCAATGGATTTACTCAGGAATATGGCATTGACTATGAAGAGACGTTTGCTCCTGTGGCGAGGCTAACATCTGTCCGTACACTTCTTGCCATCACCACCATTCAAAAGTGAACTCTCTTTCAAATGGATGTCAAAAATGCATATCTCAATGGCAATCTTCTTGAGGAAGTCTATATGCATACCCTTCTCGGCCTGGCTGCCCCTCGAAATAAAGTTTGTTGCCTTCGACGTGCCCTATATGGTTTGAAACAAGCTCCACGTACCTGGTTTGCCAAATTCAACACTACCATTCATCAGTTTGCGTTCACCCCTAGTACTCATGATTCAGCTATGTTTATTCGTTATACTGCTAACGGTATTATCCTTATTTTACTGTATGTGGATGATATATGTAAGACCCTAATTTTGCACATACGTCATTTTTTTGTTACAGTTTAAAAATAATTGGGAATTCGGGGTGAAACTGGGTTTAAAAAAAAAAAAAAAAAAAAACAACAACAACACATTTAATCCGAAATTAACATTTAACTTTTAATTAAAAAAAATTGGGATGAAATTTCAATTTAAGAAATCTTAAATATGGTAAGTGGATTAAAACGAAGTGTTAAAGAAAAAAGGGGGAGAAAGGTGTAATTAAACAAAAGATTTTTTTTTTTATATATATATATATACATACGGCGCAGAACAGCCGGAGACACGGAGGTGAGGGAGAGGAGCGACGTGGCGTGATGGAAACCAAGAATTTGTCCACGAAAAACCATGCAATTTAATGTTTTGTTGAAAAAAAAAAAAAGAGAACTCGAGAGAGAAGGAAAAGAAAACCACACAAGTTCGAGAGAGAATCGAAGGGTGATCGGCGGTATACTCGGTCCGACGTCGTGGTTGTGGGTTCTATCATTTAACGATCGTGCGGGTGGGCTTAGTCCAGTTTCGGTGTGTACGCGTCTCCGTTTGTTCGGTCGACGATCGTGGGAGTGAGATCGTAAATAGCGTGACCGTTGCCGTTCGTCACCGTCGTTCGATACGTAAACATCTACGTTTAAATTCTTATAGTATATGTATATATGTGTCGCGTTGATCATTTGAGTGCATGGGTGCATGTGGGTGGTTGTCGTCATGGTGCGGCCAACGGTGAGTGTCGCCGCCGTGGCAGTGTGTGGGCGTGTGTATGATCACTGTTTCAGTTTTAGCACAACAGAGTGTGGGCTAGCTAGGGGAAACTGTTGGCACGTTGATCGTCGATCGTTGATGATCGTGGGTGGATCACCGTCGGCCAAGGGTGGTCGTTGCACTGACGTGGGATGCCGGCGGTGAAGGGAGGTTAGAGAGAGAGAGAGACGGTCGGAAAGTGGGTGTGTGATTAGTGAGTGGGCTGGCGTGATCTTGCGGTGTGGAGGAGGTGTTGACGACGGCGGGGGGTGTAGGCGTTGATTTGTGCTGCCGTCGGTGAGAGAGAGGTGAGGCTGACGGAGGGGGGGTGGTTCGGTGCCGGACGGACCTGTAGCAGCAAAAAAAAAAAAAAAAAAAAAAAAAAAATGGAGTAGGAAAAAAATAAAATAGGATAATAAAAAAATTACATTAACCACCCCCAACAATAAAAACAAAAACCCAATTCAACTTCTAGGCCTGCGGATGATTTGGAAACGGGTGAAATTACAATCGATTATTACTCTTGTTAAATAAAATCCTTAACGTTACAATTTCCGGAATTTTAATAATTTTCATAACCATTAATTTTAATAATGTTATACATAAATATTATCGTAACTGGTTGGGGTGAATAATAATAATTTTCTATAATAAAATGTGGGGACGGAAAAATTGTAGAATGTAGGATCTGCATTACATGGTTAGATTATATTTTTATCTAAATATTAATTTAGGCCCTGTCACTAATAGGTTCGCAGGCACCTGAGGAACGGTAGAACATAGTCGGTAAAGGTTTTTTTTGGGGGAACGGATCATCAGGTGAGTGTACTGTCTTCTTGCAAAAATCTATTTTTCATATGTATATATATGATGAGAAAAATGTGTTTACTTAAAAATTGATGAATTTTCTAACCTACATGATTCAAGCGTTATCTTGGGTATTCTTGATATCGTTAATTTCATTGTTTGTTGTTGAGGTGTCAGTTGATGGTGGGCGGAGTTATTGTTGTTGAGGTATAGGCAAATGGTTGTTGTTGGGGGAGAGGGAAATTGGTGGTGGATATTCACCCGTCTGGCATAGTCCAGCGGAGCGTTGTTTCACCCGTCTGGCATAGTCTAGCGGAGCGTTATTATATTCTGCTAGGAAGGCATATCCTACGGAATACGGTACCATTGTAACTCCCGATCGTGAGGTTAAAACGATCACATGGCTAGCCGAGGTATGATGTGGTGTGATGTGGAGTGATGCTGTGTAGCGAGGTGCGGCGTGATAGGGTGTCATATATAGGATTATGTCGTTTATGGCATTTATATATATATATATATATATATCATTTTATACTAGTATGGTGTATCCATTTACGACAATATTCCTATTGTTTCAGTTGCGTTATATTATATGGTTGATTTTCACTGCTTGGTTCAAATACTACAAACACATATATGTTGTTCTGTGGTGACAGGAAAGCTAAAATGTTATCCTCGTGGTATTTATATAATATATTTATAATATGAGAACTTATTTTTATTTAAAAATCTGGTGTGTATATGTTATATGCTTGATCAATTTAAACGTTTTTATTAAGAAGACAGTACACTCGCAGGTATTACAGCTAGGAGTCGGTCCCCTCCTTGCGCTTGATAGATCCGGCAATACGGTAGTAAGAAGAAATTAATTTTGGAGGTGCTAGTTATTGCCAACTTATGAGAAGTTCAGGAATGTGTTTATCTTTGTGGTTATTATAGTTTTGTAGGGACGGGTGTGTCCCCAATTAAAGAATGTATTAAACTAGTATGATTATTATTTTTTTGGTGGTTGTGTGTTTAGTTATGCACGAGTCGATTTGTAGATGTTTTGGCATGTAGGTGATGTTATGATCTTTGTCATGCCGACCCCAGGGTGATGGGTGTCTGGTTTGGGTCGTGACAATATAGTTATTACTAGAGATGATCTACTTGGTATTTATAAACTCAAAAAGTTCATCAGTGGCCAATTTGAGATGAAAGATCTTGGCGTGCTCACCTATTTTCTTGGCCTCGAAGTCCTATATGGTTCTAATGGATATTTTCTCTCTCAGGCTAAGTATGCCTCGGATCTCTTTTCTAAGGCTGGGATCATTGACTCAACCACTGCCACTACTTCTCTCGAGCCAAACATCAGACTTACCCCACTCTATAGTTCACCTCTTCAGGATGCCACTCTATATCGCCAACTGGTTGGAAGTATTATATATCTTACTGTCACTCGCCCTAACATTGTCTATGTTGTTCATCAGATCAATCAGTTCTTGTCCGCTCTTCGAACCACCCATTACTCGGTTGTTCTTCGCATTCTTTGGTATGTCAAGGGTACTTTATTTCATGAGCTTTATTTCTCAGCCCAGTTTGCTCCCATCTTACAAGTTTATTCTGATGCCGATTAGACTGGAGACCCCACCGACAAACATTCAACCACTGGTTACTATTTCTTTTTGGGCAATTCTCTCATTTCCTGGCGTAGTAGGAAACAAACTGCGGTTGCTCGCTCCACTACTGAAGTTGAATATCGTGTCATCGCTGATGTAACTCAAGAATTTCTCTGGCTTCGATGACTACTCATTGACATGGGCATCCCTTCCCCTGCTGCCACTATCCTGCACTGTGACAACCTGAGTGCTATTCAAATCGTTCACAATGATGTATTCCATGAGCATACAAAATACGTCGAGACTGATTGTCACTTCATCCGTCATCACATTCTTCATAATATAGTTTGTCTACAATCTGTCAGTTCAGCCGATCAGACAACAGACATTTTCACTAATGCTCATAAACCCGGACGCTTTCACTCTCTAGTTTCCAAACTCAAGTTTACCTCCCACTTACCGCCTTAAGTTTGAGGGAGGATGTTAATGTAATAATGGGGTTGGCCCATTTGGCCCAGTAGGGCAAAATTCTAACCCTTACTTACCCTATAAATACTTATGTATAACGTTGTATTCTTTGTATCTCTTCATTACATATCAATATATGATTCATTTTTCCACTTCTCAATTATCTTAACATCTTGCCTATAAATATCATGTGCATCGCTTAAAACAAATCAATCTTACATCTCCAAACTTACATCATTCTAAATATCACTCGAAATAGCGAGCGAATCAAGAAAATATAAGGACAAGGGGTGAGGAACCTACGTTGATTAATTGCACTAGAGAGGGTTCAAGGACATGAGAGAATATTGAGTCCCAAATTGAGATTGGTACATGGTATGACCTTCAGATACCTCTGAAAAAGTCATGCTTTTAAACGAAGGCGAACCATGATGCCAGAAAGTATATTTGGATGACAGAGATTTGATATGTGTCCTTAACTGTCTATGCAGTCTGCGGGATGTTGTTGCTCAAGACGTGGTGTTCAAAGGAAGTTTGATGCCTCTAGCGCGTGACTAAATCCTATCACTAGAATACAAACTTTCTCAGTCTCCATGAAGATCATTTTGTTGACACTATCTAATGGGTTACTTGTCGTTATTACAAAATGGACAACTATACTCTCAACAGTAAGGATAATGAATCGTATTGGACGTATTGGTCAACCCTAATGGTAAAGAGAAACGTGTATGGGACATGATGTTTCTTTTACCATCGCAAGATTTCAAAGTTACACTTCGCATAAATTTTAGGGTAACTTGGTGAGAGGTCCCATGAATGAAAAACATCATTTTCTAGGTCTCATCCCAAGAGTAAAAAGATCTCTTGAATGGGACTCCCATAAGTGATGTTTTACACTTATGAAACCTTTAGAGAAATTTTCCTAAATTTTATACAACAAACCAAACAACTTTGAGAAAATTTGTCATGCATTGAAACGAGAAATTTGACAAATGGAAAAAGTAGATTCGTGTGAAACAAAAATTTTACCAAATTTGAAAAAGTCAAACTCCAAATGATACTTATTGGATGACAAAGTATTTTACCGATCCACGATACACAAATGACCCAGTATTATACGATTACGAAAATAAAATTATTCATTATAAATGATTTAATCAAATAGTTAGTTATCGTAAAGAAAAGTTAAATATTCAGTTATGGATTTTTAATTTTTTTTAATCTATATTGTTGTCCCTTTCAATTTTAATCATGTTTTTTCCCTTAGAACTTATTCAAAAGTTTATAAGGTCAAGAATGAAAATAATTAAAGTTTTCCTAATTCCAATAAATTAATAAAACTCATTTTCCCTTTTTTTTTTTTTTTCAGATTTAAAAAATGAAAAAAAAAAATCAGAAAATAACCATCTTAAGATTAAAAGAAAATAAACTTATAAAAAAACAAAAAAGAGAGAACGAAAAGAAAAACACAATTAGGAGAACATAAACCAAGTCTCCTTTCTAATATCAAGACAAGAATTTTTCTTCTTAAAAATGCTATTTGGAATTGAAATTTTACTCCATAAAAATTTAAAAAGTTATTTGAGATAATATTTTTGTTTTTACTCCATGAGAAATAAGTTCCCAACCGCCGTAACCAAGGCAAATATTCACAAAAACCGATCTATTTATCATTCTACCATATCAAAAAATAACACATCAATTAAACAAAATCAACTAATCTCTTCTTTCATTCTGAATATTAACCAAGAAAAGAAAAGGTATAGAGATACTCATCATATACATACATATGATATCCTTTTTTATTGGTCTGGAAGTTAGGAAACTCTGATAGAGCAATCGTTCAATAAAAATGAAAACTTTCACCCAAAAAAAAAAATACAATATAATAACTCTATACCGACTTCTGCTGGCTGTAACGTAGTATACCGTGCACGTCTATGATTCCTGGAGGGAAAACAGGATCTGTAGCTGCTCTGACAGCAACTTTAGCCACAGCGGTAACGTTCACTGGAGGAGTAAACAACGGTCCAACCAGAGGGACCTGAGCGAGGGGTTTCGCATGCTGGAGAATCTGAAAAAATAAAAAAATTGTATCATCACAAATTGAAGTAATTATTACTTGAATTCATTATATTTCCAAGGTTCCATGAGATCTGGAGGTTTAGGCCGCGTTTGGTTAATTTCTGTATTTAAGAAACAAAAAGGGGAAAAAAAGATACTAACCAAACACTACCTTAGCCTTTCATCGTTATGCCATTAATAAAATGAAAAAGAGAGAATTAACCACAATGAAGCCACTAAAAAAAAATTACCGCCTCCAATGGAGAACCAATTACACCTAGCGGAACCTTCATGCTACCAACCCGACGAGTTCCATATATAAACCCAGGCCTCAAAATTACTCCTGAAGAGGCAAAAAACCCATTTTTTAACATTTTTTGCCATCATGTTTCGGTTATATATAGAAAGGTGTCCATGGTGAAGAGAGGACGGCAAAATAAAAAAGAATGGAAATATGGATGTACTGTAAAACCAATTTCTGTTTAGGTAGTGTTTGGTTTCACGGAATTGGAGGTTCGGAATTGGAATTGGAAACCAACCTCAAATTCCAACTCCAAGGCTTCAATGCCGTACTACCAATTGCTACCTTAATTCACTTACCTCCATATGTATATTTGGTTAGGAGCTCTGTTTCAGCAGCTCTCTGTTCCATTGAATAACAAAAAAATCACGACATCATGAGAAAAAACATAAGTATATAAAAAACTTGGGAAAATGACCTTTTTGGCCCATCATATTGGCTAAAACCGTAACCAATAGGGTCAAATTGAACCCAAATTCAATAATGAGGGACCAAATGTATCCAACACTAAATAGTGCGGACCAATTGAACACCAACCCCATTTATGAAGGGCCAAAAAAGTCATTTTACCAAAAAAACTATTTATCTTAACAATCCAAAATCATATGATAACAGCACATATTATCTTCAAACTTGAATAGAGTGATGCTGTGAGAAGAGGTACCTTTCCCTCATAGTATCCCTTTAGCAAGTAATTTGCAACACCAAAGTCAGCAGCCGAGATATAAACAAATCGTTTTACTCCTGCCCATGCACGCGCGCGCGCACACAATACATACAATATGAGCTTCTCCGCTATAAACTTTAATTTTGTTTTTACACGATATAAATAAAAATAATAATGAAAAATCGCAATTATTTAATCCATATTATTACCTTCTTCAGAAGCCGCTCTAATTGCATTGATATTGGCAGTTCCATTTATCTTATACATATATGAGTTAGAGCCAAAACCACCAACACAAGAGATCTGCAAAGATGATCTTAATTAAGAAACAGGAAATAGCAAAACATTTGATCCATATACGACACAAAAAGCAAAACATATTTATAAAGAGAATTGATCAGTGGTAAAAACAATTAAGATCCTATCAGTTAGGGCTCTAAAGTAGCAACATTAAAGGATTTAAGGCACTACTTACAACAGCAGTCACCCCTTTCAAAGCTTCCTTCCATGAATCATCTGAAAGCAGGTTTCCTGAAGGAAAAAAAACACAACAGAAATAATGAGAAAACCTTTCATCATATGAACCGTGTAACGAAGAAACTGCAATAAACGAGAACAACCTTTATGCCAGCTCACACTATTAGCCCATGATTCTTGAAGCGACGACCTACCAGATCTACAAAAAAAAATTAATAAAAAAAAAACATTTAGGAATAGAAAATATGAGATAGTTCAAAAATCTGCACATTTGCAACTTCTGGCACATAATAATGTATCAATCCATGAACACGAGGATGAAAAAAAGAGAACACCTGCTAAGGCTAGCAACTGATAACCCACGATCTAAAGCCTCTTTGCAAATATGTGAGCCGACAAATCCATTCCCACCAAGAACAAGCAACTAAGTCAAAAATAACATGAGAATTGCTAAGAATGATGATGAAGGCAAACAATCACCAATACTAAAACCTAATCATAATAAAAAAAAATTAGAAATTTATCTATGCACATACATGCATGTGATTTTTATGCCTCTTTTCTCACATTTTCCCTTTCCCTACATATACGTGTAAAACCGGCGAATGCCAAGTACCTTCTCGGTTGGAGGTGGGGGGACATTTACAGTTTCAGCTTCCTCAACTTTAAGGGGTTCATCAGCTTTGTTAGAATCTGTTGACAAAAATCTTCCATTTCTTGATGCAGCTATTGAACTGATTCAACAGTAAAAGGGAAAAAAAGAGAGTAACAAATTAGAAAAATAATTATGAGAGGCTGCATAGTAATCAAATAACAAATTATCAAGGAAAATCCTTCATTCAACTAATTTATCAGAAATCTATAAAAAACAAAATTATCCAATTAGGTTTTCATTTTATTTACTAGATTCGAGAATTAAAATGTACTCTCACAAGATATAACTACTTAGCTGATTAGAACGTGAATCCAATTTCCCAGGAAATAGATATTTACTTATCATGAAATCGACAATGGCGTAATATCCAAGTACCTTTCAAATGAATGTGAAAGGAAATCATAAAATCCATAATGCAATACTCACATTTTACGAAGAAGACAAGAACAAATCAAATCACAACTTGTAGAAATAATTCTACGAAAATTCAGAAGTTCGCAGTCAAATTCGAGTCACATTCTTCACACAATATTCATATTTTTAGATTCGGAAAATTAAGCAAAATCATCTTCAACTATTTTGCCTTCAATTTCTCGGCAATTGAGGAAAGCATTTTCGTTCAATAAAAGAATACTAGAAGAAATTAGGGCAGAAACTTACCATATTCCGGAGAGTCTCGAACGGATCAAACGCGACGCGATCGCCATGGACGCAGAAGAACCGATACCGTATTCTGAACAAGCCTGGCTTGCGAGAGAGAGAAGAAGGAGGGGAAACAGAAGGCACTTGATGTCGCTGACACGTGTCTAGAATATGTGGCATGATTTGTACCTTAAGATTATAAAGTGTGTTTTGGGCCCTATTTTTGGGCCTTATATGGGCCTCCAGGCCTCTCTATATAAAAGAGTCGGCCCACACGTGTGAGAATATGGGCCTCATGGTATCCTTTGAAGCCCAAATCCTTAACTATTTAGACCACACGTGTAAGGAATTGGGCTTATGACCCATCAAGTCCATGTGATTCTTCATAGGACATTTTTTTATTTTTTTAAATTGTCTATTTTTCACAAAAAAAAAAAAAAAAAACAATTACTAAAAAAATTCATGTATTTCTCATTTTATATATATATTTTTTATTTTTTTAGTTAGATGACATTTTTTGGAATTTTATTTTCACTTCTTGATTATACAAGCGTAATTTACGTTTTTCTATTACCTTTGTTATTTTAACACACAACACGTGCTTGAAGTTAAAAAAAAAATAGAATAATTTCATATTAGAGTTGTTTTTTAAAATTGTACCTTTTTTTTTAGTTTACGGGAAGATGTGTCCGGTCCAGCTTACGCGCACCTTAACTGATCATCTCCCCAACCTATCTTAAGGGCGCATTCTCCTAAATCGGCCTAATGCATTCAAAATTTAATTCCTAGAGCACGCTCTCTTGGAGAGTCAAATCCTGATTGACAAGGAAAACGACATCTCCTCTTACCAATCAGATTAACATTTCTTGGGTTTTAAAATTGTACATTTAGGCACAAGTTATATACTGGTTATTAAAATAACACAAAGTGTTATTAATATTTATCGAAATGACAGGAAGTGCCCTGAGGTTTATCTCTAATTTACATCTATAAATAAATTAAAAAAATACACAATTAATTTATAGGAGAAACTTATAGCAAAAATAAATTCATAAATCTAAAAGGATTTACTAGCCCTAACACAGATTAATTTTGCATTTACAAATTCTCTTAAAATAAATAATATAAATAATAGGGGCGGGCTACAATACAACTATCCTTTTAGCTATATTGGATACAACCCGAAAAGTTACATGGTCGATCCAAAAAAGTCGCAAGTTATTCCACTGAAATTACAAGTTCGTCTAAAAACTTGTAACTTTACAAGTTACAAGTTTTCTCCGAAAAATTTCAAGTTCATCTAAAATCTTGTAATTTTTTTAAATCGATATTGTAAGTTTTGTGAACTGTACCGATATAGCCGTTGTACGACAGAAAATTCCTAATAATAATAAGGATGTATGTAATTGTGAAGTGTGAGGTTTATGTGTTTCAAAGTGGTTGGATTTGTGGGTTTCAATGGTTCCGGTGCCCCCTTATCCACACAAGGAACCCTTGTAGCTCAAAAGTGTGCTTTGCGTCATAGATCCACTCTATATTATATACTTATTAGGGGGAGGAACCAATTCTCTCTCTCTCACACACACACACAGACAACACACAGCATTTGCTTTGTGACACGAGATTCCATTACCATCAAATCTAGCAAATTGGGAGCCACTTTTTCCACTATCTTTTTTTCAAGATTTTTATTTTTAACGATACACGAAATTAAAATTTTATTGGATTCACGATATATTAATTTTTTTAAAATTTCAAAATTATTGTCAAAAGTTTGAAGTTATTGTATGACATAAAAATTATTATAATTTTTTTACAATAAATTTTAGGGGTGAAAATCGGTCGAGCGGGTAAGGTAGAAGACATTTTTTTGGGTCGATCCAAATTTTTCCAAACCTGCCCGAACCTAAAGTTATTGGGCCGAACACCTGATCAGGTTCTAGAAATTCAGGGTTCAAGCGAGAGAAGGTGAAATTTTTAGGCGGGGATTTTTTTACCTAAATATTTTAGGGTTTTTTGGTGAATAGTTCAGGAATATAAAATTTTAACCTATGCAGTCCACGTACTATTGTAATTTTTTCAAAAGTTCAAAAATTACCATATGCCATATAAGTTACTCCAATTTTTTACTTGGAAAATTATAGTAGTTTTTATGTATTATGGTAACTTTAGACTCTTGAAGAAGTTACTATAACGCGTAGATAGCGTAGGCTAAAATTTTTATTTGGTGGACTTTTTACCAATTTTTTTTAATAGGGTATTTAAAAAAAAAAAAAAAAAAAATAGATTATGGTTGAAGCTAAACTTTAAAAAAGTGAGAAGTAGAATTTGGCCCAATCCAAGTGCCTATCCACTTATGTTTATTTGAGTTAATGATACCACATCATATAGCACCATGTAGTTCGTAGTATAATTTTAGAATCATTTTTTTGGGGGTAAATTCTTATAATAATGATAATGAGATTTGATTTTATTCTATTTTTTTAAGATTCATATAGTTTAGTTGTTTTCTTATATTAAAATGATAATGACAAGACACTACAATTCAATCCCATAAAAAAATAATTATTTAATTTAAATAGTTAAATTTTATTTAAATTTATAATCCAAACGAAGAGAATAAAACGAATCAAATAAAGTAATTTATTCCAACGGTATTTTCTATTTTAATAAAAAAATATTTTTTTTAGTATTTTATATTTTTAATCTTGGATAAATTATCTTTTACTATCCTCTATTTTACGTTATTATCATTTTACCTGCCCACTTAAAAAACCTATAGTTCTACTTTAAATAAAGTGAGAAAGTAATTTTTTCTATTTGAATTAACCTAATATGTTTAGAATGGATAGAATTAAAATTTTCAACAAATTTTTAGATAAAATAGATGAAATTGTCACTTTATTTTAATTTTGATTTAATTTTTTTTATCATAAATATTCAAAAAAAAAAAAAACTCATTCTTTTAATTTTTTCTTCATCATCTCTCTCTATAAGACCCCTCCCACTGTTTTCCAAATACGTCAGTCTCACTTCTGATTTCTAACTCTACACATAAAGTTAGTTTCTCATTTTATTTAAAGTAGAAATGAGTAAAGGGTATGTTTTTAAAATTGATGGAGATAAAGTGATAATTAGATAAAGTAAAGAGGGTAAAAGATAAATTATCCTTTAATATATTAAAAATATATAATATGAATTGAGAAAGAGAACGAATATGATTTCTCTAAACTAAGGAATGATTTAAATAATTGTTTTTATTTTAATTTTTAATTCACCTCTTCCTATTTTCCCTAAAAATTAAATATAGGGAGACTGTTGGAGACACTCTTAGGTATAAAATTAGTAGGTTGGAGTATCGGTGGAGATTTTCGAGTGCCAATAGGCCTCCTCCCCTTAACAAATTATGTCATCTTTTTGTGTGGATCAACCTAGCTAATAAGTAATAATGATTAAGCACCACTAATTTGGAGATTTGTTATTGGCCCTAGTAGAAAGGCTAATAACCTCTCATACTCGTGGCTGGGGATCGAGTCCCCTTCCACATATATCTGGGTATGCGATTCTAATCTCATCCGTTCGAAAGGTGCGTAAGTCATGAGTGTGTGTGTGAGTCGGGTGCGCGAGTACAAAGGCGTTATGACAAAAAATAAATAAATAAATAAAATCAAGCACCACTAATCACAAAGTAATATGTAAAAAATAAAAAAATAAATAAAGAAGAGTAAAGATATGAATTAGTATATTAATTTAAGGAGGCTAAGTACAAAAGTAAAACATGATTAATTAATGAATTAATTAATTAAAAGAAAGCTGACAGCACTTGATTTGGGGAATAAATTGGAGAATAATAATGATTTTATTTATTTTTAAAAAATAAAATAAAATAAAAAATTAAGCACTATCCCCTCATCAATAATGTTGTTGGGTTTATCCATGTGTTAATATGATATTGGGTCGGGTTAGGATATTTTAATTAATTAACAAATTAAGGATTAATTAAAGCCACAAAAAATATATTAATATTGAATCACTATCAAATATTAGATTGTTATGAAAAAAACACTCACATATTTATTTTTTAAAAATTAACTATAACATCCAAACTTATTTTTTTTAAGTATTTGTTTGGGATGTTTTTTTACTTGTATTTAAGTGGCTATTTTTTTTAATTATTTATTATTATTTTTATACTTATAAAAATAAAATAAAAATAATATAATGTCTAAGCATGGTGAATCTTTAATTTGTTAATTAAATAATCGAGAGACAAAACAAACACATTCAATTTAATAAGCCAAGATATTTTTTTTAAATGGTATATACCATTGACCTCCCCTATTATTTTGCACTATATTAGATACTTCCTTTGTTATTTTGCAAATATCAAAGACATCCTCTATCTTTTTGCTCAAACACTACTTACCTCATTTTGGACAAAATTGTCTTTAGGTTATATTTTTTAAAAAAAAAAAAAATCATTAGCACCCCTATATTTTTTAGCCTTAAACTTTTTAAAATAATTATATTTACCTCTCACCACCACCCAATTCTCACCGCTACCGCCAAACTCCCACCACCCACCGCCACCTCCCACTACCACCACCACCACCGCCCAACTCCCACCGCCACCTCCCACCACCCACTGCCCAACTCCCCTGCCACCACCGCCACTACCACCCACCACCACCACCAAAGAGAGAGAGAGAAAAGGGTTAATGAAAGGGTTAAAAAAAATATTTAATGAAATGGTTAAATATATATATATATATATATATATATTTTAAAATGGGGACGGGTGGTGGCGGCGGTAAGAAGTGGCGGAGGGTGGCGGTAGGAGGTGGCAACGGGGGGTGGCGACGGCAAGTGGTGGGCGGTGGCGGTGGGATGTGGTGTTGGGTGGGTAGTGGCGGTCGGAGGTGGCAATGAATATATATAAATTAAAGGGGTATTTATGTATTTTAGTTTTTTATTATTTAATTATTTTTTAAATAATCAGAGGTAAATTTGGTATTATAACAAAAAAAATTATTATTTTTTAATCAATAACAGAGGTAAGTAGTGTTTCAGCAAAATGACAGCGAAGGTCTCTGGTATTTGCAAAATGATATGAGATGTATCTGGTATAATACAAAATGATAAGTGAAGTTAATGACATATACCCTTTTTTTAAATGTCTTTTTAATGGAGTATTGGGATTGCCTTGGGATAAATCGATGATATAGATGAGGAGATAAAATATTGGCCTTTTTTGTGAATAGTCCACGAAATTAAATTTTAGCCATACAATTCACGCGCTACAATAATTTTTTAAAAGTCCAAAATTACTGTAATACATAAAAGTTACTGTAATTTTCTATGTTACTGTAATTTTCTATGTAAAAAATTCCAGTAACTTATATGTGATAAAATGACTTTTGAACTTCTAGAAAAATTATTTTAGTACGTGAATTGCATGAACTAAAATTTTATTTTCGTGCACCAAAAAAATCTTAAAATATTTGGGGAATAAATTCTGCCTAAACATTTTACCTTCCCATTTACAAAATAGTGAACTTTAATTACGTTTTGTATCTTTCAAGTTTTATATTTAATTAATGGATTTTTTTTTTAATTTATTATTTTTATATTTATAAATTAAAAAATTAGTTACATATCAATTTTATGGTTAAAGCTATCTCAAACTACTAAGGATATAGAGAGTATATTGACCCTTTAATTGATTGACATTAGCAAGGAATAAAGTGTTGTTTGACAATTGTATACATGTAAAAAAAAAAATTATATATATACATAAAAGAGAATTATTCCATCACATGAAACACATTAAATCTAAAAAAAAAAATCTTTACCGAACTAATTTAAAAATACACATCATAATTTTTGTGAAAAAAATATATATTTATTTAATCGTATATAAATTCAAGAAATAAAAAATAATAACTTTATGATTATAAACCAAAAATTTGACTTATCCAAACATCAATTTTTATTAACTAAAAATTTTTATTATAATTTAACGATTGATGAGAAATTTTTTCAACTAGCTCCCAAAATTTCCACGTGTAAGAATGGATCCACCTGATCTGCATGAAAATCTAAAACTTCATTCCGAGCACGAGAGCACAACATCTCTTATGGTAAACGAGGAGACAAACAAATGTTTTTTACTACAATGCACAAATCGTCTCCCGAGGAAAAGTCATGTTCAGTCTTCTTATGCATTCACCATCGGAGAACCGTGGATCAGTCAAGGGCATCCCAACTTGGTCTGAAACCTATGCTTGGGAGCCATTATATCTGTCCACTACATATGTGAAAAGAGTATTTACATTCAAAATGCAATAGTCTAATAGTCCCACGCATACATTTTTTTTTTCTAACCATGCATTACTTTGCAAAAAATTATTCTAAACATTCTACTGATTCACGTATAATCATACTGGAAGTGTAACGCCGGTAAACTCATACTCGCAGTGTATTATTTTGCAGGCATCGTAACTGAAATGATATCATATTCCGAATCTCGAGGACCATCTTAGATGATTGAGTTTTTGATTTTATCAAGCGGGAAAAAAAAAAACAGGAAAAATAAAAGAAGAACTTTAAAAAAGAAAGGAAAAATGAAAAGAAAAAAGAAAAATTATATATTTCTAAGCGGCCCACCAACAAAAAATGCATCGACAAAAAAGAGACAGGATAGAGAGGGTAGGTCCTCTCACCTGGTGGAAGATGATGAAAATATGGGTCCCGGAAATGGATATGATTGGGCGACCCGACCCATTATAGTGCCTTGTCCTTTCATTTCCTGTACGGTCACTCTTTGTTGCATGTATATGGTTTTATACTACTAATAGAATAATACTAATAAAATAAAATAAAATAAAAAAATTAGAAAGAAACTTACTTTTACTATTAAAATTAAAATGGATCGCTACTCACAAGTCCATATTGAGAAAATATCATTCATATATTTATTATTTAAGATAAACTCAAATGTATATTCTCTCACTACATCAAGTGCAACATAATTAATGAGCAGATGTAAATGTTATTTCCAGTAACAATTTTAATAGCAATATAATGAATGGGGGATACAAATGTTACTGCACAACAACAATGTCAACGACAACATAACGAATGAGGAATGTAAATATTACTGTACAGCAAACAATTACTCTATGTCAATTGAGTTTTTCTCTAAACTTAAATGACTATATGAGTATAAGAATGAATTAGTAATGGACCTTGGGGCCTATGATAAAATACCCATAAAAAAAATAGATATTTTTTAAAAATACAAAGAATACATGGTATATTATATATACCAGACAATATTTTTTAAGAATTTCAATGTGAGATCTCATAGTATGCCCCATTTAAAAATGTGACGTTCTCATCATGTTGATTTGGTTCATCCCCTTAATTGGTGGTCTAAATAGCACAGCCCACGAGCAAACATAGAGCAACCCATAAACAGACACAGAGTACCACCTACCCCGGGGCCTTTCCTCTTTTCTACAGACTCTACTCCTCTATCAACACAACCACGGTGTCGTGTCCCGAACATGATCAACTCTGATACCATTCACATATGGTCTACTGGCCAAGTAACATTTGGATCAAGACCACGTGGTCCAAAATACTCTAGTAATTTAGATGACCAAAATGTGTCGACGGGATCAGTTAGAGAGAAAATTCAAAATTCCAAGAGTATCATAGGAAACTTAAAATATCAAAAAATATATTAGGTAGGGTGCAAAGTGTAATGTTTAGTCTTATGATAATTGAGTATTTTTTATATCCTCATATAAGTACATTTTTGTAATTTCAAGTGAGGCAACCATGAAATCATATCTCAAAGCAAATTATGATCCAAAGCTAAAGTAGCACCACCTTTTATTAGTAGAATTATATTCTTTCTCTATATGTGCATATACATCCATTACTTAATGATTGTTGTCTCTTTCGTCATACACAACACTAGAAATAGTAGTGCGTTTTCACTATAGCCTAGTGCCTATTTTAAATTTAGGATTTTTTTTTTTAATAGTACATGTCGAAGTACTATAATATTAAAATTATTATTCGTCAATTTTTTTAAATAAATAAATCTTTGATATATTATAATAATTTTACATTTATGTATGAACCATATAGATTAAAATTTTAATATATATTATAATAACATTATACTTATAAAAAAAATTATTATAATACGTGAATTGTATAAGTTAAAATTTTAATTCCATTTACTATTCACCAAAATTCCTTTAAATTTATGGTGACAATTAAATAATTGAATATTATAATAATTCCTATTAGCTCTTGTAATTTTTTTGATTGTTTTGCTAATAAAAATATAATTAAAAGAGTTTTATTTTTTTTAGTTTTATTTCCCTATATTATTACATCATTCAACATTATCTATGAAACCGTTATCCTCTAGGTGTGGAGGTTTAGACTTGTACGTTATGATAACTTTCTATGAACTTTTTTGACAAACAATTTGCAAATATTTTTAATATATATTCTTTTCATATCCTTTATCCTTAATTAGATTTTCCTTGAATTTTATCTCCATTTTTTGAATTTTTTCCAACAAATCACATATTTATTTCGATTTGTTCTATTTAATTTTTATTTTTCAACACAATTCGAATTAATTGTATATTTAACTGAACATTATCTTTCCATTTGTATTCGAATTCATCTTTTATTTTCGGATTTAATTTTTTATTTTTATTCTTTTTTTTCAAAAGTAGATTGATCAATGATGCGTGTCAATGAATCCAGCACGAAGTGAAATTCAATATGGTGTTGAAATTTTCTTCAGATGACTACTTTCTAACATTCAACACAATGTTATAAATTCCACAACCCCTCAAATCTTGCGTTTAATATCTAATAATTTAAGGGAGAACTTAGTTAAAATTAAAAAAAAAAAAAAATTGATTGTTCTTAAAACTATAGGAATAATAGTGAAAATTTTCAAAAAGATGAGGAGAAACTCAAGTCTTCTAGACTCTTAATAACTCTGTCACTCCTTAATTGTAATGTGTTTTTACTTTGAATGAAAAAAAGATAAATATAATTATTTGATTATTGTCTTATATCGATTACGTGAGAGTGTCCAAATCATAGTATATGTCAAAAGAACTATTCTAGTTGACATCATATGGCTTTAAGTAAACCTCTTAACATGGTATTAGAGGCAAGGTTATAGTAATCCACCTCTCTTTCCTCGTAATTAAATAATTCTTATAAGTTGAAAGTTATACATTTTTTTATCATTTTAAATTTAATAAAACATACTTATTTTGAATATATATGATATATGAGATCTTAGAGTGTCATTTAAAATTATGACATTTGAAAACTGACCGTTATAGGTCTAGTTTTAGATCTATTAATAGAGATCTGCAGAATTAAGAGAAAGGAAATCAACAACATCATATTTTTAGCTATTATAAGAGATTTTTATTTTGAAAATTATAAGATTATTGAAAGAGTACTTGATCAAAGGGGATCAAAGTTCTTGTCACTGGTTTGTGTTTGTTATTGTACTATCATAATCGTTTTCAACAAATTCCGGTGAGATCTTTCTAAGCTATTTATTTTGCTTTCTTAGACTATTTGTTTAATTACTTGGATGAGTTGTTTTAACAGAAATCATTTTCAAATCTTATTTTGTGAAAATCTTTCAAAACAGTTTTTATTTAAGAAATTTGATTATTTGATAATTGTGCTTTAAATTGTTTAAAAACATATTTGTGCCTTACATAGAATCTATGACTAAGTATTTCGGGACATTAATTAAGTATAATTGTATTGAGGTGGTAAAAGTTCTCTGTGGAAAGAAACTAATAAATTAATCTTTTGTAGTTGCAAGTTTGAATGGATTAGACATATTTGGGTCCATGTTTAATCAACGTAGCTAGGTTTTGATCTTTAGTCTGCGAAAAAGATTAGGTTAGTCTTTAGCCTTTAAAAAGATTATGGTTTAATTCTTCCTGTAATAGAATTAGAGTGATTGTAAAGGTTTTTCCTAAATATCTGAAAATGATAAGTGTAATAGCGTGAAAGAGTGATAAGTTGATTATGAGCTTATGAAAAGAATCAAGATTGTAAAGGTTGATTATAAGCCTATAAAAAAAAAATCGGAATTGTAAGGGTTTGGTTCATACTTGATAAAGGAATCAAGGGTTAGTAAATTGCAAAATCTCTGTGGAGCTCAGAGGACTGAACGTATGTAAGATTAGCTCATCGAACAATAATAAATTCTTGTATGCCACATTATTACTTTTCTGTTTATTTGGGTGTTCACTTAGGTAAACATATTTTTGTTGCTTAACAAGATGATAATCAATTAGGAAAATTTATATATTGAATTTGAATTTATTACTTAAATTTTTAATACCACTCAATTCACCCCTCCTCTTGGGTAAATCTTTGGGCTAACAACAATGATGATTGAAATGTGTGATGATTCTTAGAATTTGAAATTATCAAGAATAGTATTGTAGAACACATTTTAAGGAGATTGTCTATGTAAGTGTGAACTGGGTTAGTTTTATGAGAATGATAAGGCTAAATTCTCTAGAGCACTCACAAAACAACCAAGGTGTTCAAGGCCAAAATGAACGCAACTATAAAATGAACAGTGTCTAGAGATAGTTGTGTCCTTTCTATTTTCATGGTTTACACCAAAGGCCGAACAATTTAAGACATCATGTTCACTAATTGGCTAAGTAAATTCAATAGATTCTCACTAGAGAAAGTTCAAGGTCAAAAACTACATATCCCAATACAGTTGTTTTCTTATTGAGCTCTCTCTCTCTCTCTTGTGTCTTCATTACATATATATGTTTATCCAGTCAATTTTCAATTTAGGATTTTTTTAATAGTACATGTCGATATACTATAATATTAAAATTATTATACGTCAATTTTTTTAAATAAAAAAATTACAGTTACTTTTATATATTAAAATAATTTTATATTTATAAAAAAATATTATAATGTATGAACTATATAGGTTAAAATTTTAATATATATTATAATAACGTTACACTTATAAAAAAAAATTATTATAATACGTGGACGATATAAGTTAAATTTTTAATTCTGTTTACCATTCACCAAAAATCCTTTAAATTTATGGTGACAATTAAATAACTGAATATTATAATAATTCCTATTAGCTCTTGTAATTTTTTTGATTGTTTTGCTAATAAAAATATAATTAAAAGAGTTTTAATTTTTCAGTTTTATTTCCCTATATTATTACATCATTCTACATTATCTATGAAACCGTTATCCTCTAGGTGTGGAGGTTTAGACTTGTACGTTATGATAACTTTCTATGAACTTTTTGACAAGCAATGCACAAATATTTTTAATATATATTCTTTTCATATCCTTTATCCTTAATTAGATTTTCCTTGAATTTTATCTCCATTATTTGAACTTTTTTCCAACAAATCAAATATTTATTTCGATTTGTTCTATTTAATTTTTATTTTTTGACACAATTCGAATTAATTGTGTATTTAACTTAACATTATTTTTCCATTTGTATTTGAATTCATCTTTTATTTTCAGATTTAAATTTTTATTTCTATTTTTTTTTAAAGTAGATTGATCAGTGATGCATGTCAATGAATTCAGCACGAAGTGAAATTCAATATGGTGTTAAAATTTTCTTCAGATGACTACTTTCTAACATTCAGCACAATGTTTTAAATTCCACAACCCCTCAAATCTTGCGTTTAATAACAATATATGCATCTCATTTTTATTGTCACGGTTGTGCCAATTAATAAATTGTCTTCATATTTTTAAGAAGTTTATTGAATCACAAGATAATCGTGAATTAGTGATTTCATATATTTATTACTTAAATTTTGCAAAAAATTAAGAGATGCCGTGTTTACTAATTATGGATGGACTATTTTTTGGAGCAGGTTCGTAAAGCCATCAGTTTCAAAAAAATACCAATTATCACACGGAAGACGATTTGGTGCTTTGGCCTTACGATGACAACAATTTAACACATTGCCAATTTTTTTTTAAAAAAAATGAAAATCTTATTGTAAATACTGATATATGAATGTTGTTTGGAAGCTAATGTAATGATGATTATGAATCCTTGTTCAGATATTCAAGAATTATTATCAATTGAAAGTTATTTATGAATTTGTTACATATCATTTTTGTTACCTATATTTCGGTAAATACAGGGTTAATCTATCATATAATTATTGTGTCTAGTTTTTGGGGAGTGCTTCCAACGAAAATGATGGCAAATCTGTCAAGCTGAAAAAAAGAAAAAAGTACGTGATCCTAGCATAGGATCCAAAAAATTGATTGGAGGAGTTAATTCTTTTTTTGAGTTTATTAAAATTTCTAATAATTTAATGGAGAACTTGGGTAAAATTTAAAAAAAAAATAAAAAAAAAAATTAATTGATTTTTCTTAAAACTATAGGAATAATAGTGAAAAATTTCAAAAAAATGAGGAGAAACTCAAGTCCTCTGGACTCTTAATAACTCTGTCACTCTTTTAACTCTAATGTGTCTTTACTTTGAAAGAAAAAAACATAAATAGAATTATTTAATTATTGTCTTATATCGATTATATGAGAGTGTTCAAATCACATTATATGTCCAAAAAATTACTCTAGTTTGACATCATATGATTTTAAGTAAAAATCTCTCTTTCCTCATAATTAAATCATTCTAAGTTGGATGTTATACATTTTTCATCATGATTTTATTGTCAAATAATTCACTCTCTCGACTAATAACCACTCTTGCATTATATATTATATATTAGGTAGACACAAGAGTCAGTTTTCTAACAACTAAGATATTAATTAAATGATTAGTTGTTTCTTAATTTATTAAATATTATTTTATTCCAACTTTATTTTATTGAAATAAGTAATAAAAAAAGAGGCGCTGACTGAACGGTCCCAAATTGCAGCCAAAATTACAAAATAAATCCACTAATATTCATATGCACTCAGTAGTTCTTTTACTATTTTTGTGACGGAAATACCCCTTGCATTATATGTAGCAGTGTAAACTCCTTATATAACGGATCTAAATTTGGTAAACAATACTAATATTCATGTGTACAATTTGCTTCGTTTTTTCCTCAGATTTCCATGTGAAAAAAAAATAAAAATTGCAAAACAAAAATGTTCATTTTATTCTCTTTCAAATGAGATGTTAATCACATTTTTTTGACATATTTAACATGATGCACACGAATGTTATATGTAACATTAAAAAAAGTTATGATGCATTTCATATTATTAATATTAATGTTAATGTTATGTGTAACATCAATGTTGCATGGAACATTAAAATCAACTCAACATCAAACCCCCTAAAAGAAGTTGGTACCTACATCTTGTTACATGTAATATTTAAAAATTCTGAAAATATCATGTTACATGTAACATGAATATGAAAACTGAAACCGATTAATCATATTTTTTGAACATATTTAACATGATACACACGAATGTTACATGTAACATTAAAAAAGATTATGATGAATTTCGTATCATTAATGTTACATGTAACATCAATATTGCATGTAACATTCAAAATTCTGGAAATATTATGTTACATGTAACATGAATGTGAAAATTGAAATTAATGAAAAAAAAAAATAATGAATTGGATATTGTTTTAAAGATCTTGTTTAAACAAATTTGAATCTATAATTAAATTGTAAAAAAAAATGTGTACAATAATAGTTATTTTCATTTTAATAAAATGATTTTGTTAAATATGGAAACTCTCAATTCTTATTAAAGAAATTTTATTGCCACATATACTGAAAATATCATGTTACATGTAACATGAATGTAAAAACTGAAACTAGTTAATCACATTTTTTAGACATATTTAACATGATGCATACGAATGTTACATGTAACATTAAAAAAGGTTATGATAAATTTCGTATAATTAATGTTACATGTAACATTAATGTTGCATGTTACATTAAAACCAACCCAATATCAATCCTCCCAAAAAACGTTGATAACTACACTTTGTTACATGTAACATTCAAAAATTCTGGAAATATCATGTTACATGTAATATGAATGTGAAAGCTGAAAACTAATGAAAAAAAAATAGTGAATTGGATATTGTTTTGAATATCTTGTTTAAACGAATCTGAATATATAATTAAATTGTAAAAAAAATATGTACAATAATAGTTATTTTCATTTTAATACAATGATTTTGTTGAATATAGAAACTCTCAATCCCTATTAAGGAAACATTATTACCGCATATACTGTAAGGGTAAATTTGTCAATGGAAAGTGTACAGATAAGATTTTTGGGACTGCGTTATACAAATAATATGTAACTTGGGATTTCTTGGTTTATTATCTAATTAGTGGGTTTAACCGGTAATTTGATGGTATTTTTGGATCCTCCCAGTATTTTTCCCATAAAAAAATAGTAAAAAAAATAATGTATTTTTTTTTTAAATTTTCGATAAGGTGTGTCCGAACTAATTTATGCACACTTCCACTAATAATTTCACTACAACAAAAATGATATATTAGGACAACATTTTTAGAAATAATTTATAAATAATGTCTTTTTAAATTCTTATAGACACTCAATCATAATGTTCTTATAATATTTATTTGATAAGACATAAATTAAAAAATATGTAATAAAAACGAAAAATTTTCCTAATAAATATAAAGTAATTGGACAAAATAATTATTTCATTCTAAATGTGTTCACATGCTAGGACATATACTAGGACATATTCAATGAATTTTGTTATAGTGCTTCACTAGAGGATCTTAAGGGTGCACTCTCTCACATCGATTTGATACATTTAAGATTAAATTTAATATTTAATTTATGGAATGTTTTCCAGAAAAATCAAATTTTGATTGACAAATAAATGAAATATTTTTTTTTGTCAACAACCACCGAAGTAATACTTCTGGAATAAAAGGTAAATGTATAATATATATGTATATAAATAAAATTAGGAAAAAGTAGAAAAATAATTAAAAAGTCTCAATTAATGTATGACATCACAAGACAATTTGTTCCCCCTTCGCCCCCACCAACATATAGACATACATAAGGGTATTGCAATTGGCACAATGTGTGCGGCCCCCACCCAAACAACATCCACTAGGAGCATCTCATCCGGATCCGGGGTGACCCATAACCCATTTCACTCTGACCCGAACCCGACCCTCCCCCCCCCTCTCTCTTACTTTCCCATGCTATAAATACACATCTACCCATCCCTCCGCTTCTCAAAGCAACAGCTTCACTTTTGCTCTTCCCGTCATCTGAACCTGAAAAAGGAAAAGTATTTCTTTCCGGCTGAGTTAGAGAGAGAGAGAGAATGAGATCCGGAGAAATTTTTCACACATCAATGACGACGGCAGCATCAACGGCTACCGCGAGGGCCACATTTTCTCCACCGGCGATTGTCCAGCGCTCTCCGTGGCACTCTCCGGTGCCGTATCTCTTCGGAGGCCTGGCGGCGATGCTGGGTCTGATCGCCTTCGCACTCTTGATCCTCGCCTGCTCTTACTGGAAACTATCCGGCCGGCTGGAGGACGGCGAAAGACAAGACGGCGACGGAGATTTGGAGGGAGGCGACGGTCAAAAGCCACGAGACGGTGCTCCGAAAGCTATGCCGGTTTTTGAAGAGAAGATTGTGGTGATAATGGCCGGAGATGTGAAGCCGACGTTCTTGGCGATGCCAACTAGCAACAGAGCTTCGACCGCCGCAGATTGTGATGGTAAGAGTGAGAAGAATGAAACAGAAAAGGCAGAAATTGCTGAAAAACCCAAAATAAATATGGGTGATGATGAACAAAACCATTCCTAATCAAAATCATATATATGTAGAGAGAGATTTAGAGAGAGAAAGAGAAAGAGGAGAGAAATTTGTCTCTCTCCTCTCTTTCTTGCTTGATTTTTGGTTAATTACTTGTAATGGGTTTTGGTTTTCAATTATCATCCGGGAAATGTAAATTTTTTGCTGAGAAGAACTGCGAATGTTCTTGTTTTTTTCCAACTTCAATTTTTAAGCTAATATCCACTTTTTCAGTTAAATGTCTACGAAGTTAAAATTTTAGTTCATACCGTTCTTATGGTTATAGTAATTTTTTTAGAACTCCAAAATTATTGTAATACATAATTTTTATTAGGTACAATAGCAATAAAACTTTACTTTTGTAAAGTGAAGAACAATTTGTAAGGTTATACATATATTTTATATATATATTAAAAGGAATAATGTATTTTTCAAGCAATACCTAGCTTAAATTTTATAACAAAGAAGGTATGAAAATGTTAAAATATATTAAACAAATAGTAAATAATAATAAAATAATCAACAAATTATTTATAAAAGAATTGTATAAAATGTAATTAGATTTAAATTGATGTGAAATATTTTGATGACTTTTTTTTAAAAAATATTTTATAACACATCCTAATCATACATCCCCTCAAATTAATCAAAATGTTCCGAATTAAAAAATTATATCTCTGAACCTTAATGATCAACTTTTTTTGATTTAAAAATTCAAAATTAATAAATTTAAATTTATTTTTTTAAAACTAAAGTGTAACCTTTGATTGGCTATTTAATTAAGAGATTTATATAACAGAATCAAATTGTCAATCAGTATTATCTTTATTAAAAAATATATATATAAATATGTGAAAAATAGGATGAAAAAGGTTGTTAGGTGTTATCATCATTCCACATTAGAAAAAAATAAATAAATAATCATTTCATTGGGTATTATTTAAGATCTCTTTGCACTTTGTGCACCTGAAGTTTCATAGAAATTTCACTTTAGCTTCTATATTTTTAAGTTCAAAACATTAAACCCTTAACTATTCAAATCGTGTCAAGCCAGTTTAAAATTGATAACCCTGTCTTTTTTGTATGACAGAGAATTCACCTACGGGGTGAATTTCATGTTTGACATGTGGTTAATTTCTATTATAAAAAATGACAAAGTTACCGATTTGGATTGATTTGACACGATTTAGATATTCAGGGTCAAATGTATTTAAATTGAAAGTATAAAGACTAAATTGAGATCTTCCGAAACTTCAAGTGTGCAAAATGCAAAAACCTCATAAAGTATACACCTTTAAAACATATAGTTCTTTTCTTACTCCAAAAATAAGGAAAATTACATTTTGCTCCTAAAGTTTGGAGTGAGTGTTTATAAAGATCCTGATGTTTGTCAAATTGCATGTTTGATAATTTAAGTAAAATTGAAATTGTTGTTAATGATTTTGGATGAAAAATGGGTACTGCACAACACGCAAACTTCTATTTTATGAGGATATTTTTTGTCATTCTATCACTTCACTAAATTTAAGACATTTTTTTTTTACTAATATTTCCTTAACAAAGATTCAACCTTCTCTTTATCATTTTTCCGACGAATCATTTTTTGGAAAATGTATGGAAAAAATATTTTAGGTTTAGTGAGGTGATTAAATGCCAAAAATATTTTCATTAAAAGGCCTGATATTGAAACAAATTTGAAACTTGAAGGACAAACATGCAATTAGATTAACCTCATAGAACAAATAGACATTCAACCTATAATTTAGGGTAAAAATTGTAATGCTCCTCAAAAAATAATAAAGTTGTAATTTTAAAAAATAAATCGATATTCAAATAGGGTATGTACATCAAAGAGAACTCAAGACTCACGTGACGTGAGCGGAAAAATAAATAAAAAGTGGAAATTATGGAAGGGTATTAAAGAGAGGCACGAGAAGAGAGGGAGAGGAGAGAGAAAGGGTGTGAGGAGAGGGAGAGAGAGAGAGTGTGAGGAGAGGGACGGGAGGAGAGAGAGAGAGAGAGAGGAGAGACAGGTGAGGTAAGCAGTCCATTTCCTTGGGAAGCAAGTTGGGGATGGATAGAGAAGAAGGGTGGCAGTAGCGTAATTATGGGGGTGGAAAGCCACGTGTCAGCCGCGTAGATGAGTTGGGTGCCGCGTATGCGGCGACGCGAAGAAGCCTTCCCCCACCTCTAATTAAATGCAAACCGTTGTCTGATCCTTTGCGTCTCCCCCACTCCACTCCATTTATCAAATCCATTTACCTCGTTAAATGGAAATTATACCCTGCATCCACCTCATCATCATCATTATCATTATTAGTTAACTATACTTTGCACCCTATAATTTAATTAAATTGTACTATTAACTCTTCCGTAATACGTTGCGTTTGGTACGCTAAAATAAAATAAAATGATAATTAAACTAAAATTACTATAGTAATAGAACGAAATGACTATTACCATTCTTATATTTGATGATAAAAAGAATTACATGTGATATTGTAATGACGTCAAAGAGTAATATAGTAATTTAATTAATTTTTTAAACATTATAATAATTAATTTAATTCAATTTTATTCCAATTCAAATATTTCTAGGGATGATAAAAAAAACCAAACCGGCGGGTAACCGAGAGAAACCGAACCGAACCAAATGGTCTGGGTTGAAACCGACTAAATAGTTTTAGTTTTGGTTTTAAATTTAGAAACCGAAGCGATTTCGATTTTGATTTTGATTTTGGGATAGTAATCATATATATATATTATTTTTAATTTATTTAATATTTATAGTTTCATCCCTATTTTTATTTGTTAAGATAATTGAAAAATGGGAGAATGAATCATATATTGATATGTAATGAAGAGATACAAAGAATACAACGATATACACAAGTATTTATAGGGTAAATGGGGGTTAGAGTTTTGTCCTAATGGGCCAAATAGGCCAAACCCATTATTACATAACATCCCTCCTTAAAGTCAAGGCAGTAAGTGGGAGGTGAACTTGAGTTTGGAAACCAGAGAATGAAAGCGTCCGAATGGATGAGTCTTAGTGAAAATGTCTGCTGTCTGATCGGCTGAACTAACGGATTGTAGACAAACTGTATTATGGAGAATGTGATGACGAATGAAGTGACAATCAATTTCGATGTGTTTTGTACGCTCGTGGAATACATCATTGTGAGCAATCTGAATAGCACTCATGTTGTCACAGTGCAGGTCAGTGGTAGCAGGAGAAGGGATGATCATGTCAGCGAGTAGCCATCGAAGCTAGAGAAATTCTTGAGTTGCATCAGCCATGACACGATATTCAGCTTTAGTACTGGAGCGAGTAACCACGGTTTGTTTTTTACTACGCTAGAAACTGAGAGAATTGCCTAAAAAAAAAAAAATAACTAGTGGCTAAACGTTTGTCGGTGAAGTCTCCGGCTCAATTAGCACAAGAATAAGCTTGTAAGACGAGAGCAGACTAAGCTAAGAAATGAAGCCCATGGAATAAAGTACCCTTGACATACCGAAGAATGTGAAGAAAAGTCGAGTAATAGGTGGTCCGAGGAGCGGACAAGAACTGGCTGACCTGATGAACAACATAGACAATGTCAAGATGAGTGACAGTAAGATATACAAGACTTCTAACTAGTTGGCGATATAGAGTGATATTCTGAAGAGGTGAACCATCGAGTGGGGGTAAGTCTGACGTTCGACTCGAGAGGAGTAGTGGCAGTGGTTGAGTCAGTGATCCCAGCCTTAGAAAAAAGATCCGAGGCATACTTGGCCTGAGAGAGAAAATATCCATCAGAATCAGATGAAACTTTGAGGCCAAGAAAATAGGTGAGCATGCCAAGGTATTTCATCTCAAATTGACCACTGAGGATCTTTTTGAGTTCAGAAATATCATGTAGATCATCTCTAGTAATAACCATATTATCCACATACAGTAAAAGAAGGATAATACCGTTGGCAGTATGGCGAATAAACAGATCCGAATCATGAGCACTAGGTGTAAACCCAAACTGATGAATAGTGGTGTTGAATTTGGCAAACCAAGCATGTGGAGTTTGTTTCAAACCATATAGGGCACGACGAATGCGATAAACTTTATTTCGAGGGGCAAATAGGCTGGGAGGGGTATGCATACAGACTTCCTCACCACCACAACCACATGTCTCTTTATGGCTAACATGGCTGGTCAATTGCTGATGTGGCACCTATGTGGCATTGACGTGCAGATGATGTGGCACATGAGGTGGCAGCTGGCTGGGTACTGATTGTATATTTTGGGTTGACATGGCATCGTAAACACTTAGGAGGCGTGTGGATTTGATAACAAAACAGGACCAACTGATTCGGGCCGCGCATGGGGGCACGTGTGATGTCGTACAATGGTGAGTTTTTGGTGGTTTGACTCGTCTCAGTGAGACGGTTCCAATGATATATTGTAAGGAGGATTTGGAGCTCTAGTTGAGGCGATAGATCCCAAAATCCAAGACGGCGAAGGATGGTGGTACTGCTGACTGTTGAAGGCGCGTGAGAGCGCGTCTGATCTCCGGTGGTAGTGATTTTGGTGGCGTTGTATTCGTCTCTGCAAGATGAATACGGTGGTGTGGTGGTTATTGATACCGAAAAAGAGATGAAGCCTACAGTAGCGATGAAAGTCTCAGAAGAATAAGGGCGGTGGCAGTGGAAGCTTTAGGGTTGCGAAAATTTTAGGGAGAATAAGTTCAGAAAGGACTTGCTCTTAATACCATGTTAAGATAATTGAGAAGTGAGAGAATGAATCATATATTGATATGTATTGAAGAAATACAAATAATACAACGCTATACACAAGTATTTATAGGGTAAGTGGGGGTTAAGGTTTTGCCCTAATTGGCTAAATGGGCTAAGTCCAGTATTACATTAACATTATTTATTTATATTTTTAACCCTTTTAGTTTACACTTTAATTGATTTTTAGTTTATGTTGAAGACTTTTTTTATGTAGTTAGTTTCATAGATTATATGATTTTGATGATTTTGTTATTGGTTTTTAGTTATTTTAAATATTGTATGATTTGGAGAATGTTTAAAATTAATAGTGAATTGTGGTTCGCGGTTGCAGTTTTGGTTTTGATTTTGTATAAAATTTAAAAATCTTAAACGGTTTCACAGTTTTTGTTTTTGCTAAAATTAAAAGGTCCAGTTTTAAAACCGTTTAAAAGAAAATCAGTGGTTTTGGTTTGGGTTTGGGTTTTACATATCTTAAACAGTTTTGATTTTTGTTTTTGCATGAAACCGAGCAGAACCCAGACCATTAACATCCCTAAATATTTCGTTTGAATTTAGTCTCATTTTTTAGCCAACCAATGATTAAAATCTAACCCCATATAATTGGGATTAACTAATACCAAATTTATCTTGATGTTGATTAATTTCATGTTTTGTAGGATTACAGAATCCTTAGTAATGAGAATGTGATTTAATCTCATGTACCAAATATAGAAATGGAATAGCCACTCTCATGGCAATTTTAATTCCATCTCGAATCCCGCAAGCCAAACGCCATTATAGTATTCTCGTAAGTACTTACTCACTTTTCTTGTGGTTTAAACTAAAGTACAAGAATGATATATATATATATATATATATACACACACACACACGTGAGTAAGTGCTTACGAAAACTAATAAGTTATTTAATACTAATTTACATTTATACGTGTATTTATACGTGTACATTGGATCGGGTGTGATATGAGAATATAAAAATTTTAAAATTATTTAACCCACAAGCATGTGAAAAACACAATTCGCTCAAACTATAGGGGTGAAATGCCTTCAACCCTTATTATAGTGTAAATTACGTTGTCGGTCCCTAAAGTTTTGTAGTGTCAAATAAGTCCCTTACATTGATTTGTTTTTTCAATTAAGTCCCTCGTGTTTGAAGAATGTGGCAATTAGATCCTTTCGCCCTCTAGATATGTGAACTACTTATCCATAAAAGGTCTATGTGCCGCTCACACAACAATAATTGATTTTTTTTTTGTCATTTTAACCTCTAGAGCGCCCGTCGTTAGGGTTAACTTCTTAAGTTTGGATTACTTTTTTCTTATTTTTGCGGGAAGGTAAATAATGTGTAACTTTAATTGTCTTCCTTGCGAGGGGCATGTGAGTTTTTAACAGACATTCATTAACAAATCTAGACAGAAGGACCTAATTGTCACCTTCTTCAAACATTAGGGACTCAACTGGGAAAATTGAATGATTGGGGACTTATTTGATATTAGTGATAAACTTTATGGACCAATGGTGTAATTTTCACTTAATACAAATTTTAATGCATGCATTATATATGATTAAAATTAATGAATGCTCGGTTGAAATTTATGAATTTTTAAATTATTTTAAAATATTTTAAAGAAAGTGCCATATAGCTTTTCCTCTTCTCTCTTATCTCACATTGGTTGAGAGAAGAGATATTGAGGAGTATAACATGGGACATGTGGAATTCTTGGGATGTGCCTCAAGGGGTACCCACATTTTGTGGAGGGGAGAGGACCTACATCCCTATTGGTTTACTGCGCGCGCACCGCCGCTGCCGTCCGACCTTGCCGTGAGGTGACACTTATTTATTTTTTGGATAAAAATTATTTAAAATATATAATTTATTATGGACAAAGTTCATTTTTGAAACAGTTTGATTCTTGAACATTTTAAAATTTAAAAAAAAAAAAAACGTTTCACTATTAAATTATTGATTCAGAATATTTTGAATGTTTTAAAAATTTGAACGTTTTAAAAAAAATGTTTAAATTTCTTAAACGTTTTCAAACTCTGCTAATCAAGTCTGAATCAATTTCAATAAGGTTTTCAAACGTTCTGAATTCAGTTTTGCCTATAAATACTGATTTCTTTAACAATTGTTAATACACAGAATTTGCTTCAATGTTCTTCTTCATCTGAAGCAGGAAAAAAAACAACTTCTGCTCTTCAAATCCGAAACAATGTTTTTCCTTCTTCACATCTGAAACAATAGGTTTTTTTTTTTTTTTTTTTTTTCTTTTAACTTCGATTTTCGAGCAGTTTGTTTGTTTGTTCAAACAGTGTGTGGGTATTAAGTATTCAGGTATTTTACTGTGCAAAGAAGGTTCTAAATAGCGATGATTCTGGATTGTTTTATCCTAAGGACGACATGACTGTTATACTGCTTGCACGTTCTTGAACAGAGTCGCGAAACGTCTTAAAGAGAGCGACCTAGTCCGCGACTCAACCCAAGAAATTTCGGTAAACTCGTTCATTATTTATTTTCTGCTTCAACGTGCTCTATCTATGATTGTTTACATCTTTAATAATGGATATTAATTATATGTATATGATTTAGAGAAAAAGAATAATTCAAATGTTATTTTAAAATGTTAAAAATGAAATTATTTGAACAATAAACACAAATTTTATATCGACAAAAAGCAAAATTATTTTTTTATTATTTTAAACCAATAAAAATAAAATTTAAAAAATGATATGTTAAATATTTTAATAGTTTATACTAAGTAATGGGTTTTCGGTAATTAGACTTTTAAAAAAAGAAACAAAAGAGTGCAACAATTAATTTGAGGAGCGCTAATAATGTTAGTCATTTTTAAAATTTTGTATTTATACCTAAATTTTTTGAAAAATGCGACTTTCTACCCTCTCAAGTTATAGATCTCGACATTTGATTAGATATTGGTTGGGAGATTAATTTTTTCAAAGAATTTATTACACATTTTTATGATTAAGGGGTTTGTATAAAATTTTAAGAGATATTAATTGACTTTCGAAAAGTATAAGTGTAATAGTAAATTTTTTGAAAATGCAACGGGAATTTGAGTCTCATGGACACCAAACAGCTGTGCCGTTTATTGACAGTATGAAATCTAAGAGTATCAAATTCCTCCCATTCACATTTCTCTCATTTCTTACTTTAAAAGATAAGTCTTCAATAAGATATGATTTCATCATTCTTTTTTACGTCGGTTTAACAATCAAATCACATGTGACCTAATTTTTAAAGAAAAAAATTGTCGACAAGACATAGAAATTGACTCTTTCCTTTACTTTGTTGAGAATAAACATCGGATACTTAAGTAGATTGGCATCCAAGAACATTTAGTGCACTTAGAATATGAAACATTTGTCAATATATTGTAATAACTTGAAGCAAAACAAAAATAAAAATAAAAATTGTTTCTTCTATCTCTCATGAAATGAAATATTGATACTATTCCTATCTTTATCTTTATGTCATTCTAAGACAAAAGGCTAATTTTTAAAGCCTCTACCCATCTCTTTTTTGCTTTCAAGTGCAGAAGAGTGATGCTATTTATCATTGGTTTTGTGATGTATATGGTAGTTTTCTATTCCAATTCCTAGACAATACATAAATTTGAATTTATGAGTGAAGTGGAACCCTTCTTTTTTATTAGATTATCTATTTACATTGTATATAGAAAGATAATTAATATATTTACAACTCCATTGCTTTTATTGATATCTAAAACAAAGTATCAACTAAATTATATACTTCCAACCAAATTATTAGAATAATTGACAAACAGAATATCGAAAAAAAATGAGATAATTGTAATATGTTTGAACCTTATAAAATATTGGGTTTATCGCACATCGGATGTGGAAGCAGGTGATATCAGGTTATAAGTGTGAGTCAAAGATTCACCTCATGAGTTAGTTCTCTTTTTTGTTTTTTTGGGGGGGGGGGGGGGGGGGGGGGTGTATTGCCAAGGTTATATGCAACAATTTTGGCCCAATAGACACAAATGGAAAGATTGGTTGAGGGTTGCCCGAGCAAATGCCCGATGTGTGGAAGAGATTGTTGGGTCTATCCCACATCAGATGTGAAAGTGACTGATAGTTAGGTTATAAGTGTGAGGGAAAGTCTTACCTCATGAGCTACCTCTTATGGTTGAAAGAGACCTAAGATCACCCTATACAAAATAGTTAAATGTATAGTGGTGCCTATATATATATGCAAGGATTAGGGTTTAATCTAATGGGCTAAGGTCCATATATACATAAATTAACATCCCTCTTCAAACTCAAGATGGTAAAATTGATATTAACTTGAGGTTGGAAAATAAAGTGTGATTGAGGATGAACTTTGGTGAAGATAGTGCAGTCTGGTTGATAAAGTTGGTTTAATGAAACCAAACAATATTCTGGAAAATATGATGACATATGAAATGACAATCAATTTCGATGTGTTTGGTGAGCTCGCGAAAAATATCGTTGTGGGCGTTTGGATGTCACTCTAATTGTCATAATAAATAGCGAGATGTACGAAGGTGACTATAGATACAAACAATGCTCAGGATTCAACCTAACCCATATATACATATATTAACACAAATCAAGAATTTATAATTTCAAAAACAAAAAGATCTCATCGTGATGAACTATATATAAATAAGGAGGGGCCACCATTGTTGATATATTACTTGAATATTAAAAAAAAAAAAAAAAACTATTAAATCTTAAGTTCGTTCCCATATTATATTTTCTAATATTAACACAAATGAAACAAGGTATTTTCTAAGATGCTCTCTCTCTCTCTCTCTCCTCTGGCACAATGCAATGCACTCCATCCATATCAAGTTCTTAAGTTCTTTTTTTTTTCTTGTATTTTTATGTTCATTGGTACTTCATCCCTATCTGGTTTAAAAAGTTTTTATACTATGATTCTGTGAACAATTCCTTAAACACTACAAAATTTAACTACCTCTATATCTACTTATTCCTTATTCTGAAAGGAAATGTTATTCCTACCTACTCAACTATTTAATCTACAAAAACAGATTTATGGGTAATGATTTTTTAAATGTTTATTCGTTAACGGTTGAGATCGCTTTTCCTGAAAATTGGAGGGTTGAGATATTTTTTTTGAAAAAAATTTGGGAAGAAAATTTGGGCCCAAATAATTCTTAGTCTCACTTTATAAACGGTTATTAAATTATATTATTTATCTTTTAATTGAAAATTAATTTTGTGTGGCATCTTAATATTTTGATTTTATCATATTGTTTCTTGGATTTTATTTTGGGATAGTTGGTTATTAGTCTCGATTTTAAAGCTTTTCATAATTTATTCTATTTTAATTTGATACTTCTTAGTAATTAGAATTTGGATTTATTACATTTTATATTTTATAGTCTGATCGAATTGCACTTTACACTCCTATAATGATTTAACCGGTGCCTGCCCTTATGATTTAAACTTAATTGCATTAGTTATATAAGTAACATAATTTTGTAAAATGATAAATTTACCGTTATATATACCTGACCCTAACTGAAAAGGACAAGAGAATATTAACTGGCCGATCCGATCCTATTCATTCCAACCTAGGGTATACATATTAATTAATATTAAAAATTCATTAATTTTGATTTACTTGTTGTTGAGATTTTACCATTAATTTCAACAGAAAATGTAACCAATATATTTTAGTTTGAACTACAATGAATAAGTGTTTATAAAAATACTAGATGACTATAAAGTATAATTCGGTCAAATTATAAGAGGACAAAGTGTTATTAACCCTTAAAATTATATACACACAAACACACACTAGAGTATAACCGGTGCCTAAAGGTAGAGGTGTAAAAATAAAAAAACACAAAAAATAATCTTTAGTTTTTTTTTTTGACATAATGGACTTTGTTTAAATAAACATTATTAAAATAACAAGTGAGTATCAATAATAACTAACAATCAAAACCAAACATCATTTTACATATTATTGATTCCCAATAAGAAAAAGAATGACTATATTCTTAATAAAGACACACTAAAAGCATTTACATGCCTCAAGGCACGAATTAAAACTACAATTGATGAGGGTATTTTTGGGTACCTCTGAGTCAGCACTAGTGACCCAGTCACGTGTCCGTCCTTATAGTGACAGGGACGCATTCCGAAATCCACAACGCCACGCTGAAGCATACGCCGACCATGACTCCTCCCTGAAATCTCATTTGCACTCAGGGAGGAGCGAGGAGCCTCGCAGGGACGTGCTGCTATGAGTTTTGCACCGTGCCCTGGACGATCAACTTCAGGGACTTAGCCGTTCACCTCGACCGCTTCCTCTTTCCAGTTTGTTTATTCTCCAGGACTCCACAGATCTCCGCTCTTCTCCACCAGCTCACCGCCGCATGCCTGATAAAGGCCAGCGGGTTTCGCTAAATGGGCCCAAAAGCCCAAGCCCTGCAATTATCTTTTAAACACCTCGGATTATTGGCTAAATATAGGATTTCGACTAATTAATTGTGTTTAGGCCCAACTAATCATCTCCAACTCCTATATATATCGGGGGCTGTGCAAGCCCGAGGTACGCTTGAACGCTTTACATTACGCACAAGTTCATTTGTTTACTTGCTGTATTACTGTACCTTTTCTCTCTGAGTATTGATTATTACGCCGGAGGGGCTTTACTAGGATAATTCCTGATCTGCCTTCTGCAAGTAGACTTTCTAAGGAGCAGGACTCCAGACATACCAGGTTAGTCTTCCTAGAACCCCACACAGCTCATGTGAAGAATTTTCAATCGGCGACTCCACCTCAGCGAGGGTACCCATCCGTCATTCGATTGGACCATACTCGAGATGTATACCAGTTTTATGCACTAACAACAATCCAAACATAAATAAAAAAGACAAATAATTTTTAAAAATATAATAAAATTAAAATTACATCACTTTTAATTGCTCGAAAATTTGTAGTCTAAAATTTAATAAAACAATTTGAGATAATTACCAAATCATTAATGGGTATACACCGGAAAATGAATATACATTAGGAAAGGTGATATTTGTCAATGAGTGATGATTGTCTCCTTTGATTAGTAGACATAAGTAACAAAACCGTCAACATAATTTTAGGTTTAACGTCTAAAAGGTTGTTGATGTTCTACAACAAGAAAAACTTCATATTAAACATCAAATTGATCATACAAAAACGAAAAAAGTGAACAATTGTAAAAAAGAGTATCGAATTGGAAAAAGAATAACCAATAATACACTAATAACACAAAAAGAAAAGGAATACATATTTAAAAATCATTTATCAATTAAAGTTAATAAATTATAATACAAAATAAAAAAACTAAAAACTAAAAAACTGCTACATGCTTTAAATTTGGAACGTGACAGTCAAATATTAATATTTCATTTATTTCTTCCCCTAGAGAGGACACGACTTATCATACATTCTAACGTTGCCTCATCTAGGGTTTAAAATGAAACCATTAAATCAAATTTACAACCCAAGAGGCGTTAGTCCGGATGACAAAGGGAGATGTCATATTTCCTTGTCAACCAAGGTTCGACTCTCTTAGAGACCACTCTAGGAATTTAATCTTAAATGTATCAGGCCGATGTGAGAGAGTGTGTCATTCAGATTGCCTAGGGAGATGATTAATCGAAGTGCATACAAGTTGGCTCGGACAACACTTTACTGTAAATCCAAAAAAAAAAATAAAAAAAAAATCAAATTTATAAAAATTAATAAAATAACATTTAAATCCACTAACAAAACTCACCCAAGACCACTTACCAAAATTTACAATAATCTAACAGATTCAGAAAGAAACAAAATAATTGATTGATCCAAAATAATTGATTGATTTTCTTTGAAGCTTACCTCTAGAGTCAGTAAGAAACAAAATAATTGATTGATTTTCTTTCAAACTTACCTCTAGAGATAATACCTTGTAACCTGAAACTACGTCAGAAAGACCTAGGTATTTTGAGGAGGAATTTTTAAAATACCTTGGAATCCAAGACTCAAAACCTCTATATCAAAAATTCCATTAGCTTCTCTGTACCATAAATTAAAAAAACAAATAGAAAAATCCATTAGTCCAAGGTATCAAGAAATAAATAGAAATATGTTTGTAGACAAAATGCATACAGGGTTACCAATAAGTATTTGATTGAGATTTAAAAAAATTCTTTTGGCACTAGTATAACAAAAAAAAAAAAAAAAAAAGCTAATTGAAAATAAATATGGGAACAAAAACGCCATGCGAACAAAAATATAGGAACAAAAATGCTAAACCAGCAAAAATATAGGAACAAAATTGCTAAAGGAATACTTGTTTTATTTCTCGGCCAAATAGGGCCCAATTGACTTGCGCCAACAACAGTAAATTAGCAAAGTAAAATCCGCAACTTCATATATGATGAGCTTTACCATGGATGAGAAAGACTTTTATAACAAAAAGTTGAACCTAATTTCTATTTTAGACTTCTTTTTTAAAGTAGTCTAATTGAAATATTTGAAGTCTCCTATTTTAGAAACTTTCGATTTAAATTCTGTAAAATGAAACACTAACACATACACAACAACATGCATGTCAAAGTTACATAATGGGGGAGAGAGAGAGAAACTAAACTCATTTGCTAAAATTAGAATTTATAATTCTAAATTACATAATATATAAGAATTAAACCATCATATTTTTGTACCATGCATGCAAAAAAAACAAAAAACAATCAACAATTTTTTTATTGACTATTGTAAAGAACTTTCAAAAAATAGAACTCAAAAACAAAGTTTTAACTTACACCATCTTTTTTAGGTTCGTTCCCAAGAAGAAGAAAAAAAAATAGGATTGGGGTGGAAAAAAAAGAAAAAAATAAAAATAAATCTATAAACTTCAATGAAAAATATAAATGCAGCATTTTAGTTTGAACCGCGGGTAAGTGTGTTACAAAAATACTAAATAGGTATAAAGTATAATTTGGTCAAATTACACGAGGACAAAGTGTTATTAACCATTCGAATTATATATATATAAAGAAACTGCCAAATTATGATCAATTGTGGTATTGATGATGTCACATCAAATCATTAATATGTAGGCCATTTTTGGGTGTTTCTAGTCCAATTTACATACACCTCGATTAATCACCTTCACGATCTTAAGTCTTAAGGGCATATTTCTCTACATCAGTTTAGTGTATTTAGGATTAAATTCAAAGATTTAATTCTTGAAATATTCTTCAGGAGAGTTGAATTCTGATTGACAAGAAAATGATACAGTTCTCCTAACCGATCAGAATAACACTTTTTGGGTATAAAATGTAATTTAATTAAACCAAAGAGGACAATATTGATCAAAGAATGGGTATTTTTTAAAAAAAAAAAGAAACTGCCAAATTATGATCAATTGTGGCGATGACGATGGCACATCAAATCATTAATTTGTGGGCAATTTTTGGTTGGTTGGGCTTCCTAATTTCATCATCATAAAAGGATTGAAAGAAAATCACAGCACTCAAAGCATGCTGCGTTCTGCATGTACCCATTTCAGCCTAGTGGTTGGATGGACAACTTATAGTGGCCTTTATCAAATTGTGAGAGCAAACATTCATAATTATTATATATATATATATATATATTTAAAAAATAGTATAGGAGCATTTATAAATACTATTTTAAAATTTGAAAACACTAAGAATTTCATGTGCCTAAAGTATTATATTAATTTTTAAAATTTTAAGTGTAAAAAAAAATTAATAAAAATTTGACGAATTAAGTGTATATATTTGAAAATTAAGAATATAAAATATAATTTAACTTAACCGTTTTAGTAGTGGGATGTGAGATTTTTAGGTTATAGATTTTCTCCTAAATATTTCATTAACTTATCCCAACCATCTAATATAATCTTCTCAAATTAATTCGACCACCTTAGTAAAAAGACATTTAAAAAAAAATTGTTCTGGTTTATTAATAGATTTTTATTTTGAAATCTCAAAAATAGGGATTTGGGGTATCCAAATTGTGAAAAAAATTAAAAAAATATTGTGACCACTCGTTTTTATGTTGATCCTATTTAAAAAAAAAAAAAAAATCTATTTTTTTTTCTTCCCGAAAAGGATATAGAAAGTCAAAAAAATGAAAAAAATAGTGCAATTATTTGGTCAAAATTGTCATTTTCCTTACAATGGCTTGAAAGGCACAAGTCGGGGAGCATACTAATAATGGGGATTTAAAGATGTTTACAGCTCCAATAATTCCAAAAATAAAAAATAAAAGTAAAATTAAAAATCATGGTGGCTCGTCTCTACTCTTAAAAATAGGGCCCTGTCAATTGAATTGGGTGTTGAAATTGACTTGTCCATGTGAATAAATGAGCCTCGTTTTCATTCCGCTACTAGGAAATGTTCACCTGAAAGAAGAGGACCATCATAGTACTTTAACTAGGGATAGTCATGGGCTTCGGGGTCCGCCCAGTCCGAACGGTCCGGCCCTATTTTTTTAGGGCTTGAGCTTAGAGTTTAAGCCCGCGAGCCGGGCCAGGGCCTAAGTATTAGGGCCCGATCACAATTAGGGCCGGGCTTGGGCAAGATTAAAAATTTTTAGGGCCGGGCCAGCTCGGCCCGAAGGATTATTAAAAAAATAAAATATATACATATATATATATATATATATATATACACACACACACACGTTACAATACAACCCTAATATTTGGAATATTAGTTTTATTTAAAAATTGTAATTTTAATATTTCTTGATGGTTTCGTTTGTTTGGAATATTGGTTTACCTTTAAAAATTGTAATTTTAATATTTCTTATTGGTTTGGTGTTGAATTTTTTGTAGTTATTTTTGAAATTAAAAAAAAAAAAAAAAAATAGGGCCAGGGGCCCGTGGCCTGGGCTTTGAGCTTAAAATTTTCTTATAGAGCCGGGCTTGGGCATAGAATTAAGGCCCGATCACCGGGCCGGGCCGGGCTAGGGCCCAACATTTTTTTGTAATACACTAGTCTAAGCCCGGCCTGAGCCCGGCCCGAACCTGGCCCGGCCCATGAACATCCCTAACTTTAACCATATTTGCAGTTGTCACCGGATTAATTTTTAAATTTTAATTTCGTGATGACGTGATTGATACCATTGTCAATCAATTAAGTGATCTTCTCGCAACACAGTACAATATATCAGAACAGAGAATCCAAATGTACACTCATAGCAACACGAAAATTACAGGCAAAACTTAACCTTATATTAACTTAGGAACAAAGAATTAATGTCTACAATTTCAGTTTGGTTCATTGGAATAATCATCTCTATTGAACCAGACATGTAAAACATGTATTTATAGAACAAACAACAATTGACTACCTCAATTGCGCGGGCACGAAATAGACACATGCACCAAATAGACACATGTTTGGACACTTGTCCAAACTACAATACAACAGTTATCTTGTCTTATCTACAGGGATCTTCAGCAACTGTCCATCACATGATGTGCGCATGCTATGTTCCTAGACATCTAGTTTCTCTAGCATATCTACCAGATAATTAGTCACCAACGCTTAACATGATGCATGTGTTCTGTCCACCATGCTATTCCATTCCCAAAACGTGTCACTGTTTGTTGATACTTTGCCATGCCACCAACATGGTTTTTACTAGTCTGTGTCTTGCGCCCACTTTCCGTTTTGCTAGCTTGACCTTGCGGCAATGCCCGCCTTGGTTTCACGCCGTGCACCATGAAACCATTCCTATTGTTGTGCCTAGGATCTCCTCGCTTTGATTTAGCGACACTTGATGTCCACCAATATTGTCCAGTAATGCCCAAGTATGGCCACGCATGCCAATGCATGCCTACGCCCATGAATGTTGATCCTAGCCTTGTGCTTTGGATCACATTGTGCCTTACCTTGGTGCCACCCAATATCCACTAGCATTGACCAGCGACGCCCTATTTTGTCGATGCTCGCCATGTTCCATTTTTCTACCTGTGCTGAGAATTTTGTGTAATTCATGCCAAGGCTTCCCATCATATCTTGGTGCTTGGATACACCTTGTTTCACTGTGCTGACACCCCTTAGCATGCTTAGGGTCCATGCCACGCCGAGAGTTTGGAGGGAGAGGTACCCACGTTATAATACTTTATGTAAAAATACTCAAGCGACAATAGTAGACATTAAAATGTCTGAGGAGCCATAATGCCCGTGGTTGACTCCTTAGATTATTAGAATGTCTACGTTTTGTAACAAGTTACCCCAACCTGGTACCATCGAGCCAACCTTTTGTCAGCCTATAATTATCCTCGCCCAACATTTGTCTAACTTTGGTTAACATCTGTGTCTATTTCATACCAATGCCTTCATAGGGTGTCACGTACACCACATCCGGTTAGAAATATGCACAAAATCCATGCCTTTTCATACCAATGCTTTTGTTTGGTGCCGTGTACACCTTGTCTGATTAAAAAATGCATCAATTTCATGCCATTTTGTTTTCTAGCATTATTAGAGGCTAGCAATATTCGATTTCAGTTTTTTTTTTGAAAATTACTCCTAGCAAATGGATTTATGAAACTTATTTGTATATGCAAAGGTAAAGAATTATTACGTTGTACCTAGGAAAACTTAGGTATGTTTGGTTGGAAGGCTGAAAAAATGGAGGGAAAGAAAAAATGAAAAGATAATAATTTTATCAATTGTGAAGGAAAAAATATTTTTCTTAGCATTGTTTGGTTAGAAGATGTTAAAGAAAGAGACTAAGGGTTTATTTGGTAGCCGTTTCCATCTCATCTCATCCAAGTGGGATGAGATGAGATGAGAATTTTATTTCCTTTTGGGGAGCAGAATTGCGTTTGGTAATGATAATTATATATATATATATATATATATATATATATATATTGTTTTGGGAGCAGAATCGTGTTTGGTTACGATATTATCCTAAAAATCAAGAACTAATCTTAAACCACAATCAAAATTGAAATCCTAAACTCCAATCGAAATCAAAGTCCTAAACCCCTAATAAAAACGAAATTGAAATCCTAAACCTCAATCGAAATCGAAATCGAAATCCGAAACCCCAATTGAAATCAATTTCGAAATCCAAATTAAAATCCTAAACTTAATCGGGATCGAAATCCTAAACCCCAATAGAAATCGAAATTGAAATCCTGAACCCCAACTGAAATCGATTTTGAAATCGAAATTGAAATCCTAATATCCAATCAAAATCGATATCGAAATTCTAAATCTCAATCGAAATTGAAATTAAAACCCTAATAGGAGTTGTTGCTTAAAATTGAAATCGAAACCCTAATTTTGTAACCGAAATCACTAACTTTTGGGGCCAACGAGCGAAGACGATGAATCTCTGCTTCACGGCCATGGCGATGGTGACGAAGAGGAGGACGATGACGAGGAGGATGAGGGCAACAACGACAATGGGTTGGAGCGAACAACAGTGGCGATGGCGACGAGGACAACAAAGACGACGGTGAGAAGGAAGATGACAGATGATGAGAAGGATGGGGAGGACGGAGGACGATGACGAACCAGAAGCACGCGAAGAACAACGATGAAGAAGAAGAAAAATGAAAAAAAATAAAATAAAGAAAAGAGAGGCTTATAAGAGTTGAAGGTCAGACTTTACTAACAATTCTATTAATATCAACCTTGTTTTTTTTTTTTTTTGGTTTGGGAAAGAGATAAGAATGAAAAGAAACAATAAAAAATTTATTTCTCACTTCTTAAGAAAAAAGAGGAATGATTCTTGGTTTTGGGAAGATAATGGGAATGGAAACAATTTTATTAAACTGTATTGCTAAATAAAAATCCCAAAAATCTGGAAATGGGATGAGATTTTTTGGGATAGGAACAGTTAACAAACATGGCCTAAGTTTTCATGTTTGGTTAGAAAAGAGAAATATTTAATTTTAATTTACTATTTTATTCTCATATACAATAAAAATATACTAAAGATTCTATTATAAAGAGTATCGTTGTAATTGTATGGGGTCTTTTTTAAAAAGTCTCCCTCATTTTTGTTCATTTTCCTTCGAAATTGATTGGAATAAAAATTTACTGAGGAAATTATGCATTTCTTTCCTATTTTTCTTTCCCTCCCATTCCCCTACATATCAAACAAGTTATTTTTTTTTTAATATTTTTTTATCCTATTTTCCTTCATTTTGTCATCCATCATTTTTTCATCCAAATAAACGCATCGGTAATTCATTCCTTCACTTTTCGTAGTTCACAGTTTAAATCTTATATTTTTAAGAAAAAATAATTAAAATTTCAAAAAAGTTATATAAACTTCTTCTACTTTATATAAAGTTGTAGATGAAACAGTCTCCCTTCTATCGATTTTTCAAATTTATTGTTGATTTTTATTCGGTACAAACGTTGAGAGGGGCTTTTGAACACTAGAAACCTCCCACTAGAGAGATACACTAGATAACCGTTAAGTTATCGGTCTTGAGTTAGATCTATCAATGATGATATATGAAGTAATAACATATAACTCACGTCTGAAAGCACAAATATTATCAGTTAATCTAGAGAATAATTTGTACTTTCACCATTAAGTGGCAACTCAAAGTTCACATCGAATTACAACCCAAAATATAATTGGAAGACTGTAACCATAAATTATACTCAAAAAATAAAAAAAAAATAAAAAATAAATAAATAAATTTGAAGTATCGAACTACTAGAATGGTGGGGGTGGGGGGTTGGGGTAGGGGAGGCAGATGCGGTTAATCTCAATGTTTTGATGTAAGTTGTAAATAAAAATTGAATTATTTTATTAAACTTGAAAATAAATAAAAAGTAATAATTAATAAAGTACATACATATATATGAAACTCGAAAAATATAAAATATAATTAAATTCAATTGCTTTGAAAGTGAAAATATGAGATTTTTAAGCAGAATTTTTTTTTTCCAAGTATTTCATCTCTTTGTCTAAGTCATTGAGTGGTATAAAGAAATTTAAAGTTACTGCATTGAGAGACTGTATAAATTTAATCTCAATCATTCATTTTAATAGATTTGGATTTTGGATTATGGTAAGAAGATTATAAATACTTGGTCGGAGTACCCCTTGGGCTGGGTAGGCAAGCTTTTTTAATTTTAAATTGCGGCCTGTGTGGATGACAAATGGGCCTAATAAGTTTAGTCCAACTTCAAGGGCACCATTTGATAGCCATTAATGCTCAAGAGCCCAACCACCGAGCTAGGAAGGTTGATGTGCCCAACTTTGCCAATAGTGAAGTGTCACACATTGATAAACTTCAATTTGAAAATTTAGTTTAAGTTGTATATATTTATATATATATACACAGCCCGAACCCTGGTCCGGCCCAGACATCGGGTTGTATTCCCCTGCCCAAGACCGTTCATTTTAAAATGCATAAGACCGAAGCCCAATCCCATATTTTTTTAAATAAAAAATAATCCATACAGCTATATTAAGTGAGAGAAAAGAACATTAGACCTCCAAATAGAGCTTCTTGAGATAATCACTAGGTTACAAGTATTCGATTTATATGTGTTATATGTTATTTATATATAATAATTTTTTTAATAATTAGATGGGTGGGCTAGACCGATCTTAAATATAAACAACTAAGCTCTCGTCTAATTCTAACCAGGTCTAATTTTTGGGATTTTGCCTTTATTAATGAGCTTAAGCTTCAAGCTTAAACCCTAAAAAATAGCCAGCAGACTAGTAGGGACTTTGGGCCCTGAACACCTATAGATGAACTGATAATGATACAAGGCCAATCTATGATTAATCAAATATTATAGATTGTCAATCTCAAAACACGGCTCCCTTAAAATAATGTGACTCCAGACTAGCACTAATATTATAATTGAAGAGTGAAGTTTAAACTAAGAGAAGTCAATATTAGAATTTTAAGTTTTTTTAATTAATTAATTAAAATAGAATGTATTAATTAAATTAATTGGGTTAGTATTCTAGTGCGTTCCTTGTTATTTGAGAATCGACGTAGTATATTTATATTCTAAAATTGATTAAGTTCTCAAAATACTCACTTGAGATTAGTTGAAAACTAGAATGGATAAGTAATTTCGCATTGGTTGTGGAGGAATAATTTGAGCACCATATCAAGTTATAATTTAAAAGTAAAGGGCAAGTAATTGTCAACTGGGCATACAATTCTTTTGCATTGTGGGAGTTCTATATTTAACCACACATGTGTGCCGTTGTCATCATCCACCAGCTTGAATTCGATCTGGTTTGGGTCGGGTTGAGTGAGGTCAAGTCTTGACACACCCGATATTTTTTTAGGCAAAGTTTATTTGATTTTTAAATAAATGTAGTAGCTAAGCAATTGCTTAAATGTTTGGCATTTAACGTGAACGTTCACTAATGATTATTTGGTGTGAACGTTTACAACAAACATGCGACTTTTCAAATAATATATATTCGTTGGTATCTTTTAATTTTTTATAAATAGGAGACTTTGCATTTATTTCGAAATTGTCTGATTCACGCTATTTCGTCATTTTATATTACCACGAAAGCATATGACATGTGAAAATTCAAGCACAAGTTCAATCTACCAAACTTTTTGGTTTCAAATGTTTGCACCAAAAATTTGAAAGTCGTTGTACCTTAGGAGATAGATATCCATTCAATCATTAGCACTAGTGCAGGACCGTGAATTTAGTTTAAGGTCATAGAGTAAAATGTTGGATTTTTTTCTTAAAAATCCTCAAGAATATGGTCAATTCTTTCATAATTTTAGGAAGGTGGATCAACTTCCTCCAACCACTTTTGAACTCACGTCATGAACACCCTCCTCTTTTGCAGATCATGGCCACCACTACAAGAATGGGTTAAGTGGGTTATAAAACGTGGGTTAATGAGTGGCTAACTGCCCACTACCCTTCTGCATGTCCAAGAGTAGCTCTGTGATGGGCAGAGTCTATATAAAGGGGCTGTGCATTTGGTTTTGGTTTCCTAAGCCTACTCTCATTTTCGAAACCATATACACCATCAAACCGAGATTGACTAAGGTTTAGAAGAGTCTTAACTCGAAACTAACATTTCTCGTGATCTTGAGCAACCGAGAACATCAATGGCGGGAGGTACGCATTGACCCGTTCATTTTTATTTCCGCATTGATCTAATTGCTTATTTTATATGCATGAGCATGTTTAAATCGTTAAAGTTTATCACACAGTTGGTATCAGAGGCACCTCTGTCTTGTTGTTCTCGCATATAGTATCATGAGTTTTTATTAATGACCATAATTGGATTTTCCGAAAACTTCAATATTTCTGGAAAATTTTTATATATAAAAATTTTACATTTCATTACGAGTTCAACGATATAAATTTTGTGAAATTGGAACTCATGATCAATTTTATATGATTTTTGGAGATAAGAAAAACGTCTGCGTTCGAACTTCTTGAACTACATTAAGTTTTGTGAGGAAGACGACTGAAACGGCGTCGTTTTGATAACAACTTGGCTAAACAGCATAATGATCTAAGTATATTTTATTTTCGCAATCTTGTGTCATGGTCATGTTCATAATGTTAGTTCGGCGACCTGTTCCCCTTACAAATTTATTTGTTAGGCAGCTGAAGGATCGACTCTTGCCCATTACAACTTTGTTGCATTTTCTTTTAAGGTGATAAAAGAGAACTAAGTTCCATATTAACTTTGTGCCCAAGAGGGTTGGATCCTCTACCCTTCCGGTTATTGCAAAGTGTTACAACCAATCAGATACTTCCAGTTTCTTGTTGGCAATCTCACATTTGTTATTTATTAATAGCAAGTCAGTATCCATTACTCACATTTATTCATCGAAATTAATTGTATGTTTAACCTTTCTTAATTATTTTACCTACAATATGGAGGCTAAATAATACAAATTCACTCGAGACCATTTAAATTTTAGACATGCATGTACTTATATTATTTATCATGTTATTTTATGTGTATAATTTATTATTTTATTATACATGCAATATTAAGTTGAATAATATTAGTACAGTGATATTCAATTTGTATTTATTGCTTATAGTTTATGTAATAAGTTTGGACTATTATTATTTAATTTTGAATGATCCATATAATTTTAATTAATTAAAGAATAGCCACAACATCTTTAGTTAATTAGAATTATATATTAAGTATTAATGATTACATTATGATTATTGTGAATTATTTAATTTTTGAGTGATCTATATAATTTTAATTAATTAAAGAGTAGCCACAACATCTTTAGTTAATTAGAGTTATATATTCAGTATTAAGGATCACATTATAATAAAATATGAATTATTTAATGTTGAGTGATCAATATGATTTTAATTAATTAAAGAGTAGCCACAACATCTTTAGTTAATTAGAGTTATATATTCAGTATTAAGGATCACATTATGATAAAATATGAATTATTTAATGTTGAGTGATCAATATGATTTTAATTAATTAAAGAGTAGCCACAACATCTTTAATTAATTGAAATTATATACTAAGTATTAAAGATTACATTATGATATTAATTGTAGTTAATCATGCGTAATATAATAGATCTTATCCCACATAAATTTTTATTATATTTGCATGATTAATTAGGATAAAATATCAAATTATATTTCTTAATTTACTTACAGGAATTAAGAAATGAACATAATTTGATAGTTTTATTATAAGGTAATAACTGAATCTAATTGAATTAGAACTTTAGCCCACAGGCAAGTTTTATGTCACTAGATTCTTAAATTTTGGATCATGATTTACATTGGTAAAACATGATATAAGTTTATAAGTCTTAATTTTTATTATAAGTATGTATATTTAATTTTATGCAGTCATGCAACCTGCGAATTTCTCTGATATGAAATATGACATTCCCGAATTGAGGGGTGATAACTATAAAATTTGGAAGGAGATAATTCTTCTTCAATTGGGGTGGATGAACATTGATTATGCTATAAGGAAAGACGAATCAATCATTACTCTGACCAACACTCCAGATGAAATTGCTCTTTATGAACGTTGGGAGCGATCCAATCGCCTTAGTGTGATGTTCATAAAGACCAAGATCTCTGCTGGTATTCGTGGTTCTGTCGATCAGCATAACAAGGTCAAGACATTGCTGAAGGCTATTGACGAACAATTTGAGTCTTCGGATAAGGCACTTTCTAGTACCCTGATTATACAGTTTTCATCCCTGAGGCACACTACTGTGAAAGGTGTGCGTGAGCACATTGTGCAGATGGGGGATATTGCGGCTCAATTGAAAACACTTGAGGTTGAGATGTCTGATTCTTTCCTTGTGCACTATATTTTGAACACTCTTCCACAACAATATGGACCTTTCAAGATATCCTACAATACATATAAGGATAAGTGGTCAATCAATGAACTTCTGACCATGTGTGTTCAGGAGGAGGGAAGGTTGTCAATGGAATTGGGAGAGAGTGCATTAATGAAAACGGAAGGAAAGAATCAGAGACAAGCCAAAAAGAAAGGGAAAGGTAAAATACCGCCCCAATGTGGAATCAAGAAGGAATCCAAGTATTTTTTCTGCAAGAAGAAAGGACACATGAAGAAGGATTGCACTAAATTCTAGAAATGGTTTGAGAAGAAAGGTAAATCAATCTCATTTGTTTGTTATGAATCTAATATGGTTGACGTTATTTATAACACATGGTGGATTGATTCTGGTTCTACAATCCATATTTTAGATATCTTGCAGGGTATGCGAAACTTAAGGAAGCCAATGCCAAGTGAGTAGTGCATTTATTCAGGAAATAAAATGCGTTCACATGTGGAGGCCGTTGGAACATGCAGTTTAGTTGTAAGTAGTGGCTTTATTTTAAATTTAGAAAATACCTTTTATATTCCAAGTTTCTCTAGAAATTTGATTTCAGTTTCAAGACTTGTGCCTTTGGGTTATTTCTTTAATTTTTATGAGACATCTTTCAGTTTGTTTTATAAATCTAATCTTGTTGGATCTGGTACGTTGTCTGATGGTCTTTTCTCTATTGATTTGCAAAATTATGACACTAATAATGCTATGCATGTTCACGCTGGTATAAAACGATATGTTATGAATGCAGAATTATCTAGTTTATGGCACCGGAGATTGAGACATATCTCCATACAGATAATTAAGAGATTAGTAAATGATAGAATAGTTAGTACTTTAGATTTTACTAATTTTGAGACTTGTATGGATTGCATTAAGGGAAAGCATACCAACAAGTCCAAGAAAGGTACAAAGAGGAGTACGAAAATATTAGAAACCATACATTCATATATCTGTTGTCCAGATATAGACATACATGGTTCGAAATATTTCATCTCTTTCATAGATGATTACTTACAATACATGTATATCTACTTGCTTCATAACAAGAACGAAGCACTGGATGCCTTTAAAATTTTTAAGGCTGAAGTAGAGAAGCAATGCGAAAAATAAATTAAGATCGTGAGAACTGATAGAGGTGGAGAATATTATGGTAGATATACCGAGAATAGACAAGCACTTGGTCCATTTGCGAAGTTTCTTCAAAAGTATGAGATAATTGCCCAATACACCATGCCTGGTTCCCCAAACCAGAATGGTGTGGCAGAAAGAAGAAATCGAACTTTAATGGGCATGATTAAGAGTATGCGCTACAACTCCAAACTTCTTGAATTCTTGTGGACTGAAGCTCTTAAAACGACAGTGTATATATTAAACCAAGTTCCAACTAAAGCTGTCCCAAAGACGCCATTTGAATTATGGAAAGGTTGAAAATCGAGTTTGAGACATATGCACGTTTGGGAATGTCCGTCTGAAGTAAAAGTTTACTACCCACAAGAGAAGAAATTGGACCCAAGAACTCTAAGTAGGTATTTTATTGGATATGCCGAAAGATCCAAGGGGTACAAATTCTATTGTCCATCTCATAGCACTAGGATTGTGGAGTTAAGAAATGCAAAGTTTCTTGAGAATAACTTAGTTAGTGGGAGTGATTATTCTCAAGACATAGTTTCTGAGAATATCATATTAATGCTCAACCATTCTGTTCAAGAGACAGATTGATTGTCATTCACACCTCTCAAGTCTAAACGGGTGTTGGACAACCAATTGCAAAAACTCCACAACTACTGATAACGATCCAGTAGATCAAGTTGTTGATGAGGAATAACAAGAAATTGTTGATCAACCAATTGAATAACAAGTTCCTCAAGAAGATAATGATACAACATTAAGGAGATCTACTAGAATAAGGAAATCAACAATATCTAGTGATTATATTGTGTATCTACAAGAATCGGACTTTAACGTTGGAGCCGAAAATGATCCTGAAACGTTTTCACAAGCCATGAATTGCAAAGAATTAAAACTATGGTACGATGCTATGGAAGATGAGATGAATTCAATGGTATCAAATCGAGTCTGGGATCTTGTTGAGTTGCCCGATGATGCAAAAGCCATTGGATGTAAATGGGTATTCAAAACAAAAAAGACTCATTAGGCAACGTTGAAAGATATAAAGCAATACTCGTTGCTAAAGGATTTACTCAAAAGGAAGGAATCGATTACAAGGAGACTTTTTCTCATGTGTCTAAGAAAGATTCTCTTCGTATCATTCTAGCATCAGTTGTATATTTTGACTTAGAGTTGCAACAAATAGATGTGAAAACGGCTTTTCTCAATGGAGATCTAGAGGAAGAGGTTTACATGAAATAATCAAAAGGATTTTTCTCTAGTGGTGGTGAGCATTTGGTGTGCAAGCTCAAGAAATCTATATATGGATTAAAACAAGCTGCCCGTCAATGGTATTTAAAATTTCATGATGTTATCTATTCATTTGGATTTGTGGAGAACATTATGGATCAAAGTATATACCAGAAGATTAGTGAGAATAAGACTTGTTTTCTTATTCTGTATGTGAATGATATTTTACTTACAACCAATAATAAGGGATTGCTATATGAGGCGAAACAATTTATCTCTGAAAACTTTGATATGAAGGATATGGGTGATGCGTCTTATGTCATTGGCATTAAGATACATAGAGACAGATTTCGAGGGATTTTGGGTTTGTCTCAAGAGACCTATATTAACAAAGTTTTAGAGAGATTTCGGATAAAAGATTGTTCACCAAGTATAGCTCCCATTGTGAAGGGTGACAGGTTTAATTTAAACCAGTGCCTGAAGAACGATTTTGAGCGGGAACAAATGAAAAACATTCCTTATACTTCTGCAGTTGGAAGCCTAATGCATGCTCAGGTTTGCACTAGACCTGACATTGCATTTGCTGTTGGGTTGTTGGGAAGATATCAGAGTAATCCAGGTATGGATCACTAGAGAGCTGCAAAGAAGGTGTTGAGATACCTTCAAGGGACAAAAGACTACATGCTTATATACAGACGGACTGAAAATTTGGAAGTGATTGGCTACTTTGATTCAGACTATGTTGGCTGCATTGATTCACGAAAATCAACTTCAGGATATGTTTTCATGCTAGCTGGTAGAGCTATATCTTGGAGAAGCGCAAAGCAGACTTTGACTGCCACTTCCATTATGGAAGCTGAGTTTGTATCATGTTTTGAGGCTACCTTGCATGGTGTATGGATGAAGAGTTTCATTTCTGAGCTTAGAATTATGGATTCGATTTCTAGGCCACTAAGGATATATTGTGACAATTCAGCTGCTGTTTTTATGGCTAAGAATAATAAAAGTGGTAGTCGAAGTAAGCACATTGACATCAAGTATCTAGCCATAAGGGAACGTGTTAAAGATAAGACAGTGGTCATTGAACATGTTAGCACTGAATTGATGATTGCTGATCCTTTGACTAAAGGCATGCTACTATTGAAATTTAAGGATCATGTAGATAAGATGAGATTTGGTTCCTTTATGTGATTTTCGTTGTAAGAACGAATTTTTATGAAACTCTATTTGTGCAGTGTTCTCATATTTGACTTCCTTTGTGTACACATTTATTTATTTGAGAAACATTATTGAAGTTGGAATTTAGAACAAACATAAGGTTTATTCATTAAAGTTATATGGGCTATAATGAGAAACGAGGTGCATTGTAATACATGGAAGATAATACTCACTTTAGAGGACCTATCGTCATGATTCATGTATTTCGTTTCTTACTGTGATAAATGATGGAATATATATATGGACTAAGTGGGAAAATGTTGTATTTTTTCTTCAAAATCCTCAAGAACATGGTCCATTTTTTCATCATTTTAGGAAGGTGGATTAACTTCCTCCAACCACATTTGAACCCACGTCATGAACACCCTCCTCTTTTGTAGATCATGGCCACCACTACAAGAGTGGGTTATAAAACGTGGGTTTATGAGTAGCTAACTGCCCACTATCCTTCTGCACGTCCAAGAGCAGCTCTGTGATGGACAGAGTCTATATAAAGGGGTTGTGTATTTGGTTTTGGTTCCCTAAGCCTACAATCTCATTTTCGAAACCATATACACCATCAAACCGAAATTAACTAAGGTTTAGAAGAGCCTTAACTCGAAACTAACATTTCCCGTGATCTTGAGCAACCGAGAACATCAATGGTTGGAGGTACACATTAACCCGTTCATTTTTATTTTCGCATTGATCTAATTACTTATTTTATATGCATGAGCATGTTTAGATCGTTAAAGTTTATCCCACATAAAACTGTAGCCTCGATCTACTTTATTTTTATTCATTATTTGAATATCTAGGTAAACCTTTGTTTAAAGTTTAATTCACTGTCTCTGTTTTGTGAACGTTCACATTCCGACTCTGGTTCTGCTTCTATTTATATTCTGTGAACGTTCACCCTGTAATTTGTTTTTGTTTCTGAATTTTGAATGTTCACACTCTGCATCTGTTTATAAATGTTTATGGCACGAATTTAGTTTGATTGCACTATAATCTTTCACAAAATTTGTAAAATTTAATTTTACTGCCTAGACATGCTTAATTAATATTATATTATTTAACAATTATTAATTTTATTTATTTTGAAATTTGAATAATTATACCACAGTCACAACAATCACTATTAAAATTACATAAACAAAAGTGAAGATAATGGTAGTGTTGGGTTATAAAGAATTGAAATTAGAATAAGAAAAAAAGAAGCATGATTTTTTTTTTTTAATTTTTACATGCTTATATTTTCAATTCTAATTTTGGCACCAAACACTACCTAAAAAAATATTTATTGCTTTGATGAGTCCAAAAAATAATCAATACTCACTCTGAAAAAGCCAAGCTGACAACTTTAAAAGTCGGTAACTCCATTTATTTTTATTACATTGATAACTACGCAAAAATCGGTAACTCCATTTACTTTATATTTCATTAGATCCCATAACATAGGCCAGACCCATGGAATTTCTTCCTGGTAACAGCGTCAATACGTTCAATCATCTCATCAGTCAGGTCATTCTTATGATCCCCGACCTCGCCTCTTCTGAAAAAAGACTTTGGCCGCAACATCATCCCCGGCGGCGGTTCTTCCCCCCTGTTCACCTCGTACTTACTCAGCACATCGAAGCTACAGCTCTTCACAATCTCCTCCACCGCCGCCTCTTCGCTGTCTCCAAAAGGACACCCCAAGAACTCCGCCAGTTTCTTCACCTGGGTTCTCGCGTCGTCCTTCAGCTCCTCGTAAGTGACGACGTAAACTTTGTCCGGCCTCTCGGAGCTCCGCTTCCAGTACCCAAGTACGTGGTCGTAGTAAGGTCCGTAAGGAACGATCCCATGGCAGAATCCGTCGACCACAACGTCCATCGAAGGCCAATCTCTGAACACCCGATTCTGTTTGTAGAAATGCCAAGCCGAAATCAAGGTGTCTTTTGGGTTTCGCGTCACGTAAACGACTCGGCAATCGGACGATTCGAGATTGTCCGCCAAGAGCTGATACGGTATTTGGGTTGCGAAAATCCGAGTAGATTTAACATCTCCGGCGAAATCAAGGACTTCCGGCTTGTCGTAGACATGGAATTCAAGCGAGGGGACGAGCAGGTGGGGATGTTTTGAGGCAAGTGAGTGGAGTGAAGAGCGATTGACGATGGCGTAGAGGAGAGATTTGAGCCATGTGGTGCCGGTTTTGGGGAAAGAAGCTAAGATTACGTCGGTGGGTTGGGGTTTGAATCGTTCAAGAACTTGGTTGATTCCGTGAATGCGGGCTGGCCTGACCCAGAAGCCATTGATTCCGACGAAATGTTCGTCTTCCCAAAAAGTTTCTCTGGGTAGAGAGGAATAAGATTCATCGTCGAAATCGGAAGTGGCATTACCCATTGAGAATGATGGATTAGAGTGGTGTCTGTCATAATTATTTGATCATGAAACCAAATGAAGACAAATTATTTGATCTCTAGAATTTTTCTTCCTTGTCTCTTACCAAAGAAGGACAGGCAAGGGCCTATATATACATAAAGAAGGGGTTATTAACGTTAAGGTGGCGTTTGGTTTGTCTAAATTTGGTTAACACTTGTAGTTGGTCTGATTAATACACACATGGAGATTTCTTGTCGAGTTTACAGTTTTGAGTGCATAGTTCGTTGTTCTCAAGGCAATATGAACATGGGACAAAGCCCAACCCACAGAGATGTAGGGTTCCAGAGGGCATGAAAATTTTGCCTGGCGCCCATTGGTCGTAGACTGGCCTGAGAGCCTTGGTGGAGAATCTGTCTGCGCTGGTCGCTGGGCAATTTTCGTTAGGATGAGGTCGGCCACATCATGATTGATCACATGAGATCGACACCATGAGGTCAGTGGTCGGCAAGGGAAAAAGTCGATGGGGTTAGTGGGCCCCTGTTCGTTGATTGGTGATGGTAGGCATCGCCGGGCCTGGGATCACTTTGGTAGCAGGTCGGTAGGTGACGCTGACCACACAGATGGGCATCATGGGGTCATTCAGCGGGTGAGGTGGACTTATCAAGAGGTCGCTCTGCCACGTGCTGGTCTCTGAATAGAGGTCGGTGGGTAGTGGATTTTCCCCACGTTAATTACTTTAATTTAATCCTTGAAATGCCTCGTTACCATAATTTAAGAAATAATCACACTTTGATACCCTTATGTTTGTCCAAAAGATAATTAAACACCTGCCTTTTTCCAAAAATTACAAACATTTTTTAATTTTAACAAAAAAAAGTGAAATAAACGTTTTGCGCATATGATTATTTCACAATTGAAATAATCATGAAAATATTATTTTAGTATAATTCATTAAAATATAGAAAGAATAAATGTAGTTATAGTTTCAAAATATTATGTCAATCCTCCCTTCGGACTCATTAATTATTTTTTAGGGTTTAAACTTGATGTTTATGTCCATGGATAGGGCAAGTTATATTTAAGAAGTGATTTAAGTTTTGTAATATTTCTCATGCAATTTAATTTAATCATCATTGTATTTAATAAAATGTTGGGGCAGAATTGATATTTATTTTTTATATTAAGAGTATGGGGGTTCAACTAAACATGTCATTGATTCTCTAGGGTGTAAGTGTAATTTAAAAAATGATTTTCAAAGTGAAGTGATGGGTAGGTGAGATTGCGAAAGAAGATCCAAAAAAATGAGGGAGAGACGAGAGAATCCATCCTTCCATCTCAATTATTATTAATTGTTTTTTTTTATTTATTTTCTTTTTAGAAGGGGCTTTTGTTCGATCAATAACTAGCTAACGACATGATTTAGTGATTTGATATTTATCGATGACTGAGTAAATTATCAGAACTAATAATGATAGTGATTAATAATTAAGTGTGATAAAAGATTAATATAATGGCGTCTTTATGTATATATTTTTTAAGAGTTACATATGTAGTATGACTATATAAATATCATGTAGTATACATTGCATGAGGAAGTAAAATGGAGAAATGGAGTTAAGTAGAATTTTATGAATTGAGAAAGTTATGTGTTGTCTCATATATTATTTTATGAGTTTTCAGTAAAATAATATTTTCATAGAATGTCTCCTCCTCCTTTTATATATATGCTTTTGCAGAAATACGATGTTAGTTCGATTTTTTTTTTTTTAATATCGAGACATAAAAATTTATATTACTTTATTTATCTGATACCATTATTTTAAACTATAAACTATCAGAATATCACTAATTCACTTGACTATTTAAACTTTTATATGTTTTTTTTATCTTACTATTTAATTCCATTTTTAAATATGTTCTATCTCTGATGACAATTTTGCTCCTATGATTCCGGGATTAGGATATGACCAAATCTTTTCATATTAAAAAGTGGTTGAGATCATTGTTTTCATTTATACTTCTTGAAATTTCAGAATTTTTTGTATGTTAGAATATTTTCATTTTTCAAGTACAAATTATACTCTCTTTTTTCAATATATATTTAAAAATTATTTGGTTAGAATTTTCACAGATATTAATTTAAATTCAAAATTAAAACTATTATTCATTCTCATTTAAAAATTAATTGTTCTGATTCATGTTGATTTCAAATCATGTGTTACATTTAATATTATCAACTATACATGCATAATCATGTTGGTGTTTAAAAAGACTGTGTTACTAGCAAAATATAGGTTTAGTAATGCGATCATTCCCGATTGTGTATTCATTTTTATCCACCAAATTTATATTTTTCCTCTGATCTCAAGTATATTTTGATTGGTAATAATTTCGTTTTAGTGGTTTGTGCAGGTGCAGACCTCAAACTCGAAAATGCAGTAGATTGGAGCAAGAAATACAAAATATGAAAAAATTTGGCAGAGGTTGCGACCACTACCATTATTGTCGCGATCTAAACCCAACTCAGATTCAACTGTTCATCCTTGGTTTTGGGGGGAACACACCCCTTAATTCAAGTGAGCATTTTTTCAAAACAGGAGTTAAAGAAAAGAGTCATATCTAAATACTTCTTCATCCTTCTTCCTCTTCCATTGAAAGGGTTTTGTGCTCGGTGAAGAACAACTACGGGAGTATGACAAAGATTGATGATCTAAAGGTTTTGATTTAATAAATTCTTGTTTCTAATTATCTTGTAGAATTGGATCTGGATTTATTTATATTTGGACGTTAGAATATATGAGGTCTAGATCTAATAGTTATACAAATTTATTTTTGGGAATTGATACGATTTAACATGATGAAGTATTCAACAAAGTTGATTATTTAGATTAGTTAACGTATGAATTGACTCTCAAAGATAGCTCATACTGATTAGATGGTCAATTGATCTGTTTTAGCAACGACATGATTGAAGGAAATGATTGAGCAGTGGAGGAGATCTAGCCAACAATTGAGTAGCGAGAGGCACAACCGCACAAGGTTAGCGAAGGAGAGAACTAGGGCTGAGGTTTTGTTCAATTAGCGAAGGTTTTGCTCAACGGAGGAGAGAGCTAGGGCAGCAGAGTAGGAAATGAAATGCGAAGAGCGGGAGAGGAGATTATGTTTGACGAATTGTGTATGTATGTATTATATATACTAACATTTTGATAATTATATATTATACTAATATTTTGATAATTAGTGAGGAATTATTTGGTGGCTATATATTTTAAATTTTTTAGCCACAAAAAATAATTGTTGCTCTTAATTTTTTATTTGTTGCTAAAATAAAATTAACTAAGTATTTGTGACTAATTTAGTGACAAATTTCATATTTCGCCACTAAAATTAATTTTTTGTAAGGAATTTTTTGTGTTATGGCCAATAGTCATTGAGTTTTAGTGTGAAAATAAAATTTTCTTGCCAATACTACCCTTCTGCGACAAAATTATTTTTCGTTGCTAATACTATTCTTTCTTATAGTGATAGTAGCCGGATGTACTTAATTACAGACGGAAAGAATTGAGGTGTCCTGGTGGTTGTGAGGCAACTTACAAGAAGTGTGTCAATTGCATTCCAAAGCAGTAGTGCAACATTTTGGTGGTTCTGAGGAGGTAGAGGATGAAGTAGATTTTGGGCAGGGTCTTAAGTCATCAACAAAAGCAATTGATTGGCCTGAGAGAATTTCCAATTTGTTTATTATCTATTTGATTTTCACTAAAGAACTCAGGTTGAAAACTAAAAAGGCAAGGCCTGGCTGTGTCGTGGAAGCCATGGAAGAAGGATTAAGAGTTTTTGTGCAAGCCTATAGCTCTAATACCATAAAGAAGGGGATGAAGCTGAGCCGGAGGAAGAAGGAGATGAAGAAATGAGACATGCAATTGAACAAGGTCATCTTACTTCTCAATAGACATTTTACAACAATTATTAGAATATATATCGATGAATCATGCAACAGAAAATAACTTTGGGCTTCATTGCCGTACGTGTGAGATGATCAAATTGAACTAAACACCCATACAAACCCCATGAGTCAAGCATATATCAAGTGATATTTTTATACTCTTTATATACTATTTTTTACATTTTTTCTCAAAAATTCCCTTCAATAAGGTTGGTCTTTAGGCCTAATGTTCTACACAATCAATAATCTCTGCATAGTCAATAATTTTCTTATCGTTAGACGAGATTTGACATATGAGTTCATTGTAATTAATTGTGCCATCCAATTTCTTCTTCATTTTTCTCCTAATTTTTTTTTTGAAGGGTTACGAGATTTGTTACAGATAATATTAGTTAAATTTCTCTGATCCCAGGAAGAAAAAAGGTAAGTGCTTAACCCAAAAGTCTCTAAGGCACTACTGTTTTCAAAGGAACTAACAAAAGTTCCCCCTCATCCATACTCAGCTCCACTAGCCTCTCAAGCAACCACAACTTGACCCCCAATTACAGCCACACTTTTTTACTGCTATCATTTTTTTCTCCTGACGCATCGAAACGTCTCCTCACCATCAACAATTTTTGTTTTCTCCTTAACTCTCTTTATAAATTTTCCAACCATCTTACCAGATTTTTTCGAATTATTACTTTGGTACGAGTCCCAGTTATAATAAAAACTCGAACTACAAAAATTAGGATCTCTATTCCTTTTTCCAATCCAAAATCTATAAATTTTATCAAAATTATTCGACCAGGAACTGAAACCCTATTCAAAATGAATTTAAAGCCTTCTTAGAGCCTCGATAAGAATTAAATCTAAAATCAAACACATTTTTTTTAACCAAATATCTTTTTTTTTAGGAACAAACACATCTCTCATCTTCCCAATACCATGAAAAATTATCCTAAGAAAAAGATTATCCATATAGAATGGAAGATAATCAACAAAAATGGTGAAGAGCTTACTGATGCGGTCATAAATGCCCAACACATGAAACAACTCCGCGAGTGCCAAAAAACCTCTTCACCTTCCTCCTTTTACCTGCAAAAACATTTAGTTTTTGGGGAAGGTTAGTTCTTGAGGGAGGAGGAGATACCAGTGTGGTGTCGGGCAAAAAATCTTTGGCATGAGAATAAGATAATCTAGTAATGGGAAAGATAATACAAAAATTGAGTTGTAAGCAGTAAACGGTGATACATTCCATTTATATAGGCTCGGTGATTCTCTGTTGTTTCATTGGAGAGGTCGCCCGTTATGTGATCCGCTCCTAACGGCCTAGACGATATCCATGATCTTCTCTTCTTATCATGGGAGATAACGTTTGTAACGTAACCCATTTATCATGGGCCGTTATAGTTAACATGTTACAACGTTCTTCATACGTTGGGGAGACGGTCATGATGGGCTGACCTGTTCATTTCTTGGACTTGGACACCATGGGCTTTGATCTGCCCATTGATGGGACTCTTCACGGGGCTTGTTTAAATGGAGTGGTGGACTGCTGTAGCTCTTACCCAGATGGGCTCATTATTCTTGGCCCAGAAAACACATTTGGTCTATTTGGTTGGATCAGATTACTGACCCAATCCGACCCGTAAGGCTCCATACCTACAACACTTGTGAGTGAGAGTTTTTCCATATCACTTACTGAATTTCCTCTTACCTACACTGTCTCTGCATCTAGCTACGAAGCTTGGATTCATTGGATTTCAGCCTAATCTTGCCACTAGTTCAACTAAATTACTCTTCTCCTCCTTTCCTCAGCGCCCTCTCAGATCCAATTTTGCAGGAGACCCTCCAGAGGCCCACCTTTCTCACAAGGCTTAGAAGTGCTGCAAAAATACTTAACAAAATAGACTTATCCAACCAAACTCTGCAAAAATACTCATTAAAATAGCTTTATCAAACCAAGAACTCAAAATTTGTTAATACCTGTTGGTGTCGAAAATTGGTCCAACCAGCAGTATGATCCGGACACCCTCAAATAAGAGAAAAGAAATATGGTGATTGATTTTCCTCACGTACTGCAGCCGGACCGGACAGGTTCGATTCGATCTGTGTCCGAGTCTGTGTCTTCTTTTCCTTCAGCACTCCTAGCTGTTGTCTGGGCCGAGCTCCAATCTGTCACCTGCACACAGGACGGGCTAGGTTTTCCACAATGTGTCCCTTCCGGTGTGAGAGTATGAGTCCGGGGTAGAAATATAGATCAAAAAGTCACTGTTATCTCGACCTGTCTGAATAACCTATGACGAAGTTTCTCTCTCTAAAATGATTTTCTCGCCCCCCAAAAGTGTTAGGGAAACCTTCTATTTATAGGCGGATGCGTGATTAGTGTAAATAAGATCAAGACTTTAAGCTCGGATTACCGGTAAGTAGTCAAGCGCGTGGGCGGTACGGCGGATTAGAGCTATGGGCTTGGGCCCTTCACTGTTGATGGCGGGGACTGGGGCCAGACCTGTCGCGGAGGCAGGTCAGATCGGTCACGAAGGCGAAGGTTGGTCTGGGCCCACCGACCTTCCGTTGAGCGTCGAGTCTTCACAGGGCCTATGGAAGAGGTCCTCGTGTGCTTCTAGCCAATCGACTTGGGGGGCCATCTGGGCTGTCTATACACTGGGATGACTAAGGTCATTGACGACGCGGAACCGATGACGTGATAGATCTGATCCAGGTGGTTGACATGTGGAGGGGGCTCGATTTTACCCATATCAGTTGCCTTTCAAGCCTTAGCATGAAAATAAGACATGAGACTCTGAGGATTCAGTGGTTGGATCCTTGAGAACGGTCAGCCGAGTTGATGGAGAAAAAAGGATAAAGGGAGCGGGATGATGTAGCACGACTGGGTGCGCCCTTTGGCTTCCCTAAGAAGTTTGACTGTCAGCCCGATTGGATTTGCGACATATGGCTGAAGGCGCGGGGATCGAAACCCTACGAATCGTTCGATGTGATGTAACGGTTTGGCTTCTCGGCACGCTATAAATACGTGTTCCATTTCCCAAGTTTTTTCACCAGATCATCGTGAAAGCTCCTCCCAACCTCTGAGCATGGTACTCTTCCTGTCCTTATTTTCTCTTCATTTTTATTTTTTTCTATGTCTTCTGCCTTTGAGTTTGACTCGTCGGGGAGCAGTGCATCCGGAACCGACGTGATAGCGGCTGACTCCCCAGCCGTCCAAATTGAGCTTAGCTTATTCGAAACGAAGTTCGATGATGCAGGCGTCCCCTCGGCCTCTAGGCCGGTAAGCGAGCAAGAGATCGCCGTCCACTGGACGTCTTCTTCTGAGGAGTCCCAGGAGGAGACTGGAGTAGGGGCACTCTCTGTGCCTGGTGCCCCCGGCGTGTCTTTGAGGACTAGAAGTGAGACGGGCTCCTCCAGGGGCCTAGCGGCTGCCCAACCATCAACGTCCGGTTGTCCCTCTAAGGCAAGCTCGACTTTCAATCGGCTAGCCTACAAGATTTCCTCGGACGCTTGGGTCTGGACAGTAGAGACCGGCCTATAAAAAAATAGGTTTGGGAACTGTGCTCCTCATATGAAATTCCTGGCTCGGTCAAGCTGCGCGTTCCCGGAGAGGATGACCGAGCATACGACCCACTTGAGGGGTTCATCATGGTCTACGACTAGCAGTTGCAAACCGGGCTGTAATTCCCCATCCACCCTTGGGTGAGAGAGGTCTGTTGGTATTTGGGTCTGTGTCTGTCACAGCTCTCTCCCAATAGTATACGCATGATCATGTCTTTCCACGTTATCTGCCTGGCCGAGGGGATAATGTCGTCCCTCGAGCTGTTTCACACGCTATTTTTGGTGAAGGCCATACCCGATGGGAAGGATTAGTTTTACCTCTTGACCCGACAGAAATTCCTCAAGGGTTACCTCAATTCCATCAAGGACTGGAAGTCGGGGTTTTCTTTTCTTGGGCTATACCGGGTGGGAGGCCGATAAGGCACTGACATTTGATTTTCCAATCTAGAGGCATTGGAGAGACCTGGGTAATTTTTTTTTTTCCAGTTCGGACCTAGTCCTTCCTCACCCCGATTTTCTGTTCTGACATGTTCCCTTTTTCAGCGACGAAGAAGCGCAAGCCTAGCTTGGAGATCCTCGAAGAGAAGGAGGTGATTCTCTAAATCCCATACACTCATATCGACTCGCTGCTCACGTCGTGTCTTTACGACATATACTTCTGGAGTGACCCATCTCTACCTGCGCCGACCTTGAACACGAACTCTCGGAACGGTAAGTGACTCAAGCTCGGCCCGACAGTTTAATTTTACATGCAAATTTTCTCCACCAACTGACGACTTCTTTTTTTTTTGTTTTTTAGCTATGGACATTGCGGCGATAACCTAGATGGAGAAGAAAGGAGTGCGCGGCAAGCAAGGCAACGCACGACAATCAGATCGGTCAGAAGACTGAGGAGGTGAGACCTACTGGTCAGGCGAGGCCTATCCCTACCTCAAGAAGGCTGGAGACCCTGGCCACCACCAAGACCGGGCAGACGGAGGTCGTCGGGGGAGATCCTGTCGCCAGGAAGGACAAGGGAAAAAAGGAAGACAGGGGTGTCCAATGTGCTGACTGGGCATCACAAAAAGAGCTGACCCTCCATCCCAGCCCGACAAGTGGAGCAAGAAGAGGGAGGTGGCGAGTAGTCCGAGGAGGTTGTCATCCAGACCGGGCTTGGTGTCAACGAATCTGCCACTTAGAATTCGGCTATACTCACGAACTTCGCTCAACGGATCGTACCGCCAGCGGATAAGGCCAGATTCGCCAAGAAGTCCAACGCTCGGCTTTGCGCCAAGATGAATTGGTTCATGCTTTTGGTAAGTTGTTCTCCTCGGACAACATTTGGTACCTAATTAATGTCTTAATAACTCCGGCTACCGACCTTATAGGGGTTGTTCTCTTCACTGGAGATTGATGCCCTCTTACACCTGGCCAACCACGCGCTCAACGAGCTGACCAAGCAGAGGGAGGACATCAGTCTCTTGGAAAAGTACCACAGGGAGGTGGAGTAGATGCGAGCCGAGAAGGAGGTAGCGGCAAAGAGGGCCGAGGACTTTAGACGATCCGAGTATATCACCGTCTCTCGGCTAGAGGAGCTCCAACGGAACCAAGCAACCGAGCTGGAGAGGGTCCAAGCTAAGGATCGAGCTGAGGAGATCGAGATTTATAAGAAGAATGAAAAATTCACCGGGCTTCAAGATCGTATCGCCGTCAGCGTGATCCAGCTTGGCTTCAAGATAGCGCTCAACTCTGTCCGGTGCCTGTTCCTTGAGGTCGATTATATGCATATAGAGCTTGAGATTTTCGACTAGGATGTCGCCAAAGCTCACGCTCAGCATGACGCCAGCATGGATAAGCCGAGCATCGAGCCGGCCATCAGGGAGCCGTGGCCAGGCCAGTGCAGAGGAGGCCGGTGGCGAGCAGACCGGTCCTGACCCATTTTAGCAGTAGCCCTAGCTCTCATTCCAGTCAAGGGAGCATACTTTTAGTTTTTTCTCTTTTCTTTTTGTTCAGCCCGACTAATAGTTGGCTTGTATATCATGGGCATGAGTCCTATTTCTTCTTTTTGTAATCATTTTTTGACAAATTAATAGAACTCTTATTTTGCCAATTGTATGTACCTTGTCTTTGTTTTTTTGACTTTGTTTTATTGGATTTTGTTTACAAGTTCACGAGATTTACTGACCTGAAGTAATCCTTCAAAGCCCGGCCGGCTGTGTAACTTGAGCAATGCACACATTTTTTTTACAAGTTCACAAGATTTACCGACTTGAAGTAATCCTTTAAAGCCTGACCGACTGTGTAACTTGAGCAGTGCACACCTTGCCCCCAAGGCGACCATAAGAGCTTGTGCCGAGCGAGTTGTTGTGGTCGTCTTTCTGGTGCCCGGTTGATTTTCACCACTTGTTCACAGGTAAGTGGACACGTTACTGTTGGTCATTTTGCCCCCCAAATGACCAAGGGAGCCCTGGTCCACCGAGCTTCCTGGGTGTCTCATAGGACATGACATAAAGGTTACGCATCTCTGCGTTACCCTGTCGGCTTATGGAATTGGCAGGTCGTTTTGCCCCCATAGACGATCTGTCGAGCTCGGCTTTCCCGAGCTCAGCCCGGACGGATGGACACCTGCCTCAACAGGGAAAATGGGCTGAAGCACGGCTCACCCCGATCTCTCAGCACACAAAAGGCTGCCCTTCCTAGCCTTTACACTTGTACAGTTTGTGGTTGGGCCGTTTTGCCCCCCAGACAATCTGTCGAACTTGGTTCAACCAAGCTTGTCGATCTTCTCTAGGGTCTGGCCCTCAATGGTTTTGCTTCATCCCTGGGTCATCCTCGAGGTAAGAGCACCTATGCCCGGAGGAATGGCTAGAGGACAACTCACCCCAACCCTTGGCACGAGGGGCTGCTCGCCTCCGCTTTTGTAGGGAGAAGGGCTTTGGGATGGCTCACCCCGACCTCTTGGCACATAAAGGGTTGCTCTTTCCCTCCCTAAGACTCAACTTTGGTTTGATCGTTTTGCCCCCCAAACAATCTGTCGAGCTCGATTTTTCCGAGCTTGTCGATCTTCTTTAGGGTCTGATCCATAAATGAACTATTTAATTGATTATGGAAATTGGAAACTTATTGAACCGAAAATGCCCCCTTTTCATTGACTTCAACTTTTCTACTACAATTATGTGAGATCAAAATAAAAAATCTTTGGCAAGTTTAAGGATTTTATTCATTGCTTCGGTAGTAGTGTTTCAGATGCTCAGCATTCCAAGGGTGCCTGAGTAGCACCCCTTCTTCGATTTCCAAATTATAGGTCCCTAGCCGGGCTATGCGAGCCACATGATAAGGCCCTTCCTAGCTCAGTGCTAACTTCTCGGCGTTTTTTTTACTTCGTAGCTAGGGTGACCTTGCTTAGGATAAGGTCCCCGATGTCAAAAGATCGAGGCCAGATGCGACGATTATAGTATTAGGTCATCCTCTGTTGATAGGTGGCCTGGTGAATCTGAGCCCTCTCTCTCATCTCTTCGAGCAGGTCAAGGTTGAGAGCCAGGCCTGCCACGTTTTCAGCTCGGTCAAATGGTCGGGCAGTACGGGGGGAGGATTTTCTGACCTCCACCGCGATGATATCTTCCGAACAGAATGTTATTGCAAAAGACATCTCGCCGGTTGAGGTCCGAGCTGTTGTATGATAAGCCTACAACACGGAATACATGTCTTCTACCCATAACCCCTTTGATTTGTCCAACCTGGTTTTTAGGTTTTGTAAGATAGTTCGGTTGGTGACTTCGACCTCGCTGTTAGCCTGAGGATAGTCGGGGGAGGAGAAATTCATCCTGATCCCCAACCTGACACACAACTGCGAACAGGTCATTATCGAACTGCTTTCCGTTGTCAGAGACGATAGCCCTCAAGATGCCAAATCGGCAAATCATGTGCTTCCAGACAAAGTCCCGAATCCGTTGTTTGGTGATCATTGCGAGTGGCTCAGTTTCAACCCAATTAGTGAAATAGTCGATGACGACGACCAGGAATTTCCTCTGGCTGATTCCCTAGGGGAACGGGCCGAGGAGATCGATTTCTCACTGGGCGAACGGCCACGGGCTGGACGTTGAAATCAACTCGGTTGGCAGGGTATGAGAGTGCGTTCAATCGCTGGCACTTATAACACTTCTTCATGAATTATCCTGTGTCCTCGAGAATCTTCGGTTAGTAATAACCGTTTAGGAGCAGCTTCTGAGCTAGGGACCTGCCCCCTGAGTGATTTTCACAAATCTCCTTGTGTACCTCCGTCATAACGTAGTCGACTTCTTCAGGTCGGAGACATCGGGAGTACGGATCGGAGAAAGATTTATGGTAAAAAATTCCGTTAATGAGGGCGTATCGTGCTGCCTAGTATTGTATTCTTCGGGAGTGAACCTGATCACTTGGAAGAGTTCCGTCGGTGAGATAGCTTACGATGGGGTCCATCCAGGTTGGCTTAGAGTCTAGGGCTCATATCATCGCGGGCTCATCTAAGGAGGCTGTGCTCGGCTCGGCGAGGAATTCAACAAGGACCGTCCTCTTGAGCATGTATTCCACCGTCGAGGCCAGGTTAGCCAAGGCGTCAGCGTGCCTGTTCATTTCTCGAGGTATTTGCTTGACTTTCACTTTCTTAAAGAGCTTTGTTAGGTTTTTCACTCTCTCCAGGTAGGCCACCATGCTTGGGGTCCTTTGCTAGGTAATCGCCGTTGACCTGATTGACAACGAGCTAAGAATCGCAAATTACTAGAAGGGTTCTCACGTTAAACTCCTGGGCTAAGTGTAACCCGGCCAACAATGCTTCGTACTCGACCTTGTTATTTGTAGCTCGAAATCTGAGCCTAAGGGCGTACTCGAGTTCCTCTTTATCTGGGGCAATAAGGACCATCTCGGCATCCAAGCTTCTCTGGTTCGAGGATTCGTAAGTGAAGAGCTATCACGAGCAGGGGCTAAGGTCGTTATATACTTCAGTCAGTTCGACCGAGCTTCCGGCCCGCCCTGGATTTTCAGCGGTTGCTCGACGTCACCTTGACCGGAGACGGTCTCCTTATCGGGGAAGGTCAGTTCGGCTATGAAGTCAGCCAGGACTTGTCCCTTGATTGCTGTCCTGGGGCGATATTCAACATAAAATTGGCCCAGTTCTAGGCTATACTTCATTAACCTCCCGGAGACATTAGGAGAGTGGAGAATTTGCCTCAATGGCTGGTCGGTCAATACTACTATGGTATGAGCCTGAAAATACTGTCGTAACTTTTTCGAGGCGATTAATAGGGCATAGGCCAGTTTTTAGAATTTTGTGTACCTCGTTTTAGCGTTGGTTAGGACATGACTCGAGTAATAAATCGGGCTCTGGATGCTGGTGTCATCCCTGATAAGGGCGGCATTAGCAGCCGTGGGGGAGGTCGTGATGTAAAAGAGCGGGTCTTTACCTTTTTTAGGCGTGGTTAGCAAGGGAGCTAACGAGAGGTATTTTTCAACTCTTCAAAGGCGCAGTCACACTCCTCGGTCCACTTGAATGCCTTATTACCCTGAAGGATTTTGAAAAATTGGAGGATTTCTTGGACGACCTAGAGATGAACCGGTTTATGACAGCCAATTGACCTGTTAGTATTTGGACCTCCTTCTTGTTCCGAGGAGAGGCTATGCCGAGCACCGCTCTGATTTGATTGGGGTTTGCGTCAATGTCGCGCTGGAAGACCATAAAGCCTAGGAATTTACCAGCGGACACAGCAAAAATACACTTGTTCGGATTCAGCTTCATGCGGTGAGCTTGAGGTTATCGAAACAAGCCTGGAGATGGCCGAGGTGATCTTTAGTCTAGCAAATTTTCATGAGCATATCGTCAATGTACAGCTCTATCGTGTACCCGATTTCCTCCTTGAATATTTTGTTAACAAGCCTCTAATACGTCGCCCCTGTGTTGCGGAGGCTAAACAACATGACCTTGTAGCAGTAGGTGCCCCTGTAGGGATTTGATTGTTTCCAGCGTAAGTGTCATGAAAGTTGAGCCACTCGTGCCCCGCCGTGGCGTCGATCACGATGTCAATCTTTGGAAGGGGAAAAAAATCTTTTGGGGAGGCCTTGTTCAGATCTTTGAAGTCGACGCAAAGTCTCCATTTATTACCGACCTTCGGGGCCAGCACGACATTCGCCAGCCAGTTCGGGAACTTTACATCTTCCATGACGTTTGACTTGACGAGCTTATCCATTGATAGGTGTAAAATACCTATGTATTTTCAATCCGAATTTGTTAGTTTTCGAGTACGTTTATAGTTATTTTTATGTGTTTTAATTAGTTTTTCTCTTTTTGTATTAAATCAGGTGTGTGGGGTAAAAAGATAGAAAAATAGAGCGAAAACGATGAGATCGAATCAAAGCGGTTCGAAGTTACGGTGGATAAACAAGCTTGAAGGCTAAAAGATGAAACAAGCCCACCGCCTAGGCATCCAGACCACCACCTAGGCGGTGAAGAAGCTGAGAAAAGAGCAAAATGTTACTGACGGACGACCACTTAGGCGAAGATTCCTTCGCCTAGGCGAAAATCCAGCTGAAGACGAAGATGGGCTACTGACAGCCGCTCGCCTAGGCGAAAATCCAATAGAATGTTCTCCCAGTCCACCGCCTACTTCACCGCCTAGGTGATTAGCCGAACCGACCTAACTCTGCCTAGGCGGATTTTCCCTGCATAGTCTTGAGATATTTTTAGATATTTTTAGGATATTTTGGTTATAAATACCTCATCTCCTTCCCCTTGGCCGAACTCTCTCTTGCCCCCTTGGCTTTTTGAGCCCTTTAGGCTATATCTAAGGATATATTTAGGAGTTTTATAGGTGGAGCTCACATCCCGAAGTGGAGAAGACGGCGAATCGATCGTTGAGCGTTCTTAGCAGTTTATCTTCGGACGAGGCTAAGTTCTTCGATTGTTTTTCCTTATTTCTTTATCTTAGGATCATGTCAGCATGTTTAGCTCGATTTATATGTTTATGTGGCTATGGCCATGAGTTAAATATGGATTGTAGTAGGGATTAACGGTATTTTTATAAATATGTTTGTTTGGATGATTTCGGTGTTGCGTTTATGTTTGTTCTTCGTAGTTTGATTGTGTTTATCGTATTGTTTGTTTATTATGCTTAGAATGGTAAATGGAGAATACGGGATTTTGACAAATCCCAGATTCGAATTAGGGTAAACAAACGCCACGATTCTATAACCCGGTCGGGGTTTGAATCGTGGACAATCGATGACGTTGGGGCAAGACTCATGCGACCTAGGGTCGTTAAGACGTTGAGGGAGACTTCTTCGTTGACACAAAGTTGCATTATATCCCTCGTCTTACACTTGGGAGAGGTGGCGAGGGAGTTTTAGAACGGAGATTGTCGATAGGGTAAATACAACGTGACGATCCAATAACTAGGGAGGGAGTTGGATTGTGTGCAATCAATGACGTTGGGCGAGACTCACGTGACCTAGGGTTATTAAGACATTGAGGGGGACTTCTTTGTTGACTCGAAGTCATGTATATCTTACACTCAGGAGAGGTGGCGGTGGAGTTTACGTACCGAGGTTGTCAAATAGGTCGAACAACGTAAACGTGAGTAAATCGGAATCGAACACGTATTTGTAAATACGTTAATCCCTAGGAAATTCTTCACCCTAAAACATATTAGTATAATAGTGTAGTTAATTTAGGATATATTAGTATTAGTTTAATTAATTAATTACATTTGTTTTTCGCCTAGATAAAATTTGGTCACGACAAACGCGGTATTCGATAGTACCGACACCAATCCCTGTGGATACGATAACTTGATCTTTCACGATCACACTGTACTAAAACTTAGACCTCATATACTTACAAGTGTAAGTAGCGGCGTATTTCACGTGTTACCATCCATATCATTTTCTATTATTTGTTGTCGGTCTGGATGTAACTTCTTAATTTTTTGGCGAACATGAGGATGATGCATATCGGTGTACAGCCGGTGCATTGAAACACTGGGATCAATACCGAAAAGTTCATTGTGCGACCAGGCAAAAACATCGTAGTTTCTTATCAGCAAGTCGGTGAGACCGGACCGCTTTTCTGGACCGAGCTGAGCCCCAATCCCCACCGTCCTCTCTGTTATAGTGGGGTAAATAGAGATGTCGACCAGGTCTTTATGAGGCTAGGGGATGGGCTCGTCGTCACGCGGATCGTCGATTGGGACGGGTTTAACCACGTTGGTTAGGACCACGAGCTCCCCGTCAGTACGACATGGGGTACCCAGCTCAGGTCTAAACTGTAATTACTATTTCTTCTCCAAAGCCCTTCTTGCACAGGATCGGGCAGTCTTTTGGTTCCCTTCTATTTTTCCAACCCTTGAATCTGTGGGGAATTTTATTTTCTGGCGATATGGGGAGCACACAGCCTTTAGGGCGGCCACGGTAGGCCAACCCATGATCGCGTTGTAGGGCGATGGACTATCAACTATAAGGAACTTAGACCAGATGGTGGCGATGCCGGGGTTGGAGCCAACAGTGACAAGCAGAGAGACCCAACCGACCGAACTAACCACGTCGCCACCAAACCCGATGAGAGGGGATTTTACGGGATGCATGAAGCTGGAGTCCATGCCTATTTTATCGAAGGCTCGTTTAAAGATGATATCTATTGAGCTGCCTCCATCGACGAGTATCCTCGCCATCTTGAAATGATTGATCAGGGCTGAAATGACTAGGGTGTTATCATGCGGGACGTGTACTCCTTTCAAGTCGGCTTCGCTGAGGAGATCACATTATGGGAGGCAACATCTATCGTGTTAACTTCATAGATGGTCTGTTCTGTCTTTCTTTTGCTCTTGCCTTTGTACCTCTTCTAGGAAGAAGACGTCCTTCCACTGAAACCCAATACACTGTAGATGATGTTAATCTCGCCATCAACCCTTAGGTCGGAGTCATCCCTAGCTCCCTCATCATGAGGTTGAGCCCGATTATTATTTTGCTATTTGTGTTGTCTGCGACACTTGTCACAGCGGTTGTTTGAGCTGGACCGATCCTCGTCAAGTCGACGGACGTAATTTTCGAGTTAGCATCTTCAAATGAGAGCCTCAATTTCCTCCTTCAGTTGGAAGCACTCATCGGTAGCATAACCGTTGCTCCTGTGGAAGTCGCAGTACTTATCGGTCGACCTACCGAGAGGTTTCCCTCTCAAGGGAGGTACATGAGAGAAAGTTATTTTTTCGGCATTCTCAGCGAAGATGGTTGCGACAGAGATGACCAGTGGAGTGTAAATGACCTGGCGAGGGCCTGAAGATGGCTTCCTACCATCGGGCAGCGACCCCAACCTTCCCTCTGCCTGAAGTCTCCTAGAAGCTTGAGATCGGCTCTTTCCATCGTTGGCTCGGGATTTCTTTCTGAGAAGATCTTCTTTCTGTTTCCTGATTTTGTCGATAAGGTCAGCTTTATAGAAATTGGCGCCGAGGTCCAAGGCCTCGCGAAGGCTGGTCGCCGGCCTGGAATTCAGGTCGTATAAGAGCCTCATCTGCCTTAACCCGCTAATAAAAGCATTGAGCGCCATCTCATCAGACACCCCCTTACATGTGAGGGATTCCATCTAAAACCTGTATACGTAATCGACCAGATTCTCATTCTCCTCCTATCTGACACCGAGGAAGTGAGAGGTAATCTTCGGCCTACGTCGTGACTGGCTGAACCTTTCCATGAACTGTTGTTTGAGCTGGAGGAATATGAAGATTGAGGCCAATGGAAGGTCGTTGAACCACACCCTAGCCGGACTGGTCAGTCTGAGGGAGAAGAACTTATACCTTATTGCGTTGGTGGCAGCGTACACATCCATATGAGAGACATACACGAAGAGATGATCCAGTGGGTTAGTCGTCCCATCGTACTAGGCCATCGGGGGGGTTAGGAAATTGGTACAGAACTAGTTCTTCTATGACTTTCCCGATGAAAGGAGACTTAATTCCAGTATGCAGCCTAGGGGCTTCCCTAGTGTTGCGCATCCGACTGAAGACGACTTCCATTTCGGCTAGGCGTTGCTCTACCGTGGTCGTCATCCTTTCTGGGGTGACAACCTGACTGGAGACAGGCTTGGGCTTCCTCCTCCGGGCTGGTGGCAAGGAGTGGAAGTCTACCTCCCAAATTTGATGAGATTGGTGCTCAGAACGCTCCCGACGGCTATAATCTTGAGCTGGTGGCAATCCCGGTTGGTCTTCGGACTGCTGTCCCTGAGCTGATCTTGAAACGGATACCGAGGCCACTGGGGGGTCAAGGTCCATTTCCCTAAGTCTTGTTAGTGGCCTGAGGCTGGACCTGAGCCATCTGTCCGTGAAAGACGAGTACTCGATCACCTGACTCTTGTGGACGGACCCTCTCCTTTGCAACATGGAGGTCTGGCCCCCCTTCAACCGGGGGTGGAGGCAAGCAGGAGAGGAGAATGTCGAAGTATTCCTGGAACTTGCTGAGCTGGCGTTCCACGCCATCGAGCCTGGCGGTATCGATGGCCCCGGACGCCTGGCCCGGGCAGACTCTCGAGGAGGGGTTTGGTTGATAGGATTGTCTATAAATATTGATATTTCGCCTTTTAATTTTCTCTTTGTCTTTGTTGATCGTTCTTTGGGCTATGGCCTTAGTTTTCGGCCTTGGTGCTCGTGACATATCTTCCTTGGGCTGTCTATTTACGGGGTTGTTTATGTTTTCTGATCATTAAGAGTGACCAGACCTTTTATTCATCAAACCTTAGTAGAGCAAGTAGCTGATGACTTGGAGAAGGCCTTTAGTAGCGTTTCCCATAGATGGCGCCAAACTGTTGGTGTCAGAAATTAGTCCAACCAGCAGTATTGTCCAGACACCCTCAAATAGGATAAAAGGGATGTGGTGATTGATCTTCCTCACGTACTGCAGCCAGACCGAACAGGTTCGATCCGATCTGCGTCCGAGTCCGGGTCTTCTTTTCCTTCAGCGCTCCTAGCTGTTGTTCGGGCCAAGCTCTAATCTATCACCTGCACATAGGACGGGTTGAGTTTTCCCCAGCTTGTCCTTTCCTGCATGAGAGTAAGAGCCTGAGGTAGAAATATAGATTAGAGAGTTACTGTTACCTCAACCTGTCTGAGCAACCTTTGGCAACGTTTCTCTCTCTAGAATGGTTTTCTTGTCCCCGAAAAGTGTTGGGGAAGCCTTCTATTTATAGGCGGAAGCGTGATTAGTGTAAACAAGATTAAAGTTTTAAGCTCGGATTACAAGTAAGCAGTCAGGCGCGTGGGCGATACGGCGGATTAGAGCTATGGGCTTGAGCCTTGGGCCCTTCACTATTGATGCAGGGACAGGGGTTAGACTTGTCGCGAAGGTGGGTCAGGCCTGTCGCGGAGGCGAAGGTCGGTCTGGGCCCACTGACCTTCCGTTGAGCGCTGAGTCTTCACAGGGTCTCTGGAGGAGGTCCTCGTGTGGTTCTAGCCGATCGACCTAGAGGCCCATCCGGGCTGTCTATATTATCAGGCTGGCTGAGGTCATCGACGACGTGGAACCGGTGACGTGACAGATATGATCCAGGTGGCTGACACGTGGAGGGGACCCGATTTTACCCACATCAATATTTTTTGTTAAAACTTCTGCGAGATTAAGAATCGACCAAAAGCTCCCGAAATTAAGTTTAAAACATGGGCAAAATTTCATTTTAGACCCCCCTAAGTCAAATTCCATTTTACACCCCCTAAGTATTCTCTCATTTCTATGTAGCCCAATAATTTTGTCCATTTGAGCTTAAACCCTCTAAGTATGAACGTGATTTTAAAAGTTATTCTGTAAAATTTTTCATCCAAACTAATAGTAAAACAATCATGTACATTGCAGCCAATTTTAAGGGGCAGTTTTTTCATCTTTCCACTTTTTATTTTTTATTTTTTTTTGGTATTAAAATGAAACAAGACCAAAGTACAAGGGGCCAAAAAACAATTAATACCTTTTCTTCTTCTTTCCTAAATAGAAAAACCAATATATTGGATTGGAGCACCAGAAAGAGAATCGCATTGGATGCCAGCAGGGGATTACTTTACCTCCACAAGCAATGCGACCCCGAAATCGACGTCAAGGCCACTAACATATTGCTTGACGATTACTGCGAGGCGGTCGTCAGCAATTTTGGTCCTGCGAAGATCTTGGATGACAGAGATTCGCACATAACCACCGTCGTGAGGGGCACCGTCAGACACATGGCGCCGGAGTATCTGTCGAGTGGACAGTCATCGAAGAGGACAAACGTCTTCGAATTTGGGATACTTCAGCTAGAATTCATCATGGGACATCGGCATAGGGCACAAAAGTTAGGAAATGCTTCCAACTCCAACTTAGTGAATAAATCATTGAGTCCTAGTTAGTACTCTAGATGTTGGACTTGGGATTGGAGATATTGAGAATTAGCTAGATTATATGATTTCTAGAACAACTCCTTTTCCTCAGAACTGGTTGTATATCACTCGAGGAGGAGGAGCTGCTTGTGGATTGAACTTTAGGTTGCGTTTGGATAAGGAAATTTTAGGAGGGATTTCATTTAGGTAGAAAATTTGTAAATTCTCTTTTGACAAATATCTTGTTTGGAGAGTGGAAAGATTTGAAAAAAGAGAATTTGTCAAATTCTTTGGGGGGTAAAATGAAGAATTTCGAAATACTTTTGGGAGAGGTGTAATTTGTGAAATCCTTCATCTTGCTGAACATGTTCTCCATCACTCTTCTTCGACTGCCCGTCGATTCATTCTTCCATTCTTCCCCTTCGTCGCCATTCTTCCATCTTCACTCTTCCTCTTCGCATATGAAGGTCGATTCGGAGGTTGGCCGTCGTCCGGCTGTCGTCCATCGTCGTCTTCTGCTTCGGAGGTTGGCCGTCGTCTGAACTCATTGTCGTCTAGGGCCTTCGAAGACGATTTCGTCTTCGAAATCGATTGCAAAAATGATTTCGATTTTGAAGATTGGCCATCATCCGAACTCATTGTCGTCTAGGGCCTTCGAAGACGATTTCGTCTTCGAAATCGATATCGAACGATGATTACGAAATCAAAATCGAACCAGATTAGGGTTTGTGAAGGTCGAGGTAGATTAGGGTTTGTGAAGGTCAAAATCGAACGACGATTTCGTCTTTGAAATAGAAATCGAACGTCGATTTGTGAAGATTGTGTTTGCAGATTAGGGTTTTTCTTGAATTTGTTCTTGGATTTGGTTGAATTTGTTCTTCAATTTGTCCTTGGATTTGGGTTTGGTATGTGGGTTTCTGTTTTTGTTCCCATAAATTCTATTATGTTTTGTTTTGTTCCCACAATTTGTTGAAATTAGACGTTCAAATGCTTCAACTCAAACTATTATCCAAATAAGGGATTTATGAAATGAACGGATTTCAAAATTCAGGATTTTGAAATCATCTCATTTCACAAATCCCTTGAATGTATCAAATCCCTTAGCCTAACGCAACCTTATAGATTCTATTATAGGTCTAACAAACTAACACCCTTTCTTCAAAACTGGGCGTATATCGTGAAGCTTGTGGAAGATCGGGTTTGTGAGGCTCATAATAATATTGATCAATTTTGCCTCGGGCTTCACTATAGTAATGATGGTATCTCCACACATAGGTATCTGAACATTGATTATACTCAATCTGATGGTAAGCGAGTAGGATGAATATTCTCATGATCAAATATGGGATATTTCCAACGTAGTGGTAGGGTAGGATGTGATGGAGTTTAATTGACTAAAGGGATTGGTCATGAATCACCCTAAACTTATCACAAATATTTCAAAAAGAAAAAAAAAATCAATTTCAAATGGATAACCTGAAATCCTTACTCGAAAATTTGCACTTGAAAACCACAACTAAGTTAACTTATCGAACCTACAAACAAATCAAAAGAGATAAAAATAATTGCACATAATAAATGAAAAATAAGTTAAAATTGATAAATAGTACAAACTAGATAGTATATTGCTGGAGTACGAGTGTCGAATCATAAAGATTGAATAATAATTACTAATTTTCTCTTATTTTGTAAGTGAAATATAACAATTGCGTAAAGGTGTTTCATCAAATTCAATAGATAAATAACTCGGGTTAGGGACGGTTAGGGACATGCATATATTGACATGCATATATTCTTCGATCAATCTAATATATTTTCTCTCCAATTTAGTCATGTGTCTAATTAAACAATTCTACCTACAAGCTAAATTTACTAAGAAAGATGAATCAACCACTTAATTGATATGGATTATTTTCACAATTCAATTCCTAAATTAATTAATTTAAAGTGAATTAATCGTTTAACATAATTTATTCAATTAAGTCACGTTAATTCCCACAGAAGGAGTGTATAATATAGTTACATCTAAACCACAAGTCTTATATCTAATACCATAAATACAAAATAACTCAAATTCAACTTATACAAGATAATTAGAAAATAAATTTATTGAAGATGAAATAGTTCAATTAGAAAATTGCAAGATATTTTGATAGATTGGCACTTTTAACGAGACGATTAGTCATTTTCCCTTGTTTTTATTCATGTTTTCACGTGGTTGCATGGCCATGCATGACACTTTGTTCTGTTAAAGCCTTTGTCTTTTCTTTCTCGTACCCATCTGTTTGAAAATTGTTCTCACTGACTCAGACAACAACCATCCCATTTGTCTGAATTTGATTTCATCCAGTAGATGGGGTGGGGGGGTGGGGAAGAATACCTTCTCTACTCGATTAATTATTCTATCAATGGGTAACGCCAGCTCCAATTGCGAAGATGAATCTTGTTCCTCTCTACCCAGAGAAAATTTCTGGGAAAACGAAGATGTCTTCCAAATCAATGGCTTCTGGTTCCGGCCACCGCGCGTTAACGGAATCAACCAAGTCCTTCAACAATTCAGACGCCTCCGCACCGACGTAATTCTTACCGCAAAACCGGCACCACGTGGCTCAATCTCTCATCTACGCCATTATCAATCGCTCTTCACTCTACTCTCTCTCCTCAAAACCTACCCACAAGCTCGTCCGGTCGCTCGAGTTCCATGTCCACGACAAGCCAGAAGTCCTTGATTTTGGCCGGGAAGTGGGTACAGATGTTCTTTCTGCTCGGATTTTCAGTACCCACATTCCGTATCAGCTGTCGGCGGACAATCTTGAATCGTCCGATTGCGGGTCGTTTACGTGACGAGAGACCCAAAAGACACCCTGATTTCGGCCTGGCATTTCTTTAAAGACAACGGGGTTTTCACAGATTCGCTTCCGCTGGAGGTTGTGGTTGAGAGATTCTGCGACGGGGTTGTTCCTTACGGCCCTTACTACGACCAGGTGTTGGGGTACCGGAAATGGAGCTTGGAGACGCCGGAGAAAGTGTTCTTCGTCACATACGAGGAGCTCAAGGAGAATGGGAAAACCCAAGTGAAGAAATTGGCGGAGTTCTTGGGGTGCCCGTTCGGGGAATGCGAAGAGGACGCGGCGGAGGAGATTGTGAAGAGGTGTAGCTTCGAGGTGTTGAGCAATTACAAGGTGAACAGGGGGGAAGAACCGCCGGCGAGGATGATGCTGCCGCCGAACTCGTTTTGTAGAAGAGAGGTTGGGGATCACCGGAATTATCCGACTGATGAGATGATTGAGAGGACTGATGCTGTTACCAGGAAGAAATTTCATGGGTCCGGCCTATGTTATAGGATTTAATGAAATATTTCGTTAAATTAATGTGGTTTAAATATTTTTGTTAGGTAGTGTTTGTTGGTTTCATGCTATTGAAATTGGAATTGAAAATTTAAGCATGAAAACTTTCATGCTTCATTTCTGATAATAATTTCAATTCTTTACAACTCAACACTACCTTATTATTGTTGTCTTCACTTTTATTTATGTAATTTTAATGGGTTAATACTACTTACAACCCCTCAATTATTGACTGAAATTACGAGAATTCCCTCAATTTTAAAAAATACATGAGAGATCCATTGAACTATTTGGTCAAAAGACACTGAGATTCTCTGTTCATTTTTTATTCTAAAAATACCATTTGAAAGTCAAAAGTCTAATTTGTTGACCAGGTAAAATAACTGTATTACCCTTGTATTAAATGTAATCAATCAAAATAAAACTTCATAAACCTTTCAGGGTACATATTGTAAGAGCCCTAAAACTTCCTTCATCATTTCATCCATGTTTCCAGCCCCAAATCCCCACCACCACCACCACCACCACCACATCCTCTCCAAGTCCACCACATTTGGTCAGTAACCCTATCGCCAAACACCACCAAAACCACCATTGTAGGACACAATAGCCGAATCAACCACCACCACCCTAGAACAACACCGCTGCCAAAACCACCTCCCAACCGAACCCCACCATCACTGAACACCACCACCACCACTACCAAGGACTTCAACAAAGGAACACCACTACTGATGAACATCAACATCGCCGAACAACACCGCTGAACACCACCACCAAAGCGAACACCACCACCAAAACAAACAACAACACCGTTGAACTGAACACCACTACTACTAAACAACACCATCGATCGAACTGAACAACACCGCTCTGCCAAAGAAAAACCTTGTTCCCTCTCTGATCTACCATTTCCACTACTTAGGGTTTTCAAATTTGGGCACAAAAGAAAAACGATCCTTATCAACACTTAGGGTTTTCAAAATGCTATTCGAATCCCAAAAAATTAAACTAACCACGAAGAATTTGTCATTCTCGTCGTCTTCTCCCTCATCCTCAACTTCCAATTTGTTGATCAATTGATATAGATTCTACGAGCAAGGCATGAATGCCTCTTCAACGATTATCAAAATCTACAAATTGAGCAAGGATCCATAGTGATGGCGTCGAACGGAGAAACTCCTATTTGTACAATGGTGCAACTAACAAACATAGAGTACTCTAGTAAGTTCGCAAGCTTTTTCAGGAATTGCCTCAAAGAGCCCTACAAATCCAAAGCCCTGGCTCATAAGAAGGTCAATTTCGCTATCTCCAAGTTGACTGAAGGAAAACCCAAAAAATCGAGTAAAATCCTCACCTTTCATCTCTTCTGATCTCTAGTTTTGCTTCAGATCTAGTGGATTGCATATTGCGAATGGATTAAAATATTGTCATTTACGTGAATGTTTATGCATCTTGCTATTTACATTGATGATCGGAGTATGAATTTGATGTGTCGGGGGATGCTAATTGATGTTAATGGATGAGATTTGAATCAGATATCTGTTCTAGTGCCTTCGCGAACGGATTTCTACTATGTGTTGTGACTTCCAATTTAAATCCGTCTCTGGCCATCCATCTCTAATGGAAGTGGTCTGGTGGGAGAGGTAGTGAAAGGTGGAGAAGCGGCGGTGGTGCTCAACGATAGTGGATACAGTTGTGGAGATGGTGTTTGGTTCGACGATGGTGGAGATAGTGTTGTTGTTTCGTTTAGTGGTGGTGTTGTGTTGTTTGGTTTGTCGGTAGTGCACAGAAACAATAGAGGAGAGATGAACATAAAAAAGAAAGATAAATGGACTGAGGGTATGTTGGTAATTGCACAACACATATTATTTTATAATTTTTCTGTCTTTTTTAATGTCAAGGTTAGTGAGGATAAAATGGTCATTTCATTAAAAATTACTCCGACAAGGGGTTCCCGTGCTAGTTTTGAAAGTTAGGGGGTGTATGTGGAATATCAAAAGAGTTGAGGAGGTGTAAGTGGTTGCGCTAATCATTTTGGTATCAAAATTAAATATAATCCGACTATATGCGAGCAAGAGAAAGATAAGAGACTATTAGAAAGACAATATCTATGTTTTGGGGAAACCAAGCTTTTCCCTAAATTCCTCCATGTTTCATTCCACACTTTACTCATGTTTTTCTCCTTAATTAGTGGCTTATTTAGGGTTAGTATGTATTAAACTTTCCTCGTATATAAATACCCATTGTAAGATGTAAGAACATTTTAATGTATTCTCCATATTTGTTCTTCATTTCTCTTCTTTTACTATATTCTCTTCATTTCTGTTACTCTTCCTCTTTACTTGGTATAATATTTTTAACATGGTATCAGAGCCTCCTTCGATTTTCTTTCCATTACTATAGGAAGCGAAGTTTGGTTTCATGTTCCCGGTACCGTTTATTCTGCTGCATAAGTTCTTTCTTGGTTTTCTCTATCATTATGATTGATTCAAAAGGTGTTAAAGATTCTCTAACAAGTAAGAACGAATCGACTGCTCTATCGACACCTGAGCTCCATATGGAGGAAATTAATTACACACTATGATAACTTCTCAGAAAATACCTATCTCAAAGAAGGATGTTCGGAAGTGTACACACTATAATGGTATAATCATGTGTTAGATACATGCTTCGAACTCCATGGATATCCAAATTAACATCCAAAGGGCAAGAAGGTGTCTCAGGTGTCCCCCAGTTCTAAGGCGAATGCCTCTAGTCCAAGGGGAATCTAACAGCTACCGGATTTTCTACGAAGTCAGGTATGTCTAACTCTTCTATTAAGCTTTTGTCTTTTACTGGAAATAGTGATTGGATAATCGACTCTGGTGCAACGGATCATATAACTTGTGATTGCTATAGGTTTAGTCATTTATCCTCTAGGTGTTCCAAAACTACCATTACTAATGCCAATTGTGTATTATCTCTAGTTGTTGGAGTTGGTATAGTCCCCTTATGTCCCATACGATTATCAAAAAAGTCTTTTTTGTTCCGTTATTAAATTTCAACCTTCTATCTGTTAATCAATTAACGAAGTCTCATAATTGTGTTGCTTTATTTTTTTCTACTCACTGTATTTTTCAAAACATTCATACCATGGACAAGATTGGTAGTGGTAAACAAAGTGGAGGATTGTACTATTCGAATGATGGGTTCCAACCATCTAACAAAGAAGGGAAAGTTCACTTGGTGAATAAAAACTTGGTTGACAAGAAAGAAGAGATTTGGTTATGGCATAGAAGAATAGGACATCCCTCATTGGGTTATCTTAGGAGATTATTTCTATCTTTATTCAATGGTTGTGCTCCCTCTGATTTCATTTGTGAAACTTGTGTAATGGCAAAAAGCTACCGCACTGTTTTTCATTTGAGTGATACGAAGGTAAATCTTCCACTTTCATTTGTACATTCAGACGTTTGGGGTCCGACACAACTTTCTACTTATAATGGAATGAAGTGGTTTGTTTCATTTGTCAATGATTAAACTAGGATGACACGGATTTATCAATTAAAGCACAAGAGTGATATTTGCACAATCTTTCATCTTTTTCATCAGATGGTGCTGATACAATTTGGTATTTCCATAAAAGTCCTTTGTTCCAATAATGGGGGATAATATTTCAAGCAAGAATTGTCGGAGTTCATGCATTCGGTAGGTGTTATTCATCAAACAACTTGCCCTTCTTCTCCTCAACAAAATGGTGTTACATAGTGAAAAAATAGGCATTTATTGGAAATCGCTCGCTCTCTCTTGATTGGTGGTCATATTCCGTCTCATTTGTGGAGCGAGGTTTCAAATTTAGTAGTCTACCTGATAAATCGCACACCTTCTAGTGTCCTAACTTTTGAAGACCGTTGGATGCTCTTTCTAATCACTATAATCTCCCTCCAGTTGTTCTTCTACTTCCTTGAATTTTGGGTGTGTAGTCTATGTTCACTTACTTCCACATTAATATTCTAAGCTTGATTCTCGAGCCTTGAAGTGTGTTTTTGTTGGGTATAGAATAAATCAGAAAGGCCATGAGTGTTATCATCCCTCTTTAAGAAAGTTCTATGTTTCCATGGATGTCGTCTTTCATGAGAAAAAACTCTTTTACACACCATCGACTACTGATTCATCACTTGAGTGGGAGAACCGAGGTGAAGTGCTTTATCATAAAGACTTGCATTAGTTTTTTCCCCTTGAATTTAGATTATCCAGAAGTCCATCATTTAGTCATTGACTTGGCTGGACGGTCGAAAGAAGACCACCAAATAACCATAGATGACACTACTATTCATTTGGATGAAGATAGCTAGACATCTACATTTGCTGAAACAAACCCTCTCCCTGATAGTACATCATCTCCTAGCAATTCAACAGAACTATTGAGTTAATCTTCTTCTGAAAAACAATTGGAGGTACTTTATAATCCTATTCTTGTTGATGATAGTATTGATCTTGAGTCTCAATCGTCCCAATATCACCTTCCACTCCGTTCTAACTGTGGTATACCACCTATTAGATATGAACCTGATCCTAAAACCAAAGTCAAATATCCCATTAGTAATCACATATCTTCCCAAAAGTTGTCCAAGTCATATGCGTCTTATGTACTGCAGTTATCATTTGTGTCTATTCCTAGTAAAATGCAGGAAGCTTTAGCAGATGCTAGATGGACCAAAGCTACAACAGAAGAAATGGCAGCACTTGAAAATATGATACTTGGGAACTTGTGCCTTTACCTAAGGGAAAGAGTATCGTGGGATGTAGATGGGTTTTTGCTATCAAACACAAGGCAGATAGATTCGTTGAGAGATACAAAGCTTAGTTAGTTGCAAAAGGGTATACACAGTGTTATGGGGCTGATTATTAAGAGACTTTTGCACTAGTTGCCAAACTTAATACGGTGAGAGTACTCTTGTCAATAGTAGTCAATCGAGATTGGCCAGTTTTGCAGTTCAATGTAAAGAATGCTTTCTTGCATGGAGATCTTGCCGAAGCAATCTCCAGGTATTCAGATGCAACGATGGTTTGTAAACTCAAGAAGGCGTTGTATGGACTGAAGCAATCTCCAAGAGCTTGATTTGGTAGATTTACCAAATCAATGAAAAAGTTCAGCTATCAACAAAGAAACTTTGATCACACTTTTTTCTTAAAGCACAAGAATGGTAGAATTATTGCTTTAATTATCTATGTTGATGATATAGTAATGATCATGATGAGATTGATAGTTTACAATGACAGTTGACCTCAGAATTCGAGATAAAGCAGCTCGGTGACTTGAAATATTTTCTTGGGATTGAAGTAGCTCGATAAAAACATGGTATTTTCTTATCTAAACAGAAATCCATTCTCGATCTATTATTTGAAACATGAATGATTGGATGTAAGCCTGTTGATATTTCTATTGAGCAGAATCACAAGTTATTTCATTGTTTGGATGCTACTAAAACTATTAAAGGGAGGTACCAAAGACTTGTGGGAAAATTGATTTATTTGTCTCATACCAGACTAGATTTTATGCAGTATGTGTAGTAAGTCAATTTATGCATGATCCTCCTAAGTCTTAAATGGATACTGTGGAACACATATTGAGGTATTTGAAATCTACTCTTGGTAAAAGGTTACTATTCACCAAACATAATCACATAAAAGTAGAAGGATATATTGATGCAGATTGGGCAGGTTCAACAAATAATAGAAGATATACTTCTGGGTACTTTACATTTGTAATGGGAAACCTTGTGACTTGGCAAAGTAAAAAGAAACCGGTAGTAGCAAGGTCTAGTGTAGAAGCTAAGTACAGATGAATGACTTTTGCGGTATGTGAGTTATTTTGGTTGAGAAACTTATTGAGGATTTTAGGTGTTACATCTAAAGATGCAATGAATTTGTACTGTGATAATACATCAACTATAGAAATTGCTCATAATCCAGTTCAAGATGATCTAACTAAGCACGTAGAGGTTAACAGACACTTTAACAAAGAGAAACTTGAAGCTGGAATCATTAAATTTCTTTTTGTGAAGTCTAAAAACCAGCTAGCCGATGTCCTTACTAAATCCATCGCTAGCAATGCGTTTGCTTACTCTATAGACAAGTTAGGCATGTGCAATATCCATGCTCCAACTTGAGGTGGAGTATTATAAAGACAATATCCATGTTTTGGAGAAACTGAACTTTTCCCTAAATTCCTCCACATTTCATTCCACACTTTACTCTATGTTTTTCTAAATTAGTGGCTTATTTTAGGGCTAGTATATATTAAACTTTCCATGTATATAAATACCCATTTTTAGATATAAGAACATTTTAATGTGTTCTCCATATTTGTTTTTCATTTCTCGTCCTTTAATATCTTGTCTTTATTTCTATTACTCTTCATTTTTACATGGTATCATATTTTTAACAGAGACTCTCTCGTTTGCTTTTATGTTGAGTATTTGATCTATTTTGATTAGAATGCTTTATGTCAAATATATAGTGATGCAGTGCAACAGGAGTGAGATTTCTTGGCCGAAAGAGAGCACCCGAAGGTCCAAAAGACCCAGTTTGACCAGAAAGTTAACTGTTGCTATTTTTTTTTTTTACAAAAATTACCACGTTTCTGGGTAGAAGCGGTCATCTGAGAAAAATGCCGTACTCTGCACAGCGCTGACTTGATTTTAGCCAAATTCCATCGTTTCAGGGGTTAAAACTGCACTTTTTGATTTTACACGAAAATTTTTGGTAGTTTTGCAATTTTTCAATAGTTTACGGTTCTCTTCTGCAATTTTTTAATATTTTATGAGTCTAGGGTTTTCTTTATAAGGCTTGTAACGCCGCTTGACGGCTGGACGATTTACCAATAGTTTACATTGAATTTTGTTCGAGTTTTAATCAATTTCTCGATATTCTTTGTAAATCAATGAGTTTTGATCCGTAAATTTCCTTCTTCACCACGTACGCTGCATCAGATTGGTATCAGTTTCGGTACGATCCTACAACATGCCGACAAGGAGACGTTTCAATGATGCCCTGATGGAAGACGTGCTCCGGCGAGAAGAGATCACATAATTGCCACAGCAAGTGGACCAACTAACCCAACAGTTGGATGCACTTCAACAACCACAAACACAACCACGATACGATTTCGTTTCGGCAGATGACGATTCCGACCACGTGGAAAACCCTTTTGCTGTCCCCCGTGACCAACCTCGGCCCGTAGATCGACGATGGGAGACTGGTTTCAAGGTAGACATTCCAGAATTCTATGGTGGACTCTAGGCTGACGAATTCCTGGATTGGCTCACATACGGTGGAAGAAGTTCTCAAATTCAAAGAGGTTCCAGAGTCTCGTCGTGTTCCACTGATCACTGTGAGGTTGCGTGGTAGGGCATAAGCATAGTGGTAGCAGACAAAAAAAGACAACGAGAGCACGCACCGTTAAATCAAAAATCGTCTCTTGGGAAAAGTTCAAGAAGCATATGCGGGCAACGTTTTTAATGTACAACTATGAGCGTGAACTGTATCAACGCTTTCAACTCCTGAGTCAGGGGACTTGATATGTCGATGACTACACCACCGACTTCTACCAGTTGCTCGCATGAACAGAAATTGTCGAATCCCCAACCCAACTGATCTCCAGGTATATTGGCGGTTTGCAACTCCAACTGCAAGACGTGCTTAATATGTTTGACCGGATGATAATTTCTGAAGCACATCAACAAGCGCTACAGACTGAGAAACAGTTAGCCCGACGCACGATTGGTGGATTCAAGCAGTTTACTAGTCACGGTGGCAGCTCATCTACCCAACCACAACCAGGACCTGAACGACAACCGCATGTTCTTCCCAAAAATCATGCTGGTGGCGGCCCTCCACAAGATCGTTTTGGTGGCGGACTCCGATGCTTTAATTGCGGCGAGACAGGACGCCGACAAGCAGATTGTCGTAAGGCGAATCCTAACACTAAGGAACTGTTTGCTAATGATATGGATACCGATACAGGCCCCATTTTTGACACCTATGATGACACTGATGTTGAAGAGGAACTTTTAGAAGGTGATATCAGCCCGTTATTAATGCTGCGATGGACTTTTTTGAGTCCCCGTGCCCCAGATGATGATTGGCGTTGCACTACTATTTTTCAGTCCACGTGCACAATTGGGGGGAAGGTATGCCGCTTTATTATTGATTTTGGTAGTTGCGAGAATGTCCTGTCTGAATCGACAGTAGAGAAATTGGGTTTGAAAGTAGAACAACACCCTAAACCATATAAGCTCGCTTGGCTTAATAAAGGTACGGATATCACTATTTTTCGCCCTGCCTTGGTTTCATTTTCCATTGGAGCAACCTATACTGGTGAGATATACTGTATTGTGGTACCCATGGATGCATGTCATCTTTTACTGGGGCGCCCTTGACAATTTGATCGAGAGGCCATTCACCATGGCCGTGCAAATACGTACTGATTCATATTTCATGGGAAGAAGATTGTGTTGCTACCTAGTAAAGATAAAATTGTCTCACTCACTAGAGACAATATCACTCCTTTGTCCAAAGCTCACTTCGAACATGCCATGGAAAAATCAGGGGTTGTTTATGTGCTTTATACAAAATCTGCCAGTACAATTTTTACTATTCCAGATGTCGTTCAACCATTACTGGCAGAATTTACCGATGTCTTTCCTGAAGCACTTCCCAACAAATTACTTCCATTGTGTGACATCCAACATCAGATTGATTTAATTCCAGGAGTCGTCTTACCCAACCGACCTCATTACAGGATGAGTTCCAACGAACATAAGGAATTGCGCCACCAAGTCGAGGAATTACTAGCAAAGGGCTACATTCGAGAGAACCTTAGTCCATGTGCTGCGCCTGCCCTCCTAACCCCCAAAAAGGATGGCACTTGGCGTATGTGCATGGATAGTCATGCAATTAATAAGGTCACGGTACGCTATCGCTTTCCTATACCCCGCTTGGATGACTTGCTTGATCAATTAGGGGGTGCAACTGTGTTCAACAAGTTAGATTTGAAGACTGGCTACCATCATATTCGAATCAGGAATGGTGATGAATGGAAAACAACATTTAAAACCCGTGAGGATTTGTATGAGTGGCTAGTGATGCCTTTTGGCCTCTCTAATGCCCTTAGTACGTTTATGCGAGTTATGAATCAAGCACTGCGCCCTTTCATCGGTAAATTTCTTATAGTTTACTTTGATGATATCCTTATTTATAGTGTTAATCGAGAGGTGCATCTCCAACACTTGCGAGAGGTTTTGATGGTCCTTCGAAAGGATAAATTCTATGCTGCTACTAGTAAGTGTGCTTTTCTAACGGATACTGTTCAATTTTTGGGTTATACGGTGTCTAAGGATGGACTCGTGGTGAACAATACCAAAATAGAGGCCATACAGCAGTGGCCACAACTTAAAACTATTACTGATGTACGGAGTTTTCATGGTCTCGCTTTATTCTACCGTCGTTTCATCCCTCATTCAGCAGTATTATGGCGCCCATTACTGATTGCATGAAGGGTACTAAGTTCAATTGGATGCCCGATGCCGAGGCTGCATTTCAAGAGATCAAATGGAAGTTGACTACAGTACCAATCCTTATACTTCCTGATTTTGCACAGCCATTTGAACTTCATTGTGATGCTTCAAAAACTGGTATTGGCGTGGTTCTCAGCCAATGTGGTCACCCAGTCGCCTACTTCAGTGAGAAACTTTTTGGTGCCAAACTTTGTTTCAACACATATGATGTTGAATTTTATGCGCTTGTTCAGGCTGTGAAGCATTGGCGCCATTATCTCTTTCAGCAGGAATTTGTACTTTTTACAGACCATGACGCCCTCAAACACCTTTCTAGTCAAGACAAAATTTAATCTGGTCATGCCTCTTGGCAATCATACTTGGAGCAATTTAGTTTTGTGATCAAACACAAAGTGGGATCCCTGAACCGCGTGGCCGATGCTCTGAGTCGCCGTCATAGCCTATTTGCAGAGATGCGGATCACAGTTCATGGCTTTGATTTTTTTTTTCTGGACTTATATACTACGGACCCGTTCTTTACTACAATTCTATTGAAGATTCAGAGTGGCGAGATGACATATTTTGTGTTGCAAAATGGGTTTCTTTTCCGTGGCCTCCAACTTTGTATTTCGGAGAGCAGCTTATGTTTGTAGATCATTCAAGAATTACACAATGAGGGCCATGTCGGCTGTGATCGTACCTTGCATCTGGTTTCTACTTCTTATTTTTGCCCTACTATGCAAAAGGAAGTAGGCAGATTCGTTGATCGTTGTCGTGTTTGTCAATTGGCGAAAGGTACGTCCACCAATGCTGGATTATATATGCCTCTTCCTATACCTAGCCAACCTTGGACAGACGTTAGTATGGACTTTGTACTTGGTCTTCTGCGCACACAGCGTGGCAGTGATTCTATCTTTGTTGTGGTCGATCAGTTTTCCAAGATGACTCATTTCATCGCTTGTAAGCGTACCACCAACACTGTTCATGTTGCTCAATTATATTTTCGGGCTGTTTAACGCCTGCATAGGTTGCCTACCTCCATTGTGTGATCGTGATACTCGATTCCTAAGTCATTTTTGGTGGAGTCTTTGGAGATTGGTTAATACTACTCTCAATTTTAGTAGTGCTTACCATCCACAAACTGATGGACAAACGGAAGTGGTCAACCGCTCACTCGGTAATTTATTGCGTAGTTTGGTGGGCGACAATGTGAAGTCTTGGAATCTGAAGCTACCACAAGCCGAATTTGCTCACAACCATGTGGTTAATCGTAGCACTGGCTATTGTCCTTTTCAGGTTGTATATGGATTGGTTCCTCATGGCCCTCTTGATCTCCTCACCTTACAAGTAAGGCGCTCACTCATGCGACAACGGAAGATTTTATCACCCAACTCCAGCAGGTTCACACACAGACTCAATCGCAATTGATTGCATCCACTGATAAATACAAGCTGTAGGCGGACAAAAAACGTAGTCCTGTTGACTTCAATGTCGGAGATTATGTATGAGCTGTCTTAACTAAGGATCGCTTTCCCGCTCATGAATACAACAAGCTTGCTGCTCGAAAAATAGGTCCGATGGAGATCGTGGAGAAGATTAATCCGAACGCCTACCGCTTACAGCTTCCTAGTCATATTTACACGTCTGATGTTTTTAATGTTAAGCATCTCATTCCCTACTATGGTGACAGTTCTTCTGATGATGAGCAAGTTTCTGATTCGAGGACGAATCTTCTCCACCCAGGGGAGTATGATTCAGTGCAACAGAAGTGAGATTTCTTGACCCAAAGAGAGCACCCAAAGACCCAAAAGATCCAAAAAGGTCTACTTTGACCAGAAAGTCAACTGTGGCCTTTTTTTTTTTTTTTTACAAAAATTACCACTTTTCTGGGTAGAAATGACCATCTGAGCAAAACGCCGTACTTGACACGTCGCTAACGTGATTTTAGCCAAATTCCATCGTTTCAGGTAGTAAAATTGCACATTTTAATTTTACGCGGAAATTTGGGGTAGTTTTGCAATTTTGCAATAGTTTACGGTTCTCTTCTGCAATTTTTTTTATATTTTATGCGTCTAGGGTTTTCTTTATAAGGCTTGTTAAGGCTTGTAACGCCGCTTGACGGCTGAACGATTTACCAATAGTTTACATTGAGTTTTGTTTAAGTTTTAATCAATTTCTCGGTATTCTTCGTGAATCAACGAGTTTTGATTAGCAAATTTCCTTCTACACCACGTACGCTGCATCATATATGCCTTGGCTTCAGCCTTTGTTTCGTTTCCTCGGTCAATAACTTTCCTTCATACCATGAAATCAACAGATGTGGATTGAGTAATTCATGTTAAATACAATCAACTTGTTTGTAGAATATTCTAAAAATGGAATCATATTTGTAATGACCATTGTCCTGAAATAGTTTCTTTTAATGTATGAGAATGAAAATAAGAAACATGTTTGGTTGCAATATTTGTTCTTTTTTTCTTTAAATATATAATGGTTGATGGGGTGGTTGGAATAGTTTTGTGAGAGTGAATAAGAATCGACAATTTGCTTGTTTCTCAGATTTTTAAGGAATTGAGGAGATAGTTCCAAATTACTCTCAAAATTTTGAAAATAGAAACGTGTTTACCAAATATGTTTCATACATTAATCCCTAAATTTCGGGAGCAGGAAAAAGAATCAAGTAAAACAAATAATAACCAAATGGGGCCTTTATCTCATCTTAATGCTTGAATGAGTTCTTCCTCGGTATGACTCTACTTGTCTGCCATACTTCCATTGATAAATGATGATTGTTTCTCTTCAATCACAACTCTTTTATAGGTTATGTTGATACCCTAGGCCTTAGGACGTCTAGGAACCGTATATCTATTTTTCTGGAGAGAGTTTTTCATCTTATTTTTCTTTGAACATTTATTTCGCGAGTTTGTTTGACAACATTTTTCTTTATATATAATATATATCATTATTACAAAACAGCTCTCTATAAAATTTTCAAATATATTTTACTTGCATATGTGAAGTATATGGTTTAATAAGGAAACAACGCCCTCACTCTCTTCGTCCTTTTTATTCTTCAAAATTTTCATTTTTTCGCAAGCTCTAAATATTTTCAATAGACAAATATTTAAGGTCTCATATTCTTTCTAATTTATTTTTCAAACCCATCTATTTTGTTTTCTTAATTCAAAACAACCTAAATTCCATCACTTTTTATATATATATTGTGATCTATGATGATGGGGATGGCTCAATTTTGTTAAAAAGGTAAGCCCACTCTTTTTTTTTTTTTTTTTTAAAGAGCAATTTGATTGACATTATCAAGATGCGATAATTTTTTATTGAAAAAAAAAGGGACACAAAAATCATCACGTTTTTTAAAAGATTTTTGGCAGCTTCCACTACAACAAAAATGACCTATTGCGACATGAAAAAGTGTCGCGACAGAGCCCCTAGTACGACACTTGGACTTTTTGGGACACTTGAACTGGTGCCCCTGTAAAAAACCGCCCCAATAGGTTATAAGGGCACTATATAGTGTCCTTTTATTTGAACTTGTTAAGATAATAATAAATGTCCTATAAAATAGCTATTAGTACACCATATATTGTCTCTATAGCATTTTATATTTTTTAAATTATATATATTACGATACTACAAAATGTTGTGAAAAAACCTCTATTAGAACACAAGAATGTGTCGCAAAATTATCAAAGAGAACCAACATATAAAAAACATTATTTAACGTCTCAAAAAATATCTAAATTATTTTTTTAAAATTTAAAATTATTTTAAAATATGAAAATACTCCAAATCCAAACAATAAAAATTAAAAATTCCTCACAATACAAAATACATAAAAAAACTCAAATTTTTGCATTAAGAAGTAAGAATTAAAAACCCCAGAGATACACAAAATTATACCCATCATGGGTCACTACTTCCTTTCAACATCTAAGCCACCATTCGTAAATAAAAACAAGATTTAAGTACAAAAATAATATACATACTAAATATGTGTTATATACATTTTCTATACAATACTCCACCTCCTTTCTCAACTGATCCAACATAAAGTAAATCCGTCTCGTCATTTCCTACAATACAAAACAAAAAAGTGTAAGATATAAGATAAAACAAAACAAACACATGCTTTACTTTTTCCGTTTTGGTCCCCAGAAAACTCTCCAACAGACATTTCATTATGTTCTGTCATAAAATTTTAGGGAACAAAAAACAAGTAAATTTTGTGTTTCCAAATTTATATTCCTTCTTCAAGTTTTCTGCAAACTGAACTTTAAAAAAAAAAAAAAACAAAAAAAAAACAAACAAACAAAAAAAAAACAAAAATAAACATCAGTGAGATGCCATTCTGGAACAAATACAGTTAACATAAGTCACCTAAATGATCAGTTTAAACAAGTTTTCAATCTCTCTCTCTCATACACAGACATATATATATATATATCAAAACAAATAAGTGTTCCAAAAATTATATAAGGCGCACGCACACGCACACGTCAAAAAAATACATTTTAAGATCAAAGATGGAAAACAAAGCTCTGATTCTTCAAGTTAAGAAGTAGAACACATTTCTGTAATTAAACAAGCAAGAAAGGCAAAATTTGATTACAACAAAAATATATAAATGGAGGGTAAATCTCATTTTGCACCCCTAAAGTTATAATACAATTGCATTACTTCATTTGTTCCTCTAATCTTTTCCATTTTGCAAAGTAATATAAAAATAGTACCTTGAACAGCGACGCAAAAACAGACCTGGAACGGTTTGAAACTGAATCTGGACAGCACAAAAACAAGGAGCAAAAAAAATAAAATAAAAATTACAGCCGATTTCATTTATCAGTTTTCTATTTTCTTTAAAGAAGAATACCAATTATCAAAGAAATCACCTGGGAACGCGAAATCTGTTTCCAAAACGCGAATATTATTACTCTCCTGAAAGTAAAATGTAATACAAATATGAATGCAATCAAACGAGGGAATATTATTACGTTGTCCTTGGAATAATTCATTTAGGGCTCGTTTGGTTATCTAAATTATTTTATTTTTTGATGGATTAATTCGCAGCAAATTTACATCTTGTTTATTTGAACAAAAAAAAAACCATACAATTGCTTTAATTTAATTAAATTTTTAAGTTGTGTATTATATTCCAATTACACAAGAAAACATCTGAAGTAGAATTACAATGGTTACCTAGGTAATTTAATTGTTTTTTATTCTTACAACCAAACGCTAAACTGTTGTAACAATTTATAACTGCTGTAACAATTTATAAATTGACAAATTGAACCTATCAAGATGAACCTATCAATGAGATTAAACCTATCAAGATGATATGAACCAAATATTGAAGTTGCATTAGAAACTATAATAAAGTAAAATATTGATAAAGACTAAAAAATAAGTTGCTCTAAAAAGGGGAAAAATTAAAAATTAAAATAAAAATTGGGGACCACGTTGACAATTTGTAAGGGTTTTATAGGAGAGTACCTTGAAAGAAACATCATATGTAAAGACAACCTCCTTGCCTGTATCAACTTCCCGAGGAACAGTGCTACCTTGGATCACATTTTTTGTGTTCTTGTTACATGTTGTCAACTGTGGGTTCTTCTCATCCCATTCCTTGTATTCATGATTGATACTGTTTCACAGTAATTGAGTAAGAAGAAGAGAGCCAAATAAATTAAGAACAGTAAGGGCCCATTTGGTTGTCTAAATTATCCTATTTTATGAATAATCTTATTTTTGACGAATATGAATTGTATAGTTCTCCCTTTACCTATAATTTAATTATGTAATTAAATTTCCATATTGTTTTTGAACGAAGAAACAGACAGCTATTATAGTTTTTCTCAACTTTTAAATTGTGTTTTACTCCAATTAAATGAGAAAAAAGGAATTAAAATGGTTAGCTAGCCAATTTATGTGTTTTTAATTTTTGAAACCACACTATACTATTACAACGAAAGATAGTATGATTTGCAAATTGAAAGACAACCAAACATGCCCTAAAATATTGACTATTAGAAACCAGGACCACAACCCGTACCCGAGATTCATAGATTTCAGGTTGTTTCCCATTTTTTGTTATAAAACGAGGTAACATTATCATTGTCAAAACATGAAAGGTAACAACAATGATCCATCATTTAACTAAAAGAAGAAACGTCAAATTGACCATGAAGGTTTGCTAGTGTTTAAACCTGTTGGGAGTAAATTCAAAACCAACGATATGAGCAGAATCAATCACAAGATCTTTGTGATACATGACTCTGAAGCTCAAGTGGTTATTGATGAAATACTTTTCTTCTTTACTCTACATAAACAGATGAATGTGTAAGAAAAAAACTAAGTTACATTTCAAAGAATTCAGCATTCAATAAGAGCAATCAGGAAACTGTTACTTACCCCTGCATAGTTTCCTTTAAACCCAACATGGAAACCATGTTCATATGTGGTTGACTGGTTCCCATCCCTTCTTTGTCTAAGAACAACAACTAGAAGGTTATCCAGAATCCTGCATACAAATTGTATATTTTTTATTTGTCGAATTGAAGTCAAATGCAAATTCTACGTATATGAGCAAATAATATAATAGAACTCACATGGTGAAATGCACAATGGCAGAGCCAGAAAACATGGTTAGGCAAGGCACGAAACCTTAATGATAAACCTAAATAGCTAAAGGCAAGAGTGTGTTGAAAACCTTAAAGAAATTAACCAAAAGTTTTGAGGACTAAACTGAATACAATAACAAATTAATAAGGTCAGTTTTATAAATTAATAAGGGGTTTGTACAAAAATTGAAAAGTATAGAATACTACCAAAATTTTTCAAATTTGAGGGGGTGGGGGTGGGGGTGGGGCTGGTCTCATGCTAGCTGCCTGGCTCTGCCAGTGGAAATGAACCAGCACTCCCTCTCACAAGATAAAAAGGTTCCAAATGTTTATCCGGTCAGCGCTTCACAAGTAAGCGAAAAGACCCACCTTCTTACCTCATAAGCCATCCTTCCTCTTTTTTTTTTTTTTTTTTTTTTTTTTTTTTCTCTCTCTTACTCAGAGAGTCATATCCCTTCTACTTTATTTTTTACATGCTGACATGGTATCTTTTATATATGCAACTGCTCTTTCTCCTTTTACAGGGAGGAGCAAAAACAAAATGAACACACCCTTTAAACTCAAATATAATGGATAGTGAAGAGGCATTGGATTTAAGACTTACATGTTAACTCTGTATTCATTTTCAATTTTTATCTTGAAATTGTTAGCAGATTCAGCATCGAGCTTCACTTTGCAAACCACTTTGCATGGCTGCTCCTCCCTCATATGAAACTGGGATTGAGTACAAACACATAGATACAAATTAAAATATATGAAAAGAAAAAAGCATGAAAAAGAAGGATGGGATGTGCACACATCAATGCTTTCCTAGAAATAAAAAATGATGAGATGTTACTGCAGTTCAGAATCTTGGACATACAAGCACTAATACTACCATTCAGAGTTTGAAAATTTTACATCAATTGGTTGTAAAACACTAGCTTCAAAGAGTATTAGAACATACTTGAAATTTCCGAAATATTCATGAAACCCATGATGGAACCATGGATCAAACCATTCGGACAAAAAAAAAACCATCGGAGGACCATTAGAACATATCTGAAATTTAGATCAAATGAATAAACACATCAATCAAAAACATAAAATAACCCAAATCCCATCTCCAGATTTCTTCATTTTCAAAGACCCAAAAAAGAGGGAAAAAATCGGAGCAATTTAGAATCCATCAACATAATCGACTGTAAAATCGACTTGTAATTGAAAAATCAATGGTAAAAAGAAACAAACCATCGTAAGAAGACAAACTCAGATCGGAGGGGCATAACGGCCATGGCGATGGTGTAGACAATGGCGAGGTAGGTTAGGAGATTCAACAATAGTCAATCAAAACACAGATATAAAATACAAAATCAATCTACACTCGTATGTCAAGCTACACTTAGCTCAAGGACCCTTGAGCTTTCATTGCTTCCCCAACAAATACAAAATCAATCAAAACACATATAACAAAAAGACAAAAGCTTTACAAACAATTAGTCTGTCCAAGGGTGATGCAGTTTATGCTTTTAAATATTTTTTCAGAAATGACTCATTTATATCTCGTCTCAAAGACTCCTTTGCGTGACCCGCATAACTCTATTTAGCGCCAGTAGGGGATCGACCGACTCCTAACTATTTCACCTGCGAGTGTACTGCCTTCTTAGTAAAAACATTTTTTTTTTATAATAATAAAACTCATTCTACAATATCTAAATGGGATCAAGCTGAAGTATATAAATACAACATAACTCGTAAAATCTCTAGTATAAAAGCAGGGGAAGTAAAGCGACATAATTAAGTTCCATTCAAGTCCAACTAATATAAAAATCATACCAATCACCATGATAATAAATATCAATCAGCCAATATACGTAAAACACCACATCTCAAGCACACATCTCAAATACACTTTTTAAGCACACAACTCAAACACACACACTGGCCAGCCCTAACGATCGTTTTAACCTCACGATCGGGAGTTTGTAACGGTACCGTACCATCCGTAGGATATGTCTTCCTATGAACACCCATCACTCTGCCGAAGCGGACAATCACTGCGCAGTATAAACGTCTAACATCACTCTGCCGAAGTAGATAAACATTACTCCGCCGAAGCGGATAAACATCACTCCGCCGAAGCGGATAAATACTATGGCATCGTCAAATCAAATACAACATCATCGAATCACCACATTTATCTCGTTTCCTCAAAACCAACTTTTAAATCCTAAAAAAAAAATCATATTTCACACTTCCTTTTAAAAAAAACGTCTGATTTTATTAAAATCACTTTTTCACCCTTTATTTTTAGAAAACCAGGCATTTTTAGAAAAACAGATGTTTTCTATTTTCTTTTAAAAACACCGTCTGATTTCACCAAACCTAACAAAAATTCATTTTCAACTTCTTTTCGAAAACCATCGAAATCTTCCGAAAATCTAGTTTACTAACTCACCCAAATCCTGCTTGATCCATATCATTTATAAGTTCGTACAGTTTAAGTAGACACATAATTCATCATATATATATACATAGAAAAATAGTTTGGCAAGAAGACTGTACACTCACCTCGATATCTGTTTTGCAAAACTAACACTGACCACACTCTATCTAGACGTCGGTGCCTGCGAACCTAATAGTGATAGAACCTACATTAATATCTTATCTAAAACATCTTAATCATGCAATGCAAACCCTATATTCCGAATCGTTACTATTTTATGTACCACGTAATTAAAATTAATTAATTGTTACAAAATTATTACGATTTTAGGATTTGTAACGCTAAATAAAAGTTAATTTAACGAAAATAAATAATCGATCAAAATTTCACCTGTTTCCGAATCGTTTGACGACTACGAGATGGGTTTTGGATTTTTCCTAGGGTGGTTTCTGCAAATTCTCTATTTTTTTTTCTTTTCTTCCTTCTTTTTGGAACTGTTTCGGTTTCTGCTCCCGCCGACCTCTCTCTCTCTCTCTCCTCACCAACCTCCGACAGCCTCCCTCCATCGACGATGACACCCACGCCGCCAGAACTCACCCACCGACCAAACAACCTACACACCGCTGATAGCCCACAACTGATCACGCATACCCACACCTACTGTTGAACGGAACACAGACACGCCGGCCGAACGACGGCGGCGATCCCACAAATACCGACACGACGAACTCGACGGCTCATACACATACACCGAAACATACACACTTCAATGTCCACACCCATGCACACACACCATCCGACCACATGACATACACATGCACACAATCGTCCGACGGTCGATGCATGCAACTGGCGACGACACGCACACACACATGCACCGGCGATCGACAAAACGCACTGCCGACACACCAACCAGCAACCAGAGCACAGAATACGCACCCACACTGCCAATCATCCCCTCTCCCCACACACAATCACCGGCTACGGAATGGAACAGAGACGATGTCATGCTCACAATGTTGACGGCTAGAAAACGTACACACACACACACACACACACACACACACTATCACAGCCGGAACAACCGAACGTCATACCCACATCCACCCACACAGTCGTCGGATGAACACCTCCCTCACCAGCTGTACACCATCGACCAAACGCCTCCACAACCGAAACCTAGCTTCTCTCTTTCTCTTCTCGATTTTTTTTTCTGATTTTTTTTCAATTCTTTTTTTTTTTTTTTTTGTGAGATCTCCTTGATCACCACTTTGACGGATGCATTTATATGCATGAACTTGATGGTTCATCTTGATCCCACGCCCTGCCACGTCGTTGCTCTCTCTTCCCCTGTTTTCTATTTGGCTGATCACTCCCACGATATATGCGTGTACATATATATATATATATATATTAATCTTTATTGTAATTACTCTTTTCTCCTCCTAATTTCCTTTAGATTATCATTTTAACCTAATTCAAGATATAATTTTCCTTAAAATTATAAATTATTCACCCCTAAAATTTTAATTTTATAAATAAATGACAAATTGAATCCCAAAGTGTAGAATAAATGTTTTCAAATTTGCAAATCGACCCCTAAATTTTTAATTCGGATATTAAATAACACATTTCTACCCCGTATTTTCTAAATGCTCTAAGATGCAACTATAATTATGTATGTGCTAAAGTTAGGGTCTTACATAGTGTCCCAACAGAAATACCCTTATAGGCAGTTTTTGTTGTAGTGTTCATCTTGTCAATTGAAGTTGTAGCTTTCTTTGATTGATAAGGGAAAACAACCATGTTTGAAAATAAAATTTCAGCTACAGCAAATGTTGAAGAAGGCAGTAGAAAGATCAGAGGATAGCTATTGCGGCTAATTTCTTGAAGGTTCTAAGGATTTTGTTCAGACTGAATTTTGATCCTCAACCATCCTTTAGAAATAGAGGCCATGGGCAGAGCAGAAGAATAGAGCTAGAGTATCTCACAACTGAAGGAGAGTAAGAGATTAAATTCCTTAATAGCCACAATTGAGTGAATTTTTTGCACAAGTATCTCAAGTTGTTTTTAAGGCCTTATTTTTTTATTATTTATTTGTATTTTATCATCAAATAAAAAAATTCTATAGTTGTTCCTGGAGATGTAGGAAAAATTGTTGCATCTCGTTAAAGCATGTGTTATTGTTTGTGAGTGTGTATTTTCATTTCATCTCCCATAATATTTGTTTTGTGTTTGTCCACCTGGCACACTTCCACACAATAAGTGGCATTAGAGCTCTAGTTGAGAGCTTAGGATTATGGCGGAGACCAAATCGAAAATAGAGGAAATTGAATCTCCATCTACATCTTCCAGTTCACAAACAAAATTGTAGATATCAAATAGCAAATTTGATATTGAAAAATTTGATGGAATAGATAGTTTTGGCATGTGGCAATCTGAGAGGATTGATATGCTAGTTCAACAAGGTTTGGCTATAACCCTGGAGGAAAAAATAAGATTTTATGCAGAGTAGTTGAAGATCAATAAATTGGCACGTCGTTCTATTCATCTCTATCTTGCAAAGAATGTTAAATGCTTTGTATTAAGAGAGACAATGACGAAGGACTTATGGAAGGTACTTGATGACAAGTACATGACAAAGAATATTGAGAATTGATTGTATCTAAAACAAAATCTTTTTTGATTTCGATACCAAGAAGGTACATCTATAATGGACCATTTAAATGACTTCAACAAATTGATTGCCGATTTATTAAACCTCGATGAAGAGATCAAAGATAAGGACAAAGTCCTTGTATTGTTGAATTCATTACTCGATTTATACGAACATTTGGTAACTACTTTAATCTACGGTACAGATTCGGTGAAATTCAAGGACGTATCAGATGTGTTGAAGAATAATGAAGTTCGTAAATGTGATAGGGTAGCCCAAATTGATACGTTTGATGCTTTGATGATGAGGGGTAGATCGCACACTAAAAATCACAACAAAGGTAGAAATAACTCTTGTTCCAAGTCAAGAGGAGTTTAATCAAACGTGAGGAAGATTCCGGCAAAGGATGAATGTGTTTTTTGCTGCGAGAAGGGATCCTGGAAGATGGATTGCATCAAACTGAAAAACAGAGGCAATACAAATGCAAACATGGCCCAAATTGAAGATGATGTTTCGAATTTGGCTCTGGCTACTACAGTTGGAGTTGGCTCAAATAAGTGGGTTTTTGACTCTGCATGCTCCTATCATATGTGTCCTGATAGAGATTATTTTCCCAGTTTGCATCTCGCCAGTGGTAGAACCTTTCTTATGGAAAACAACCATGCATGTGGAAAAAAATGAGTTTGCGTGATCCGATTGATGTTGCATGACGGAACCACGAGGGATATGACCAATATTTGGTATATACCAGATTTGAAGAAGAATCTAATTTCTTTGGATACTTTGGAATCAAATGATTTCAAAGTCACCATGGAAGATGAAATGTTAAAAGTCACATGAGGTGCTATGGTTGTATTAAAAGGCCTAAGAAAAAATAATTTGTATTTCTTACAAGAAAAGACCGTTGTCGGTAATGTTGCTACTGATGGACTTCTGTGAGCATTGTTTGCTGGGTAAGAAAACTAGAGTTAAATTTGGACCATCCACAAAACATAAGGGATCCCAGACTTTGTGCATATTGATGTTTGGGATCCAACGAAGATTGCATATTTGAGTGGAAGGAACTGGTTTGCTCTATTTGTACTTTGGTTGTATACTATGAAACCCAAGTATCAAGTCTTGGAGATCTTCTTGTCCTAGAAGAAAATGGTAGAAAATTAAACCGGAAGGAAGGTCAAGGTGTAAACATCGGACAACGGTAAAGAATACACGTTTGATCCATTTTATTTATTGTGCAAAACAAGAGGGAATAATGAGACATTTTTCTGTGAAAAAGTAAGGTGCGTATTATCCAATTCTAGTTTGACAAAGAGTTTTTGGACAGAAGCAGTTACTTATGCATGTCAACTTATTAGCCGTTTGCCTTCTGTTGATCACGAGATTTTGATGGAAAATAAGAGTTGATGTTTTTGGTGAAACTAATGTGTTTATTGAGTGTTTCACTATAAGTGTTCCAAATCATGAAGTAATTATCAAGGATGTGAATATTGAAGTTTAAGAAATGAAGAGTGTTGAAGATTCCGAAGAAATTAGGTGAAAACAACTCAAACACTCTTATACTTTTAATTTATCCCAAATTAGGATCACACACGACACAAATTGATGAATTATATTCGTGTGTGTTTAATTTGATAAAGTTTAAGATCCTAATTAGTATTCAATTATTTGCTCCAATATAAAATTGAAAAATAAAAATTGATCTAAGTAAGATTAGTATTTAAAATTGAATATTGGGGTTAATTGTGTTAATTGAGAAACAAATTGGTTAACAAGATTAAACGATGAAGTTGGGAGTTGAAACAAGTTGAGAAAAAAGAGTTCTAGCACAGATCGGTTAAACGAAGGGCATAGGATTGATCAATCGATTGGCTACGGGCTGAAAAGATGAAACTCTCTTAATCGATCAGTCAACTGACCGTAAAGGATCGGTCAACCAACCAGGGCTCGATTTTGGCTTGAAATCAAACCTAAATCGATTGGTCAACAGAATGCCTATTAAGGCCTGGCCTGTGTTACATACTGTATTATTGGTCAACCGACATACATGTGTTTGGTTAACTAGCAGCGTGGTTGAAATTTTGAGAATTTTAAGGATCAAATCAAATACTAGCCATTGCTAGCCCTTTTGTTTTTTGGCAAATATAAAGGAGATAGTTTGGGGATTTGAATATATTAATGATATGATATACTTATTTTGATATCCCTATAGATATGGTAAATATAATTGAAGTATTTCTCAATTTGGTTCATTAAACACATCCTATCTATGCGATTAGTTATTGAGTAATAATTTGAAGATTTAATTGAATGATTTAAAAGCGTGAATTATACCAGGATTGAATGGTTATGATATATTGGGTCTATATGCACTTTAAAGTCATATCTTGTAAAAACTAGCCGTTTGAGGGCTTGTTTTAAACTTGTTTAAATAGACCTGCGAATTTAACATCATAAAACATCACATCATCAAGAACTATCAAGTTCCTAATATTTCTAAGAGTTATTATTCTGAGATTTATTCGAGAGATCAATCATGAGATTATTGTGTGAAAACGTTCTTGAGTTAACGCTCTATTGAGTTTGCGTCATCGATCAGTGCTGTCTTGCAATTCTAATTACATTTTTTTGGTGTTTTTCCTGGTGAAATATTTCCAGGTTGTTGAGCTTATTTTTGATTTCTTATTATTATTGATTGCTTGGTTGAAAGATTTTAGTAAAATCATTTTCAAACTTCAAGAGCATAAAAATTATTTTTTAAAATGATTTTTGTGATTATCTGATTACGTGCTTTTGGTGCTACCCATACTTATTATTATCAGATATTGAATTTTTCACTTAAAATTTTATCACTAGTAAATTTTGGGATATTAATCGACTATAATTTGTTTAAGGTGGTAGAAGCTTCGAGTGGTAAGAAACTCATTTTTTGTATTCAGTGAACTTGTACGAATTAGATACGGTTGGGTCTGTATCTAGTTAGGGTAGCTTGGTTTTCAATCTTTTCCGAGAAAAAGATTGAGGTTTGATCTTTACCTAAAGTATAAAAAAAATTAGGTTATTCTTTTCCAATAAAAGAATTAGGTGTGAATTCTTCCTGATTATAATTTAATTTTGAGTGAATTGTAAAGGTTTAATCCTTACCTAGGAAAATGATACTTGTAAGTGTTTTTGAGGTTTGATCTTAAGCCTACTTAAAAGATTAGATTGTGATTCTTCTTATAATAGAATTAGGTTAGTCATAAGTCTGTAAAAAGATTTGGTTTTCCTCATTAGCTTATGAAAAGAGAATTATAAAGGTTGATTTTGGAGCCTGTGAAACAAAAAACATTGTGAGGGTTTGGTTTATACTTTTAAAGGAATTTGGGTTGTAGTAGATGCGAATCTTTGTGGAATTCAGAGGACTAGATTAGGCAAGGTTAGTTTGTTGAAATAGGATATATTGTGGTGTTCTGCTTTGTTTATTTTCTTTACATTTTGTTTGGGTGTACACTTAGCTTAAACAATTATCCGTTCCGTAACAAAATAATAATTGATTTAGGATAAAATTGATTATTTGATTAATTAAGTGTTTATTATTTAAATTGTTCAATTTTTTTTTTAACTACCCAATTCACCTATCTCTTGGGTAGCTCACTGAGCCAACAATTGGTACCAGAACTAATTTAGCTCGATATACTAGCTAACAAAGATCACATGGCGCACCCGATAGGCATACCAGGTGAGGGGCAGTCTATGCACCGACCACGTTTGTTTGCAAGTGAAAATTATACATTTTGTAAGGATAGAATGATTGTATTCCTTCAGGCCATAAATTATAATGTGTGGCTAGCTAATGAGGATAGTCCATTTGTCTCGATGGAAAATGGAGTAGTCAAGAAAAAGAGCAGCTGACCACTTCTAATAAATAGAATTTTTTTATTAACTCTCAAGCTATTAATATTCTATTTTGTTATTTAGATGCTAACGAATATTCCATGGTTTCAAGTTGTGGATCGGCGAAAGAGATGTGGGACAAAATGCAAATTACTCACGAAGAGACAAATCGGGTGAAACAGTCAAAGATCAATGCCTTCGATAGTTAATTCGAACTATTCAGAATGAGTGAAGTAGAGTCGATTCAAGAAATGTACGCAAGATTCAATAATATCTGCGGAAATCTGAATCAAAGGTGACTGCGATTGAGAAAGCAAATGATCTTACGAAGTATGCTATTGATGACCTCATCGGCAACTTAATGACACATGGGACGGTTATTCGAGGATATGACAACAATACGGAAAATATAAAAAAAATCTTTGGCGTTGAAAGTTCAAAAAATGAAGAAGTAGATGACAATGATGATATGAGTCTTGACAGTGAGCAAGAAAAAGATCTAGCATTTTTCACGAAGAATTTTAGAAGAATAACTGGACAAACATTCCGGGAAAAAAAAGAATTGCAACATGACTAATATGGAATATTACAACAGTCATAAGACTGGACACTTCCAAACCGATTGCCTTGAACCAATGAAAGGCAAGAAAAAAGAGAATAAAAGAAAGGAGAAAAAAAAAGAAAGAAAGAAGAGCAGGAAAAAATCGATGAAAGCCACCTGGGATGATTCCGAATAAGTATCTTGGAAAAATAAGGCAATAAATGATCATCCATGCTTGCTTTAATGGCAACTAGAGATGAGGTAACAAAATGTTCTAGTTCTTGTCCTTTAGATTTTGATGATTTATTTGATATTTATCAAAAATTAAGTCATGATTGTAAAACCCAATGTTCTAAAATTAATATCCTTCAAAGTACAATTACCACATTAAACAATCAAGTGATGAATTATGATTATGAAAATATTGAATTAAAATTCAAGATGTCGGATTTACAATCAATAGTTCTCAAATTCACCGGCGATGAGAATAATTTGAAAATGTTTTTGGGAAGTTCACGAGGTATCTTTGATAAAGTTGGTATTGGATTTCAGAAAATTTTTAGACAAAAACGTTTTCATAATTTTTTTTTTGTGAAATCAGGGATCTTGTTAGATGTTTTAAATGTAATGTTGTGGGGGCATACTATTCGTAGATATTTTTCAAAAATATCTAATTGCAGAGAAGTTTGGGTTTCAAAAGGAAATAAAAGTGTCCCGACTTACAAAATCAGACCCATGTAGATTGGGTACCACTTAGGAACTATTTGAAGTGCTCCTTGAAGACTATTCTAAAAGTATCAATAGGCAATGACAAATGGTTTATGGACAGCGGTTGTTCTCGGCACATGACGAGAGATAAATCGAAATTTACATCTTTGACACCTAGAGATGGAGGTCATGTGACATTTGAAGACAACATTAAGGGTAAAATTATCAGTATAGGTAATATCAGTAATGATACTACTGTTATTAAAGATGTTTTACTCGTAGATGGTCTTAAACATGACTTACTTAATATTAATCAATTATGTGATAAATGTTATAATGTTGTGTTTGATCATGATAAGTGCATAATTAAGAATGAGCATGATAGTAACATCTTACTTGTTGCATCATGTTTTGAAAATGTGTATACATGTTCTTTTAATGATTTTACTTCTCAAAATTTATCATGTTTAAGTTCTTTATCTGAAAATAGTTGGTTATGGCATAGAAGACTTGGGCATACTAGTATGGTATTGTTATCTAATTTATCTAAGAAAAGTCTTGTATGTGGCCTACTTGCATTGAAATTTGTGAAATATAAAGTATGTGATACATGTCAGTTAGGCAAGCAGTCTAGATCATCATTTAAGAAAAAGATACACTTGTCCATGTCTAGATATCATGAAATGTTGCATATTTTATTTGGTCCAAATGCCATGGCTAGTTTTGGAGATAAATTTTATGCATTTGTTATTTTTGATGATTATTCTAGATTTACTTGGGTATTCTTTCTCGCTAAAAAGAGTAAAGTTGCTTCCGTTTTCTCTAAATTTTGTAAACGTGTTCAAAATGAGAAACAATATTCAATTATCAATATCTGTAATAATAGAAGCAGAGAGTTAAAAAATGATGAGGTAATAAGTTATTGTGATGAGCACAGATATACTCAAAACTTTTCTGCCCAAAACGATGTTAAATAAAAATCATTTACCGACTTATTTCTAGGCTAAAGTAGAAAGTACAACCTGCCACGTGGTAAACTAAGTATCTATTTGTAGAGGTTTTAACAAAACTCCTTATGAAATCTAGCATGGTAAGACTCCAAACATATCCTATTTTAAGGTTTTTGGTTGTAAATGCTCCATCTTAAATGATAAGGATAATCTAGGTAAATTTAATGTTAAATTTGGCTATAGTATTTTTCTGGGATATGCTCCTAACTGTAAAGCTTATAAAGTCTATAATAAACGTGCGTTCGTAATTGATGAGTCTATGGATGTTGTATTTGAAGAGTTTGATCCATTTATATCGAGAAAGGTTTTGGATGATGATGATGATGATGTATGTGCTTTAAAAAACTAGGGCAATGATACAACAAAGGAACCTCAAAAAGAGGAACCTAAGTTAGAGAATTCAACATTACCACAAGCTATAAAGATAGTACCAGGACACTCGGTAAATGAAATCATTGGTAATTTCAAAAAGATATATATGTACACATTCCTCCCTTAGAGATATTAAAAATCTTGCTTTTCTATCTCAAATTGAGCCTAAGAATGTGAATGAGGCGTTAACTGATGAATCTTGGATCTCCGCGACGCAAGAAGAGTTAGTTCAATTTGAGTGTAATAAAGTGAAATCTCTAGTTCCTTGACCAAATTTTCATCATGTAATTGGTACTAAATGAGTTTTTTGTAATACAAAGAATGAAACTGGTATGGTAATTAGAAACAAAGCAAGATTAGTGACACAAAGTTATAATCAAGAATGATGAATTGATTATGATGAGAGTTACGTATCTGTGGCTAAATTAGAGGCTATTAAAATACTACTTGCATTTGTATGTTCACGAAATTATAAATTATATCAAATGGATGTAAATAGTGCATTCTTAAATGATTTTCTAGTAGAAAACATTTATATCGAGCAATCGTCAAGATTTTAGAGTGATAAATTTCCTGATTACATGTTTAACATTCAAAAGGCTTTGTATGGACTCAAACAAGCTCCGAGAGATTGGTATGAGAGACTTAGCCGTTATTTGATCGAAAATGGTTTTCGAAGGAGTCTTAGTGATATAACTTTATTTATCAAGCAAATTGATTATGATATCTTATTAGTTAAAATTTACATTAATGATATTATTTTTGTTCTATTAATGAGGATTTTAGCCAAGAGATTGCCAAGATAATGCAGGTCAAATTTGAGATGTGCATGATGGGGGAGTTGACCTTCTTCTTTGGGTTGAAAATTAAGCAAACCAAAGAAAAAATCTTCATAAATCAAGCCAAGTACACCAAAGAGTTACTAAAAAAGTATAGCTTGGATGGCGTTAAAGAGTACAAAACTCTTATGTGGCAATAGTTATAAAAATAGATAAAGGCGATTGATAGGTGTGATTTACCTACGTATTTCCAAACCAAATTAAGTTGGTTTTCGAGCGTTTTTATAGTATTTTATTATATTTTAATTAGTTTTTATCTTTTTGTATTAAATTAGGTGTGTAGGACAAAAAGATAGAAAACTGGAGCGAAAACGATAAGATCGAACTGAAGGCGAGTTGAAGTTACGGTGGATAAACAAGCAAGGACGCAAAAATATGAAGGAAGGCCACCGTTTAGGCATCCAGACCTCCGCCTAGGCAGTGAAGATGCTGAGAATGACAAAAGGCTACTGACAGTCCACCGCCTAGGCGAGAAATTCCTTCACCTAGGCAGAAACCCCAATAGAAATATTTTCAAGTCCACCGCCTACTTCTTCGCTTAGGCGGTCACTAAACTTGTAAAGCTGGTACAGGTGTTGTAACTTTAAGTCTATTTTGGACTATGATGCAATCCTATTTTGGAAACACTCAAAACATAGAAGTTGTATATCTTTTTCTTAGCTTTCCATAGGTTTTTGAATCACCTCAATTGGAGCTTGAACGAAGAAGTTACAACCAAACAAGAAAGAGTGTCACCGCTGCAGCAGTGACACCACCGCCGCGGCGGTCAAACTGTAGAAACTTTGTAACGGCTCTGTATATCCACCGCCGTGGTGGTCACCCTGTACCTGTAAAGTGTTTTTAGATATTTTAGGATATTGTTTGCTCTATATCCTTCCCTCCGGCAAGGAGGGCCTTTCTTAGGTTAGATAGAATAGAGAGAGGGTTTTGAAGAGTGCTCATTCAATCCCAAAGAGGAAGATGAAGGAGGAGCAATCAGATGACGGTTTTAGCATTAAATCTTCAGATATCGGCTAAGTTTTTCCCTTTCTCTCTTTGTTTTCTTCATTTTTGTAGATTGTTGAGTATGTTTAGTTCGGTTTTTGTTGTTTATAAGGTTAGGGCCACGAGCTAAACATAGAATGTAATGGGGATTAACATTTTATTTATGAAAATATGATTTTGGTTAAGTTTATGTTTCGTTCTTGGTTGTTCTCCATATGTTGATTATGTGTGCCTTATTGTTTGTTTATCATGCTTAGATTTACATTTAGAGAATAAGAGGTTTGACTCTCGAAAGAGGTAACCCCGGATTCGGACTAGTATAAACAAACGTCACAATCCTATAACCCGGTCGGGGTTTGGATTGTGGACAATCGATAACGTTGGGGCGAGACTCATGTGACCTAGAGTCGTTAAGATATTGAGGGGGATTTGGGCGTTGATGCGAAGTCACGTATTCCCTTGTCTTACACTCGGGAGAGGTGATGGGAGAGTTTTAGAACAGAGATTGTCGATAGGGTAAAGACAACGCGACGATCCAATAACCCAGGAGGAAGTTGGATTGTGTGCAATCAATGACATTGGGGCAAGACTCACGTGGCCTAGGGTCATTAAGATGTTGAGGGAGACTTCTTCATTGACACGAAGTCGCGTATTCCCCCGTCATACACTCGGGAGAGGTGGCGAAGGAGTTTACGAACCGAAATTGTCAAATAAGTCAAACGCCGTTAACATAGTCTAAAATGAAACCAAACGCATTTAAGTGAATAAAGTTAATCCCTAGGCAATCTACTCCCCAAAACTATCTCAATATTAGTATTAGTTAATTTAGTTAGTATTTTAGTATTAGTATTAATTAAATACCATTTTTTATCGCTTAGATGAAGTTAGGTTATGATAATTACAATACTCGATAGTAACGACATCAATTCCTGTGGATACGATACCCGACCTAAAAAGGTCCACTATACTAAAACTTGATCCGTAGGCTTGCGATGAAAGTGAGAGCGCTTATTTAGTAGCCACCAGCGATACAGGTAAAAACGTAGATGGGAAAATATATCGAGGTATGATTGGTAGCTTGCTATATCTGACTACTAGTAGACCTGATATTACGTTTAAGGTTTGCTTGTGTACCAAATTTCATTCTTGTCCTAAAGAATTGCATTTAACTGCGGGTAAGCAAATCTTTCAATATTTGAAAGGGACAAGTGACGTAGAATTATGGTATCCTAGGGGGAGTGAATTCAAGTTGACTAGTTACTGTGACACTAATTTTACTGGATGTAAAGTCGAGTGAAAAAGCACAAGTGGCTCATGTCACTTTTTAGGATAGGCCTTGGTTTCTTGGTCTAGCAAGAAACAGAATTCCATAGCCTTATCTATTATGGAAGTTGAGTATATGGTAGCTGATAATTGTTACGCTTAGATTTTATATATCAAGAAACAATTGAATGATTTTGGAGTATGTATAGAGGAAGTTCCGATTTATTATGATAATAAAAGTGCTATATGTTTAAGTAAGAATCGGATACAACACTCATGAACTAAGCACATAGAGATTAAACATCATTTTATTCATGATCATATTAAGAAAATGGACGTTACTATTGAATATATTGATACCTCCGATTAACTTGTCGATATATTTACCAAACCTTAGCGGAAGATCAGTTTATGAAAATTATTAAAGGTTTAGGTATGGATAGGTATAATGATGTTTCCCTAGAATGATGTTTTTGGTTCCCCTTCCCCACTTTTTTTTAGATGACAAATGGGGAGAATATATTTGATGTTATTGAATTGATTGATTAAGGAGGAAATATAAAAGAGAAATTGTGATTGAGCTTTAATCGAGTTAGTTGATGTTTAGGATTTGTTCGCCTAAGTATTTCACTAATAAAAGATAAAACTTTGGTTAAATGATTGTTATGTTGAATATCTAATAAATTATTTTGAATTATCTTTATGATTGTGTTTAAATGAGTTAAAAAACTTGTCCTTCGATTTAGGGGGAGTGTGGTCACAATTTTGTTTTGAAGAAAAGATCAAAGTTAATTGTCATTATTAAAAAAGGGGAGATTGTTGATCTCGAGGTTTTGATGAACAATTAAGAGTTATTTTATTTTATTTTATTTTTTTTGTGTGGAACTAATGTGTTTATTGAGTGTATCAGTATAAGAGTTCTAAAACAGGATGATATTATCAAGGATTTGACGATTGAAGTTAAAGAAATGAAGAGTGTTGAAGATTCCGAAGAAATTAGGTGAAAACAACTAAAACACTCTTATACTCTTAATATATCTCGAATTAGGATCACACACAACAGAAATTGATGAATTATATTTTTGTGTGTTTAATTTGATAAAGTTTAGGATCATAATTAGTATTCAATTATTTGCTCCAATATGAAATTAAAAAATAAAAATTGATCTAAGTAATATTAGTATTTAAAATTAAATATTAAGGTCAATTGTGTTAATCGAGAAAAGAATCGGTTAATAGGATTAAACGATGAAATTGAGAGTTAAAACAAGTTGAGAAAAGAGAGTTAGCACTGATCAGTCAAAATAATGGCACATGATCAGTCAACTGATTGGCTATAGGTTGAAAAGACAAAACTCTTTGAATCGATTGATCAACCAACTAGGAGAACTCAATCAACTGATTAGCCAGAGTAAAACTCTATGAATCGATTGGTCAACTGACCCTGGGGGGTTTGGTCAACTGATTGCCCTTTAAGGGCTGGCCTGTGTTATACACTGTATTAATCAGTCAACCGACGGGCATGTGTTCGGTCAACCTACAATGTGGTTGAAATTTCGAGGATTTTAAGGATCAAATCAAATACTAGCTGTTTCTAGCCATTTTTTGTTTGGCAAATCTAAAGGAGATATTTTGGGGATTTGAATATATTAATGATATGATATACTTATTTGATACTTCTATAGATATCGTACATATAATTGAAATATTTCTCAATTTGGTTTATTAAACACTTTCTATCTATGCGATTAATTATGGAGAAATAATTTGAGGACTTAATTAAAATATTTAAAAGCCATATCTTAGTGAATTATACTAAGATTTAATGGTTATGATATATTGGGTCTATAGGTGCACTTTAAAGTCATATCTTGTTAAAACTAGCCGTTTGAGGGCTTGTTTTAAACTTGTTGAAATAGACTTGCGAATTTAACATCATAAAACATCACATCATCAAGAATTATCAAGTTCCTAAGATTTCTAAGAGTTATTATTTTGAGATTTATTCGAGAGATCAATCATTAGATTATTGTGTGAAAAAGTTCTTGATTTAACGCTCTATTGAGTTGGCTTCATCGATCAGTGATGTCTTGCAATTCTAATTACATTTTTTTGGTGTTTTTCCTGGTGAAATATTTCCAGGTTGTTGAGCTTATTTTTGATTTCTTATTATTATTGATTGCTTGGTTGAAAGATTTTAGTAAAATCATTTTCAAACTTTAAGAGCATAAAAATTATTTTTTAAAATGATTTTTGTGATTATCTGATTACGTGCTTTTGGTGCTACCCATACTTATTATTATTAGATATTGAATTCCTCACTTAAAATTCTATCACTAGTAAATTTTGAGATATTAATCGACTATAATTTGTTTAAGGTGGTAGAAGCTTTGAGTGGAAAGAAACTCATTTTTTGTATTCGGTGAACTTGTACGAATTAGATACGGTTGGGTCTGTATCTAGTCAGGGTAGCTTGTGTTTCAGGTGGTAGAAGCTTTGAGTGGAAAGACACTCATTTTTTGTATTCGGTGAACTTGTACGAATTAGATACGGTTGGGTCTGTATCTAGTCAGGGTAGCTTGTGTTGCAATCTTTTCCGAGAAAAAGATTGAGGTTTGATCTTTACTTAAAGTATAAAAAAAATTAGGTTATTCTTTTCCAATGAAAAGAATTAGGTGTGAATTCTTCCTGAATATAATTTAATTTTGAGTGAATTGTAAAGGTTTAATCCTTACTTGGGAAAATTATACTTGTGAGTGTTTGTGAGGTTTGATCTTAAGCCTGTTAAAAATATTAGGCTGTGATTCTTCCTGTAATAGAATTAAGTTAGTCTTAAGTTTGGAAAAATTTAAGATTTTCCCTTAGCTTGTGAAGAAGGAATTGTAAAGGTTGATGATGAACCTGTGAAAATAATCATTGTGAGGGTTTGATTCCTACCTTTAATGGAATCTAGATTTTAGTAGGTGTGAATCGCCATGGAGCTCGAGGGACTGAATTAGGTAAGGCTAACTAGCTGAACCAGGATATATCGTGGTGTTCTACTTTGTTTATTTTCTTTACATTTTGTTTAAGTGTGCACTTAGTTTAAACATTTATCTGCTATGTAACATGATAATAATTGATTTCGGATAAAATTGATTGTTTGATTAATTAAGTGTTTAAGATTTAAATTGTTCTAAATTTTATAACTATCTAATTCACCCCCCCTTGGGTAGCTCACTGGGCCAACACCTTCTACTGCAATTGATGGAAAAACTCTTACTGAAGTATGGTTAGGATCACATGCTTCAAATTATGATTATTTGCGTATCTTTGATTGCTCGACTTTTTTTCACGTGACCAAAGATAGCAAACTTGACGCAAAGGCAAATGAGGCCACATTTCTGGGCTTTAGCAGTAGAGTGAAAGGGTTCAAATTATCGTGCCCTGTATTGAAAAAAATGATCTTGAGCAGGGATGGTACTTTTGACGAAAGTAAATTTATGAGGAAGAAAGTGTCCAATGAAGAGAATAAAAAAGATAGTCTAGTGCGATAGGTGGAGATTCAAAGTCCAACAGATTCTTCTTTAAAAGACACTTCTTCAGATAATGAAAATGGCACATATACGGAAGTGAAAATTAAGATGGAGCCTTCTCCTCAAAGACCTCCACAAATTGAAGAATCAAGAGCAGCTAGCATACCAACAAGAACAATTCGGAGACCAGCCAAGTTTGCAGATTTAGTTGTTTATGCTCTACCAATTGTTAGTGAAAATATTCCAACCACCTACACAGAAGTTCTGCACAGTTTGAAAGTGTGGAATGGAATAAGTCCATGAATGAAGAATTTGATTCTCTCCATAAGAATATGACTTGGAAACTCGTAGAGTTACCAAAAGGGAAAAGTGCAATTGAGTGTAAATGGGTATATGCAAAAAAAGAAGACTTTCATGGGAAAGAGAGTGTGGGATTTAAGGCAAGATTGGTTGCAAAGTGGTACTCTCAAAACTAAGGGATTGACTACAATGAAGTCTTCTCACCGGTAGTGAAGCATTCATCAATTTGAATTTTACTAGCCTTGGTTGCATAATTTGACTTGGAGTTAGCACATTTTGATTTGAAAACTGTTTTTCTACGTGGAGATTTGGATGATAAAGTTTTTTGCAACCGGATGATTTCAAAGTTGCTTGCAAAGAACAAATGGTGTGCAAGTTGCAGAGATCCCTATATGGTTTGAAGTAATCTCCACGATAGTGGAATCTAAAATTCAACAAATTTATGAAGGTGCATAACTTTACGTAAAGTCAATATGATCATTGTGTGTACAACCGTAAATTTTAAGATGATAACTTCATTTATTTTGCTCTTGTATGTTGATGATATATTGATTGTATCTAAGAGTTCTGTAGAGATTGAGAAGTTGAAAGCCCAACTTCGGACGGAATTCAAAAAGAAGAATCTTGTTGAAGTCAAGAAAATTTTGGGTGTGAAAATTTCTTGTGATAGAGCAGTTGGGACTATGTGGCTAACACGAAAATAGTATTTTGAAAAATGTACTAAATCGATTTGGTATGGATGAAAATACCAAACCAGTTAGTGCACATTTGTCTCTTCACTTTAAGATAAATACGAAACTGTCACCAAGTACAAATGAAGAAAGGATATATATGGCTCAAGTACCATATGCAACTTTGATTGGAAACCTCATGTACGCAATGGTATGCACAAGACTTAATATTTTTCAAGCTGATAGTATTGGGAAGCTGCAAAATGGATTTTGAGGTATATCAAATGTACCGAGGATGTGGGTTTGAAATTTGTGAGAAATCAAATGGAAGTCAAAAGATTTCTCAATGGTTATGTGGATTCAGACTACGCTGGTAATTTGGATAAGCAACGGTCTACTACTGTGTAGTTATTTACCATGGCTAGTGGTTAAGTCAGTTGGAGGTCTACATTGCAATCTACTGTAGCATTTTCTACTACGGAGGTGGATACATGGTTGCTCGAGAAACCATATAGGAAACCATTTGGATTCATGGACAGATTACGGACTTGGGTTTTCTTCAGAAATAGGTGGAGATATATGACGATAGTCAAAGCGCAATGCATCTTGTGAAGAACCAAATTCATCATGCTTAGACCAAGCATATTGATGTTTGATTCTATTTTGTTCGAGAAATTGTCGACGCAAGTGTTATTCTTCTTACAAAGATTGGGACAATCGATAACCCTGCAAATATATTGACGAAAGTCATTGGAAGTGCCAAATTTCAGCATTGCCTAAACTTGGCCAATATTGTTCATACATAGTATGATTTTGAAAGAGCAACTATTGAACCTATTGGATGTGTAGTATGATGAATTCATACTAACATAGAGATGATGGTGACATTTGAAATCTCGCCATGGTGAAGATTGATGAGGATGACTCAATTTTGTCAAAATTTTCAAAAAAGTGAGCCCACACTTTTTTGAATCAAGAGTCATTTGATTGACATTGTCAAGATGTGAAATTTTTATTTGAAAAAAAGGACACATAAATCATCACATTTTTTAAAAAACTTTTGGAAACTTCCTCTTGATAATTGAAGTTGCAGCTATCGTTGATTGATAAGAGAAAGTAGCCATGTCTAAAAAGAAAATTTTGACTGCAGTAAATGTTGAAAAAATCAGTAAAAGGATAAGAGGACAGCTGTTGTGGCTGATTTCTTGAAGGATGTAAGGATTTTGTTCAGACTGAATTTTGAGCCTCAACCATCCTCTATAAATAAGGCCATGGGCAAAGGAGAAGAATAGAGCTAGAGCATCTCATAATTGAAGGAGAGTGAGATATCAAATTCCTCAATAACCACAATTGAGTGAATTTTTTGCACAAGTGTCTTAAGTTGTTTTTAAGGTCTTATTTTGTATTTTTTATTTGTATTTCACAGCTAAATAAATTCCATAGTTGCTCTTGGGAATGTATGTGAAATTACCGTACCTCATTAAATCGGCTGGTATGGTTTGTGAGTGTGTGTTTTCATTGCATCTCCCATAATATTTGTTTCATGTTGTCTACTCGACACGCTTCCGCACAATATATAATAAAATAGGAAATAATATATTTTCAAAAGATATTTTAAAGAGACATTATTGGCCATTAGATTTTATTAGCTATTGGCAAATGGAGAAAGGATTGGAACACACGCACTTAGACCCTGACTACGAATTCAGTCAGAAGCAAACCATTATATTGAAAACTCATGCTAAGGAGCAACCCTTGTCTTGAAAGAGGCTAATGGTGTTGTACTTAGGAAAAAAGATGACGTACTGCTGTGCTAGACTCGCAACCACCTTTCTGCCGAAACCAATAGCAAAACACTAAAAAAATAACAACAATCTACTGCAACTTTAGACCCCTTGATCGGTGATAAACACGCCAACCTCCAATGTTGAACTCTGCCAAAACCATTCCAAATAGTAGTGTACATTTGTGGATAATTCTAGAACAATTGTTGCAGCCAATGCTGAACACACCTTACTGATAGACCCACATAAATAGACAACAACAAACCTACCAAAGCACAAGCAACACCAAGGCCATAACGTGGCCCCTATAGAACCAATATACCCACTGCTAGACAAACAAAACAAACAGCATAATTTCCAATAACCGCCTCAAGAAATTTGCCAAAACTCTCCCTTTCGTGAATGTAATTGTTCAAAATCAGATGTTCATGATTCCAAAAACAAAACCCATATGAGAAAATAATAGCAAACTAAAGAGTATCGAAACATGACAAACCCCACCAATAATCAAAAATCGAAATTGACCCGAACAGCCTATTACGCCACTCTTGGAAGCTCAACTAACCCCACCTTCTCAAAAATTCTTTCGCGGACAAATCAATGAGATTGCCCCATCTCCTTGATTCTCATTATTTGTAAATCATTTCAGATAATTTCTCTCTCAAATCCATTTTTAGATGAAGTACAATTCATAATAGGATCACATATATCATTTCAATTTTTGTTCGACCGACAAAATGTCATATCTACTTTAAATTTATTCTTTGAACACTTATGTGCATGTGGTAGTGTAGAATTATTTTTTTTCTTCCAAGAAATTACAAACACAATTTATGCATATTGATAAATATTCTTTTTTAATAAGTAGTAAAATAATTTATTACATATCTATATAACATAAATGAAAGGGTATAGATTCAAATTATATTCTTAAAATATGTTTTTGTGTGCAATACTCAGCTCAATATTACAATACTTGTTTTTTTTTTTTTTTAACTAAATATTAAAATTATTATTATGTTTCAAATTAAAGTTATCTTTTTTAGTATGTCTTCAAGCATTGGTTACATGTCAGTATATACACAAGCGTCAATTTTACTTTGCATCCTTATGATTAGACCGGATTACACTTTGCACTTTTGTATTATTTTCATCAACAATTAGGCCTCTTGTACTTAAGAGTTAAGTAACGGTTAAAAATTTCACATAATTGAGGGTATTTTCGTCATTTCACTTAAAAAATAAGGATATTTTTTTTCTTTTTCTTCTAACTAATTCAATGGAGTCTCTTTGATTTTTTTTTTTTTTTCAAAACTTTACTGCGTTGGTATGCTGGATTGAAATGAAATGGCAATGAGATTGGAATTAGTATGTTTGGTGACAAAATGTGGTATTGGAATAACGGTAAAATAGTAATTTAATTAAATTTTTAAATGGTATAATAGTTGATTTAATTAAATTTTATTATAATTCAAATATTTAGCTAATATTTGGTTTTATTTTTTGGTCGATTAATGATTAAAACATAATCTCATGTAATTAGGATTAACCAATACCAAGTTTATATTGGTATCGGTTAATCCCATGTTTTATGGGATTAGAGAATCTTAAGTAATGAAAATGAGATTTAATCATATGTACCAAATATAGGAATGAATGATCATTCCAATTCCACGTTGAATCCCATGTGCCAAACACCATCAAGGGTCAAAAATATTTTTCTGACAAACTCCTCGCCCTCCCTGTTCGTCTCTTCCACCCCCCTATTTTCGTCTCTTCCACCCCCACTTCCACCCTGCTTCATTTCCAGTAACGATGACAACGACCCCCATTCAAGATGATTTATAATCAAGTGGTTATGGGGTTATAATTTATAAAAATCACCGTTGCCTTCGGACTAATGAATTGAGAATTTCCTAATGGAAATTGTTGTTGCAGAAAATAAATAAAGAACGAGTTTACCAAAATTTCTTGGGATGAGTCGCGGACTAGGTCGCTCTCTTTAAGACGTTTCGCGGCTCTGCCCAAGAATGTGCAAGCAGTGTATTAACCCCGTCGTCCCTAGGATAAAACCGCCCAGAATTCTCCTCTGTCTAGGACGTTCTTTGCACTGTAGAAGTCCCGAAAACCAAACACCCCCCCACACTGTTCGCAAAACGAACAAACTGCTCGGAAACCAAAATCGAACTGAAAAAACAGTACCGGAACAGATCGGAACAATTCCGAAAGATCAAACCGAAAATGTTTTGGAACAGAAACAGAAACAGAAACAAAGCCGAAACAGAAAAAGAAACAAAGCCGAAATAGAAAGAAAACTGAAACAGGAGCAGAAACAATGTTCTGGTTTTTTTTTTCTCTCTAAAAATTGAGGAAACAAAACTGGTATTTATAGGGAAAAAAATGAACCGTTTTAAAAAAAATTAAAACTGAAATTAATAAAAAAAACGTCAAAACGTTAAACAAAATTAATTTATAACGTTAAAACGTTTTTATTAAATAAAACGTTTTTTTTTCTTTTTTAATAAAATTTCTAAAAATAAATAAATAAGTGCCACCTCATCACACGCTCGACTCGGCACGGCCGGACGGCGGCGGCGCGCGCGTGGTAAACCGGTAGGGATGTAACTCGTCTCCCCTCCACAAAATGTGGGTACCCCTTGGGGCACACCCCAAGTGTCTCACATACTCCTAAATAATCACTTTAATTTCACCTCTTCCAACCAATGTGGGATAAAAGGTTTTGAGGAAAAAAATCAATTTGACATATTTGACACTTTTTATTTTAAAAATTAAATTAAAATTCATTTGTTTCAACATAAATGAAGGAGTCGGAGCCAACTAACCGAACACATCGACTGCACTTACGCGACACCAAGCACAATAAAAAGCAAAACGCACTAGAGGGCACCCAACTGTCTATGGACTCATTATTTGAAACATTGCAGCCACTCATGATTCCGGGGGAGTTATCTTCATCTTATCCGCCAGAAAAACTGCAGCTAGTCATGATTTCGGGAGAGTTAGCTTCATCTTATCCGCCGGAAATGGATGTGAATATTACAGTACCGGCTGCCGCCAACGATCTCATACCCTATTTGCCGCTATACAAAGCTATGGTCGCCGGCAATTGGAAGAAGGCCAAACAGTACATTGGCAATGTAGCCGGGGCGACGGCCATGATTACAGAGACCTCTGATACGGCGCTCCACGTGGCAATCGGCGCGGGAGCGCCAATCGATTTCGTGAGGAATTTGGTGGCTTTGACGCCAAGAGAAGAACTGGTGGGACTCAAGAACTCTGACGGGGACACGGTGCTCTCTGTTGCCGCCGCAGTGGGTAACGTAGACGCGGCCAGATTGTTGGTGGAGAGAAACCGGGACTTGCTTTTCGTTTGCAACAAGAAGGGGCGGTTGCCTCTCCACATGGCTGCTCTGTGCGGAGACGAAGAGATTATAAAATATTTGATGTCCGTTGTTAAAGACGACGCCAAAGACCGGCGTTATTGCGTTGCAGGCGAATCCGGTTTTCACCTTTCGCTTTTACTCCTAGATGCCAAGTTCTACGGTAAGTACTTAAAAATTACTTATTAAATTAGATGAATTTATAACAAAATTAAATAATTACTTTAAAAATAAATATTACTTAAAAAATTATTTAAAATTTTAAGTAACGTTACTTTATATCATAAAATATATAATTATTATAACTAATATTTTACCTAAAATCTCGTAGAAAAAGTTATATACAAAAAATTATAAATAAAAAAAATATTAAATTAAAAAAAATAAAAAAAAAAGTTGTAGAGAAAATATTTTATAAAAATAAAATTATAAAAATTATTTTAACAATAAAAAATTATAAAAACTAATTTTTTTAAAAGTTAAAAATATTAAAAAAATTAAATATTTAATATATTTAATATTTAATAAATTTAGTACATGGATCGTCAAACATGAGCTAACTCTCTCGCTGCAAAATTGTAGTTCTCGAACCAATGCCAACCAAACAAGTATAATCATTAGTTAAAATATCATTTTGAATAGTGCGTTGCTTAAAAAAGTTAGTTGTTTAGGCAAATGAACTACCTATTAATATTTTAATTTTAAATTTGAATAAACAAATATTTACCTAGTCGATTAGCATAAATAATATTAATATTAAATAGATAAATTGATAATTAAAAATCTCTTTCACTTTAGGTAGACATAACTTTTGAGGGAGCTATTAGACAAAATGGCTATGATGATAGTGTTTTGGTTGGAATTTAACTTTTTGTCTGTTAGTCAAATTGATAATAATATAATTTGACTTTTGAGTATATGGTGGGTTGGAGTTGCTAAACATGTTTCTTGATATATTTGTAGGGATGTCAATGGTCCAATTTAATACAAAATCAAAATAAAAACCGTTAAGACATATATATCAAACCAAAGCTAAAACCACACTTTTTTTTTTAAATAATTTTAAAACTGAATCATTTAACTTTATATAAAAAAAAAAATCAAAACCGCAAAACTATTTAGGATTTTCAATTTTATAACAAACCAAAGTAAAAAATAAAACTGTAAAACCGTGGACTATTGCTTTTTTTATATAAATAAAAATATAACTAATATATATATATATATATATATATATATATATATATATAAAAGACCACACAAAGTAGAGTGAGAGAAAGAGAACTCAAAGATGAGAGAAGCCAGAGGTAAGAGGACGAAGAGATGGAATGGAAGTCCGAAGTCAGCTAGGCTACAACTCACAAAAGTGAAAAAATCTAACCCTAACACACACAGAGGAAGAGTTAAAATGTAAATAAATAAAAAAACATATATATATATATATATATATATATATATATATATATATATCATAAAAATATATTTAAAATATCGGTTACATAGTTTGGTTTCGTGATTGCTATCTCAAAACCAAAACAAAAAATAAAACCAAAATCGCTTCAGTTGTTAATTTCAAAATTAAAACCGCAACTAAAATTATTTAGACAATTTAAAAACTGGACCATTTTATTTGATTTCATTCAGTTACCCGTCGGTTTGATTTGATTTCGTTCAGTTACCCGTTGATTCGATTTTAATTACCATTCCTACAGATTTGGTGTTGAAGCAAGTTCACAGCTACCCGGAATTAGCTACTATGACAATCGATGGCCAATCGCTTCTGGGCGTACTAGCTGCGATTCCTTCAAGTGAGTGGCATTTTTGTTTTCAGTGTTTCTAAGTTTATTTTTATTTGTGTGATTAGAAACCTGAAATAAAAACAGAAAAAAAATTAAAAATATTTCAACTATGTGCCCATCTTTTTTTTTAATAAAATTTTGGGTTAATTTCATTTTGCACTTATGCCTCTCTGGCATTTTTATCATCACTTACAAGTGCAATGGTTAAAATTTTAATAAATCAAAGGTAACTTTATCATTTTATTTTAAAATTAAGTATAATTTTGTTATTTTCCTCTAAAGAAATTCGAGGGGATTAATTTTAAAAGTGATTCAATGTTTTAAGGAACAAATTTTATTTTTCATTTCATTCTGTCCCCTTTATCTATTGTTGCCCCATTCGTCCAATGTTCATCTCTTCGGCGAAAAACCACAATCCTTGCCACCACGAACTTTGCCCTTTTCCAGAGTTGTTTTCTCTCTCTCTCTCTCTCTTTTTTCTCTCTCTCTAAAATATACATACATATACATATATACAATATATATAACGATTCGAGCTTAGACCCCATATCATTCGTGTCTTCACCTCCCCACCCCCTCCCTACTCTGATAATGACGAACTGAGCAATCACAATCGCAACCCCGTCTCCTGTTCTTGTTCGTGTCTTTCTTTATCTCTCTCTCATCTCTGTCTTTTACTCTCTCTTTCTTCTCCAACTCTCCTCCACATTTGCTATATCCACCATCCACCTATCAATCAAATTGAATGATCTCAACAAACAATTACGTAAAATTATTAAAAAAAAACACCTAAAAATAATGTCATGTAAAAAAAAATTAGATCTGCAATTGAGATGGGGATAGGGGGTTGGGCAGTGGGATTTATCGACTTCGGGAGGAGAAGAGCGTAGATATATGAGGTAGGCAATAGTTGGGTTTGTCGATTTTCTATGGAGCACAGTTAAGTTTTAGAAGGAAGATTGACAATGGAAAACTCAGCTCAAATAGAGACTAAGGGCATGTTTAATAAAAAAATTAAGTGCTTAAAATTGATTATATTAAGTACTTAATTAATTAAATTTGTTTGATAAATGTAATTAATATCACTTAATTAATTAAGTTAACTTAAAAATTAAGTCAAAATGTAAGTAAAAAATTAAGTCAAGACCATTTCACTTATTTCATTTTGCTTAATGCACTCTAGTATTTCTCACTTAAAAAAAAAAATATGTTTTGACCATTTTACTCTTGATCCCCTATAAAGCTTAATTAGAGTTAGGATTAATGAGAATTGGATTAATTTTGGATTATTTTATAGTTTTAATTTTATTTTATATTTTAATTATTCTTATAATTTAATTTAATCAATCAAACTACATAATATTTACATATTTTTGGGTTAATTTCTATTTTAATTTTAATATAATTTTTTTTTTTAAAAAATAACACTCTGATTTTATTATTTTTTTTTTTTTTTTTTCTTCACATTATCTTGATTCAAATGTTTTGACCATTTTACTCTTGATCCCCTATAAAGCTTAATTAAAGTTAGGATTAATGAGAATTGGATTAATTTTGGATTATTTTATAGTTTTAATTTTATTTTATATTTTAATTATTCTTATAATTTAATTTAATCAATCAAACTACATAATATTTACATATTTTTGGGTTAATTTCTATTTTAATTTTAATATAATTTTTTTTTTTTAAAAAATAACACTCTGATTTTATTGTTTTTTTTTTTTTTTTTTTTTTTTTTCTTCACATTATCTTGATTCAAATGTTTTGACCATTTTACTTTTGATCTCCTATAAAGCTTAATTAGAGTTAGGATTAATGAGAATTGGATTAATTTTGGATTATTTTATAGTTTTAATTTTATTTTATATTTTAATTATTCTTATAATTTAATTTAATCAATCAAACTACATAATATTTACATATTTTTGGGTTAATTTCTATTTTAATTTTAATATAATTTTTTTTAAAAAAAAATAACACTCTGATTTTATTGTTTTTTTTTTTTTTTTCACATTATCTTGATTCAAAGATAGTTATGTAAATTAAACAATTTTCAGCATATAAATTTTGTACTTATCAAATAAATAAATAAAAATTCAGCACTTAAAATTTCAACACTTAATTTTCAGCACTTAAAAATTAAGTTGTTATCAAACAAGCCCTAAGGCAAACATTATATTTATGGATAGGTTATAATGCAAGAGAAAATATACCCCTCTAACATGATTACAAGTGGCATTAAATAAGATGAGCAAAAAGAAAACAAGAATAATAGAAAATGAGAGAATCCCAATGCTAAATCGAAATCCAAACAAAAGGAATAGAAGCTTCTGATGCAATCACTAATGAGCACTGATGGAGAGGTAGGCGTGCATGTAGCAAAAGATGGCACTAGGTAAGCAGAGCACATTGCTTTTTGGACGACCAAGACACCAAGGTATCCCCCAAATACACACAATAACCTGCCATAGATTTCCTATCATCAGGGCAGCAAGCCCAATCTGCATCAGAGAACCCCACAGGAGAGAGTCTTTCACAGTACTTAATGTGCAAACCATGATCAATTGTTTCTTTGAGGTACCTGAGAACTCTCTGGTGGTATTCCAGTATGTTGTTATAGGAGCCTTGATAAACTGACTTAACTTGTTGACTGCAAAGGATATATCTAGCCTTGTGTGGGACAAATATTGTAGAGCTCTTATCACACTCCTGTAATTTGTGGAGTTTGTGACAATTCTCCATCATTTATAGATAGTAGCCTTCCAGCAGTCATTGGAGTTGGGCATGGTTTCAGGTTGGCCATCTTTACTCTTTTGAGAATTTATTCAATATATTTAGTCTGAGTTAAGTATAGTTCTATGTCATCTCTGTATACTTCTGTGCCCACGAAATAGTGAAGAGAACCAAGGTCTTTTAAGGCAAATTCCTTGTTTAGCTTTTCAATGAATATCTTTAGTTTCTTAAGATCATTCCTAGTAACTATACTGTCATCAAGATAAATCAACACCATAATAATGAGAGGTCCAGTCTTGAGAAAGAAAAGTGAGGAATCTACCTTGGAATTTTCAAGTTTCTAGCTGGATAGTGTGTTTCTCAATCAATCAAACTAGGCTCTAGGTGCCTATTTTAGTCCATAAAGAGACTTCTTAAGTTTACACACATGATCAAACTTGTCCTAGTTCTCAAAACTTGGAGGTTGAGCCATGTAGACAGCTTCTTCAAGAAGCTCATTCAAGAAGGCATTATTGATGTCCAACTGCCTTATTTCCCAGTTCCTGGATACAACTATAGTTAAAATGATGCTCACAGTGGAAGGTTTGACAATAGGCCTGATGGTCTCTTTGAAGTCAACTCCACGTCCTTAATGGAAGCATTTGGCAACTAATCTGGTTTTAAATCTTCGAAAAGAACCATCTGCATTGTGTTTAGTTTTGAACACCCACTTATTCCCAACAATATTATACTTTGGAGAATTAGGAACAAGGGACCAGGTGTTGTTTGCAGCAATATCACTGAGTTCTTTCATTATGGCTTGTTTTCACCCCTCATGTTGAAGGGCATCTTCAACTGTGTTGGGCTCTAAGTTGTTGGGATTTTATTCAGCAAGACCAATATATCTCTTTGGTTTAAAAATTCCATCTTTAGCTCGAGTCACCATGGGATGAATGGAACATGCATTATTTTCCTTGGTAGTACCGGTGTTGACTTCAACATATGGAGGCTGATCTTATAGATTCTCTTGTGCATCAGGACTAGGTGGAAAATAATCTGAGATGTCACAAGTGGAGTTATCTGATTCATTGTTTTCTATTTGATCATTGTGAGGAGTTGAAAGTGACAAGGTAGGTGCAGCTTCAAGAGATATATTAGATGAGTTCCTTCCTACTTCCTCATCCAAGGTTGTACCTGTTTGGTGAGGGGAATAAGTCTAACAAGGTAGGTGAACTAGGTTGAGGCTTGAACAATAACATTTTTCTCTTGTTGGTAGTTATTCAAGAATTCTTGTTTGAAAGGGAATTTAGTTTCATTGAATATGACATCTATTGAGATATAGACTATTTCTATTGAACTTAGACACTTATATCCCTTATGAGACTCACTATATCCTAGGTTTACTCACTTGGCTTAGTGAAATTGGAACTTATGATCTTGATATGGTCTAATGCAAGGGAAACATGTTGAACCAAAAATTTTGAGGAATTGGTAATCTGGTTTTTTACAGTGAGAAACTTCAAAAGGTGATTTGCCTTGAAGAACAAGAGTTGGCTGCCTATTTTATGAGGAAGATAAATGTTAGAAAGGTATCCCACCAAAATTTTAAGGGCATGCTAGTTTGAGCTAAGAGAGTGAGGCCTATATCAACTATGTGTCTATGTTTTCTCTTAACTTTGCCATTTTGGGCTGAATTGTGAGGGTGCAAGTGTTTGAAATTGATCTCATTCTTTTTAACAATCTGAGCAAAAGCTTGGTACTCCCCCTAATCTGTTTGTAAGACTTTTATTTGTTTCAAACTGATTTTCGACCAAAATTTTAAACTCTTTGAAAGCCTCTAGAGCATCAGATTTAGCTTTTAGAAGATATATCTAAGTGTGTCTACTGAAATCATTTACGAAATGAATCTATAGTTTGAGCTGGACATGGTGGGTATAGGGCCCCAAATATCTGTATGCACAAGTTCAAGTATTCTTTTAGCTCTATTATCTGAAAGTTTGTAGGTTAGAAAACCGGCTTTGCCAAATTGGCATTTATTACAAAAACTGTGTTTTTCATTGACTTGAGTTTTACATTATTGGTAGCAATGACTTGACTTAGGACTTTACTTGATGGATGGCCGAACCTCCTATGCCAAATGTCATTTAGGGAATTTGAAGAAACATCATTACTAGACTCAGGAACAACGGTAACACCAGCAAACAAACTTAATTGATTGTCAGATTTCAACTTAGGTTGATGGCTAAGAGTAGGAACTTACTTGTGATTGGAAGTCTTGAGCTGGCAGAGTCCATCTTTATGTATCCTTTGAAGCAATCCCTTTTTTGTAACCTTGTCATTCATAACACAAAAATCAGAGTGAAACTCAATAAATATATTGTTGCCCGCAGTCAACCTTGAAACACTTATGAGATTCTTAGCAATTTTGGGTAGCATTTCATTTAGCATTAAGGATGATCCTGATTCAGATTTCAGCATACTAGAGCCAACATGTGAAATGGATAATTATTTTCCATCACCAGTAGTCAAGTTTTCCTTACCATTGTACTCACACTTCAGATTCAAGTTACCAATTTCAGCAGTGACGTGGTTGTTGGCTCCACTGTTTGCATACTATACCTCATCACTCACGGATTCTGGTGTGGCAACATAAGCTAAGGGGTTTTGTTTGCCTTGTGAGTTGTTGTTTCCACCAGGGTCAGAACCCATATAGCTATTATCATACATGTTGTAGCATACTGTAGCTGAATATCCATGTTTGCCACAGACTTGACAGGTTGGTTTAGGACCATTGAACTTGCCACCGCTTTCTCTGGAATGACCACGAGAAAATCCCTAGTTAAAACCCCTGCCTTGATGTTGGTTTTGTCCTCAACCATGACTGTGATTTCCTGGCTTGCCAATAAAGTTGGTAATTGGTGATGAAAAGGAATTCATGAATTTACTTGAACCACTGAAGGCATTTAACTTTTCAACTTTGCTTTCACAACTAAGGAGAGTGTCCTACAATGTTTGCCAGGTAGTTTTGATCCGAGCTTCAATCAACACAATAATAGGGATAAATTATGATTCCAGACTAGATAGGACATTAGCTATGAGTTGAGAGTCTGGATCACATGCTAAGGCAAGCACATCTGCCTAGTTCTTCTTCTGTTTCAAATAATCAGTCATGCTCATGCTCCCTTTGCTGGTAGTCTGCCGCTTGGTTCGTGTCTCATCCATTTTTGCCTTGGAGTGAGCACCGAACAAAAGTCTCAAGGGCAATCCACAGAGCTACTGAAGTGTTATAGCCTATTACTTAAGTATAACAATGGATTCAGTCATGGATTCACAATCCATTGCTCATAATCCGGATTGTTTCTAAGTCCAAAACCTACAGTACCATCTCCAGCAGCAGTTCCTGCTGGAATATACTCAGGTGGGAAGGGACAGCTTCCATCGATGAAGCTATCAAGACGATGACCCCTGATTATTGTGGAAACCATGGTTTTCCACAGTGTAAAATTGTTTTTGTCCAATTTCTGGGAGAAGGGTCGGTTGTGAACACTTCGAAAGTAAGTCACATTGGTTCCATTGTTAGTTGCTCCTCCATTGTTGCCATAGGCAGTGGACTGAGTTGAAACATTGCTCATCCTTGGTGTAGTTGGAGCTTGGCGACTACGGCCTGAGTTGGAGGTGGAGTTTGTGTGTTCATAGACATGGCGTAGGCCTCGGTAAGCTCTTGATACCAAGTTAAGTTTTAGAAGGAAGATTGACAATGGAAAACTCATCTCAAATAGAGACTGAGGCAAACATTCTATTTATAGGTCGGTTACAATGCAAGAGAAAAGATACCCCTCTAAGATGATTACAAGTGGCATGAAATAAGAGGAACAAAAAGAAAACAAGAATAACAGAAAATGAGAGAATCCCAATGTTGAACCGAAATCCTAACAGAAGGAATTGAAGTTTCTGATGCAACCACTAATGAGCATTGATGGAGAGGTAGGCATGTATGCAGTAGAACATAGCACTAGGTAAGCTGAGCATATTGTTTCTTAACAATGTGCAGTGATAGGATTTCTCGATAATAGGCCATATCGATGGAGGATTGAAGATGGAGGCGAGGCTGGAGGGGGTGGATTGTGGCAGTAGGATTACTGAATTCCAGTGGACTGAATAAGGTAAGAGAGAGGGGTTGGACAACTGTTAGATTTCTGTCCACATCGATCACTTGAGAGTTATTAAACTATTTATGGTTTTAACTTGGATCCTCATAACATGATATTAGAGCCAAATGAATGGTTTTGGATTCGTTTAGTGATCGATGTAAGACAATAATCTAACACTCGCCCTTAAATGGGGGAATGAAAAAAATGTACAAACCCCAATTTACATGGATAATTTGACTATAAAAGAATGAGAGATGAATTCTTATAACCGTGACTCTAATATCATATTAGAATAACAACAACAATGGTGTTAGCGATGAACTAGAGAAAACAAATGGGTTTGCACTGTTAGGCATGGAGAAAAAAGAAGATCAAATTTAAAAACTGCATCATGGCCAAAAAAATAATTAAAGAAGTGCATCAGTTTGAGAGATGTGATCCCATTACACATCACTCTTTTTTTTTTTTTTTTTTGTAGGTTCTTCGTAAATTTAAAATTTTTGTTACACAATTAACGTGTTTTAATAATTTTTTTTTTTAAATTTAAAATTATTGTAATATAGATTATTGTATTTTTTTATATTAAAAAATTACAATAACTTTGTTGAGCAGGGCAGTTACCTTGGAATCTCCGTGTGGTTGAGGTAATTCTGTTTGTTTAATTGTGATTTTTTTTTTTTTTTTTTTATTCATGGCAATTGTGATCTTTTCCTGGTGAAGTTATTACAACCCGACGACTTTACCAAATTTACTTTATTTATTTTTGGATTAATAGCACTTTGTTTCTTATAATTTGACCAAATTACACTTTAGATCTTTATTATATTTTCATAAATATTTATCCCTGTAGTTCAGAGTAAGTACAACGGTTACAGTTTTCACAACAGTTAATAGTAAAATCTCAAAAAGTTAAAATTAACAAACCATTTAATATTAATTGACATTTACACTTTCGGTTCAGCTCGGGACGGATAATATCTGCTTGCCCTTTGTTTTTATTTTTTTTCCTTTATTCATCCTAAGTCGGGTATAAGCGTGAATTTATCATTTCATAAAATTATATTAATTATCTAATTCTTGCACTTAAATCTAAATGACATGGGATAAGTGTTGACAAAAATATCACAATGGGTATAAAGTGAGGTTCGGTCAAATCATAAGGGTACAAAATATAATTTATGATTTTTTTTTTTCCTTCCATCATTTTATTTTTTATTTTTTATTTTTACTTATTTTTAATTTATATTTGTTCTTTTATTTTATTTTTAATTATTTGGTATCATAATCATTGTACTTTTTGGTTCTTATTATATAATCCTCAATTTTAAGTTTTTAAATTTTTTATCCTATGAGCAAGTTATCTTTTAAACATTACTAACTTATTTTCAACTTATTTTTAGTCTTTATTAATTTTAGAATTTTTTTTTTAGAAGTTACAAGATTTCAAAAATTATTTTTTAGGTCATATTTCATGTGTAAAAAAATTATTGTTACAGGATCTCATAAAGTGGTATTTTTATGGTATGGGACATTTAGAAGAATTTCTCTTAATTTTATAGTTAATATTAACTATAATAATAAATGCAAATTCCACAAATAGTTACCATTAACATTTAACATGATTGATTTAATCTAATAGGTGATACCTACATGACAAAAATAAAGAGCCAAACATTGAATATAAAAAGTTATAAATGATTGGTCTGGAGGACAATTTACTATCTTTTTTCTATATTTTATTTTAGGTTTAATTATACTCTGTCCCCAAGATTTGACCAAATTGTATTTTATACACATATAGTATTTTCATTTAGTATTTTCATTAGCATACACTTCGTGTGCTTCAAACATAAATGCAACAATTAGCTATTCTGTTAACTTTAATGATCAAATGAAAAAAGTCGATGTTAATCTATTACTTAATGTTAAATAACATTTATACCCTTCAAATTAAATAAATCACATCCAATTAATTTTACGAGGATGATTCAATAATTTATTCAAAAGTTTAAATGTGCCAAAATACAATTTGACATAATTTATCAACATCATCATCCGCTTTTATTCTCTGCTAATAAACCCAAAACCATTCTTTTCAGTTCTTTCTTTATCGCCGAACCAACCACCACCACCACCACTTCGACGGTAAACCATTGTTAAACATATTGGCTTTGATTTGGACACCACCTAGTGGTTGGTGAAGTGGGTTTGCAATTGAGTAGAAGAGGTTGCTGAACAACACGTAAATAGTATGCATTTTCGCCGCTGGTGAAATATGGAATATGCGTCAATAGTGAATTCTGCATGAGCAGTGTCATACGTGTGAATAGCGGATTCTGAATGAAAAGTGAACCACCTAAGCGTGAACAGTGAGCCGTGTACACTTGAATAGTAAATGCAATTTTGGATTTTCGAAATGTCCATTTTTCTCTTTTCAAATATTCTAAATAAGTTTTGAATTCATAACCTTACATGAACTGAACAAAGGCACGATGTAGCCTTTTAGAGAGCCAAGGGGAGGCTATGGGTGATCCTTTGGAGAGAGAGATACGTCTGAAGAGAGAATTTCACTTATCAAGAGTATGAAATTATTTTAAGGTGTTGTTTGATTCTCTCATTTGTATTGTCCTTCATCAATAAGAAAGTTTCCTTGTTGCTTTCGAGGACGTAGGTAAAATTACTAAACGTCTTGTCAAATCTTATATTATCTTTTGTGAGTATGTGTTTTACATTCCATCATCATATTTGTTTATTGTTCACTTCACGCGCTTTCGCATAACCAGTGGTATTAGAGATTTGGTTGAGAACTTAGGATTATGGCAGAGGTCGGATTGGAAAAGAAGAAGATTTAATCTTCTTCAGCCTGTTTCAATTCACAAGGAAAATTGACCGGACAGTATCAATACTAAATTTGATATTTAAAATTTTGAAGGAATATAGAATTTCAACGTGTGGCAATGCGAGATGATGGATATATTAGTTCAACAGGGGTTAGATATAACCCTAAGAGATGGACCAAAGTTTATGGAGAATCAAAATGTTCGAAGATTGACTTTAACAAATTAATTTTCAATCTACTCAATTTGGATGAAGAGATAAAAAATGGGGATAAAGCCTTGTGTTGTTGAATTCACTACCCAATTCATTAGAACACTTGGCAACTAATTTTATTTACAACAAGACGTTGTAAAGTTCGAGGATGCATTAGTTACTTTCACGAATCATGAGGTTTATAAATGTGAAAAAAAGGTAAAAAAATGATACAGCTAAAGCTTTGATGACGTGGGGGTAGATTGGACAACAAAAAGCACAGCAAAGGTAAAAACAAGTCCAATTCAAAGTTGAGAGGAGTTTCAACCAATAGAAAGAAAAAATTTGGCAAATGATGAATGTGTTCATTTTTTTTTTCCCATGAAAAAGGCCATTGGAAGAAAGATTGCCCAATGTTAAAAATAAGGACATTGCAAATGCAAATGTGATCCATATAGAAGATGATGATTCAAATTTTTCTCTACCTACTACAACTAGAGTTGGCTCAAGCGAGTAGATTCTTGACTCAACATGTGTTCATCATATGTGTCCCAATAAGGACTATTTTACTACTTTGGATCTTTCGAATGACATAACAATATTTATGAGAAACGATCAAGCATTTGAGAAGAAAGGATTTGGCATGATCCGATTGAAGTTGCATGACAGAATTGGAAAGTAGTTGACCAACATTTAGCATGTTTTGGATTTGAAGAAAAAGTTGATTTCTTTAGTTGCCTTGGAATATATTCATAGTCACCATAGGATTCGGAATGTTGAAAGAGGCACTATGATTGTCCTAAAGGGCCTCAGACGAATCAATGTGTATTTCTTGCAAAGAAAGAGCACTGTCGGTGAAGTTGCCACTGTGGAAGCTGCTAATGATACAAACAAGCCTTGACACATGAGGCTTGTACATATTGGAGAAAAAGTCATACACGACCTAGTGAAGCAAGGTCTTTGAAAGATGCCAAGACTTGCATGATGAACTTCTGTGAGCATTGCATGTTGGGTAAGCAATATAGAGTTAAATTTTGCATGACTATTTGCAAAACAAAAAGGATCCTTAACTATGTGCAAACTAATGTTTGGGATCCTACAAAAACTGTCTTTACGTGGAATGAACTTGTTTGTTACTTTTGTGGATGACTTTTCAAGAAGACACTGAGTATACACTAAGTTCTAGAGATCTTCTTGTCGTGGAAGAAGCTGGTGTCCTTCATTAAGGATAAGCATAGATTTTATTTTTGATGAAAGTAAATTCGTGAAGAATAAGGTGTCTAATAAAGAAAAAATAAAGGCAATCTGGTGTAGCAGGTGGAGAATCAAAGCCCAACAATCTCTCCTTTAGAATACACTTCTTCAGATGATGAATTTGAGAAAAATCAGAAGGAAGATAAAAAGTTTCTCATTAGGTATATGGACTCGAATTATACAGTTGATTTGAAGGTTGAATACATGGTTGCTGAAAAAGCCATGAAAGAAGCAATTTGGTTGCATGGACTGATTACAAATTTGAATCGTCATAAAAAAACAGGTGGAGATATATTATGATAGTCAAAGTGCAATTTACTTCATTCGAGAAATTTTGGATGCGACTGTTATTGTTCTGACAAAGATTGGAACAGTCAAAACCTATGGATATGTTGATGAAAGTTGCTGGAAGTGCCAAGTTTTAGCATTGCTTGGACTTTGCGAATATGGTTCATACATGAGCATGATTTTGGAAGAGAAACTTTGAGATTGTCGGATTTTTAGTATGGGATTTCATATTAACATGGAGATGGTGGTGACGTTAGAAAATCACACCAAGGTGGCTTTGATTTTGGATGCCACCTAGTGGGTTGGTGAAGTGGGTTCACAATTGAGTGAAAGTTATTGTTAAACAGTATTGTACACATGAATAGTATACAATTTACATCATTGGTAAAATGTGGAATAAACATAAATATTGAATTCCACGTGAACAGTGCAATACACGTGAAGAGTACATGTTTCCACTGCAGGTGAATAATAGAATACACGTGACTAGTGAATTATGTGTGAATATTGAACCGTGTACGCGTGAACAGTAAGTGTATGCTTGAATAGTAATACATTTTTTGGATTTTTAGGAATGCCCATTTTGCCATTTTCTGAGATTATAAATAAGTTTTGAATTCATAAGTTTAGATGAACTGAATGCAACAGGTCAATTAGGGGGGGGGGGGGTAGTGAGCCCTTAAGATCGTCTAGAAAGGTGATTAGTCGATGTGTACGTAAGCTGGCTCGAGCAATACCTTCCTGTAAAACAAAAAAAAAAAGTTTAGACCAATTAAGATTGTTGTTCAATGACGTTTTTTACACCACAATGATCTATATATCATGATCTTCAAAATGAGATACTAATCCTTCGTTTTTTTTTAGAATTTTGGATTAGGATGTATGTGAATGTTATATATTACATTAACTATAATGTTAATGTTTTATATAACATCGCTATAATTTGTGTGCCCTATAAGTGTTGAATATAATATTCAATGTAATATAAATAACATCAATTAATATTGATAGTATCACAAATTATATAAACGTGTTGAATGTAACATAATTTACTGATAATGGTGGTTTGAATATTGAATGTAACACTCAACTGTAATTTAATTATGTATAATACCGTGTTAATTGTAACATGAATGTGAAAATTGAAAATTTTGAAAGTAACATGATGAATGTAACATGAATGTGGAAACAGAAAATTCTGAAAGTATCATGTTGAATATAACACAAATCTGAAACTAATGAAAAAATGGTGAATATGATATTATTTTAAAGATCATATTCAGACGAATCTGAATTAGATCATGAAAAAAAATGTGTACAGTAATAGTTATTTTGATTTTAATAAAATTATTTTGTGTGAAATTTAAATATGGAAAATTTCAATCCCGTGAATCGTGCGTGGTCAAACTAATCATGTCAATTTCTACATTTTTTGAAATTGGGACAAATGGTTTGGAATATGTGTACAACGGGATTGTATGGTTCAAATTTAAAACATTTGAAATCAATTGGTAATTTCATTCTTAATTGAGATCCACTTAATAAGTTTTCCTAAAACAAATCTAATACATACATACATATATATATATATATAATTCAACGTACCAGTATTAGCTGTAATTTGTATAATTTCGGTTGTTTATCTAATTACAGGTGGTGTTTCAAAAATTAAAAATGCCGCGTTCTTCATTTTTCTTTCATAAACTAGTGGAATACCTCTGTGAGAAAGCGATGGAGTTGGAACTCAGTGCCATTGTTGAGATTCTTAAACCGCCGCTTCTTCTGGCAGCACAACTAGGAAATAAAGAAGTGGTGGAAGGGATCGTGGCGGCGTTTCCTCCAGCTCTCCGATTCACCGACGCACAAAATTATAGCATTCTCCACCTGGCGGTGAAGAATCGCCGCGAAAGTGTTTTCAAGCTGATAAGTGGAATGTACGAATGCGAACAATTGATCACGAAAAATGTCCAAGGAGACAATATATTGCATTTGGCGGCACAACTACCATCCGACGATATACTGGAGGGAATTCCCAGCCCATTTTTGCAAATCCATCAAGAGATTGAGTGGTTTAAGGTATTTCTCTTTTTTTCGTCCAATTCAGGTAAATGAGGGAATTTGTGGAGTGGCTCTTGGGGATCAAATGGATTCCTAACAACATAATAATATTCCCAGAGTAAAGAATATCGAAGATTCACAGACCATCAAAGAAAGTACACATGTTTCATGTGATTCAGCGTAATCGCGTCACAAGAAAGAATTCTAATTAGAGAGGGATTTAGACGAAAGAATACACACAATTGAGATTATTGTTTATCATTTCACTTGACACATATCACATGTTGGAAAATTGGTCCAGAAATTGATTAAATAATTAAATAAGAATTAGTTAGTTAATTATAGTGATGAAACTTGAGAAATAAAAATGAAAGAGATAAAAGTCATTTGGTACATAAACACTTCAGCTTAACAAATTATAACTTAAATTGACATAATTGAAAATTGTATTACAATGTGTTTATAAAATATTGAATGAAAAATAAGAACAAGGTACTTACTGTATTAATCGAACAAAAACAAAATGAAATACTATAAAAATGGGAAAATTACATTTTAAACCCTCTAGGTATTGACGAATTTTTAAATGGTCCCTCTTTATTTGAGCGTTCATTTTAAACCCTTTATATATCAGTACATTTTTTATTTGGTTATTCTGTAAAAAAAATAAAATAAAAATCCAAACTAACAAAATTTTAAGGGCAAAATTGTCATTTTACTTTTTGTAAAAAATAAATCCTTTCCTTTTTTTGTTTGACACCTCTCTTTCTCTCTCCCGCTCAACACACTCTCTTCCTCTTCCTCTCTCCCTCTCCCCACTGGCAGGAACCACCCCGTAACAGGGAGTGAACCATCCATTTTTTTGGGGGTGGCAATAGGGGGTGTTTCACCACCCATAACAGGCAGTGGTTCACCCCTGTTTCGGGGTGAACCATCCCTCTAGTAGAGGGTGTTCACCCCCTATTGAAGGGGGTGTTTTCTCCCCCTATGAAAACGTAGAGGTTGTTTACCCCCTATTTTTCACAAGGGGTGAACACTCCCTGTTACAGGGGTGATTCCACCCCGAAACATGTGGTGGAACCACCCCCCTGTTCCGATCGATGGGGAGAGGGAGGGAGGGAGAGAGAGAGAGGAGGAGGAGGAGGTGAGGAATTGAAAGAGAGAGAAGGAGTGAGAGAGGAAGCGAGAGAGGGAGAGAAATGAGCGGGAGAGAGAGAGAGAGAGTGAGCGGGAGATCAACAGAAAAAAAAAATCATTTAAAAATTAAAAATATATAAAAAGATAGATTTGCCCGTTTATTTTGTTATGTTTAACAGATTTTTTGACAGAAGTACCAAATAAAAACAGGCTGATACGTAAAGAGTTTAAAATGAAACCCTTAAACGGAGAGGGACAATTTAGAAAAGTGTCAATACCTAAACAATTTAAAATATACTCTTCCCTTAAAAAAATTAAGGCAATCGTTTGACGACTTCTTCTTAAAACATGTTTCGCCCCCACTACAGTGTGTACAATTTGAACAAATGTTTGCCTCCCAAATACAATGATCAACAGCTATTGATACCCGCACTGGATGCCTAATATCTCTACAAACTGGAAAGAGTTGAACTTTCTCAAGAATTCTCAAGAAGAATGAACTCTCTCAAAACAGTCTAAAGAAAAACAATTGCAAGCTTAGAATGGGATGCCTATATGTTGAGGAATGAAAAAGGTCGTGAAACTCCTAATACCTAATAGCTTTATGACCTAGAAAGAGTGTGAACATTCTCGAAAACTCTCAACAACAATGAACTCTTTCAAAACACTCGGAAGAAAAACGATTGCAAGCTTAGAATGGGATGCCCATATATTGAGGAATGAATAGGCTCTTGAAACTCCTGAATTAAGATATAACTCTCTGTAGTTACACACATGAATAGCCTCTAGATTTGTAACTCTCTGTAGTTACAAACTTGAATAGGCTCTGTTTTGATTGGGATGAATTAGATTTTTGGAGTTTGTCTAAAAAGATACCAAGACCAAGTATTCCCCAAGACCCTAAGGCCACAAGCTCAGGTCCAGGACCTAGGACTGAGCCTAGCCTAGTCGAGTAAACGGGAGGGCGACGGCAATGGCGGCACACGCGACACATCAATCAACAACGTCCTAGGGGGTATACCTTCAACAAACAACCCAAACCTTAACAATGATTCTTCATATTCTTCAATTACTAATGTGAGATAACTCACACGACACATCAATCAACAACTTCAATTAAGTATGTAAATGAACAATTTTAATTCACCTCTTAAATGATTTTTAAACAAATAAATATAACACATTTATTTCCTCACTAAGGATAATATATCAGTATTTTTATATGTCCCAATTTAAGATTGAGTCCCACAAATAATTGAGTCATAAAATAACCAAAAAAATATTTTTATGTAACATCCCCCACATGGAAGAAAATTGTTTAGATAAGCATGCGCATGTAGTTTTTGGCCTTTAACCTTCTATAGCAAGAATCTATCGGATTTACTCAGCTAAACAATGAGTGTGATATCTCGAATTGTTCTTTTAAATAAAGACAATATAAACTATATAGTTATTTTCTAGACGTTTTCCGTTCTATGATTGTCTTCATTTTGGCCCTAAATACCTTGGTACTTCATGGGTACTTCTAAAGAATTTAGCTTTTTCATTCTCCTAAAAACGACCTAATTCTTACTCACATTTAAGATTTTCTATAGAGTATTCTACTATACCCCACTTGAAATTTTCAAGATAAAGAAATCATTAAAAGTCATACTTATCCTTAACCATATTGCAATTATCACTATTAAAAAGTCATATTTATCCATAACCATATCACAGTTTTCACTATTATATCATAGGAATGAGCCGTAGATTGTTTGTTTAGTCATGCAAACATAGTTAACTTCATAATTCGATTGTCCCTTTGAACCTAGATCTTAAGATCTCCACTCCACTAGGTTTGGTTTCTATTATGATGACTATTGCTTAATGACTTCAAGTCTATTCCCCTCAATAAGCAGTTTACTCCATCTCGTGTAAGGCATTTGGTCAATGGATCCACGATGTTATCGTTCAACTTAATATAATCAACTAAGATAATTCCATTAGAAAATAAATGTCTCATGGTATTATGAATTCGACGTATATATCAAGACTTACCATTACACATACTACTATGTGCTCTTCCAACCGCAAATTGATTATCGTAATGTATGCAGATAGTTGGCACAAGCATAGTTCATGTTGGAATATCTTTTAGAATTGTCGAAGCCACTCTAGTTCTTCTTCTACTTTATCTAAAATAATAAATTTAGATTCCATTTTGGATCAGGCAATATACTTACTATTGGTGTACCCTTCAAGTACTATTAGATATCTCGTGTGATACAAACCATAATTTTGTGTATATGTTAAATATATAAAAAAAAATCTCAATATTTCTTTGCATTGTTTCCTACCTGGATTGATAGTGAACCTACTTAATTTACTTACTACATAACCAATGTCAGGTCTTATTCGTAATGTACATTAAACTGCCAGTTATTCGAGAATACACCAACTAAAATACACTCTCACTAGTATTCTTAAAAAGATGTTGATTAACATCTATTGGGGTTCTTGTCATACTCGAATCATCCTTGTTAATTTTTTCGAGGATCTTCTCAATGCAATGAGATTGAGATAAGTTCAATCTTTCAAATGTTCTTGAAATTTTAATTCCAAGAATGAAATTCGCTATTTCAAAATCCTTCATTTCAAATTTATTTGTTAACAAATGTTTGGTAGATTTTATCATATTATCACTACAACCAATAATCAACATGGCATTTACATATAAGCATACAATAACATAACAATATTCTGTTATCTTAATATTATAGATACAGTTGTCACATTCATTAATCTTAAAATTATTTGACGACATAACATTACCGAATTTCTCATACCATTATTTTGGTGTTTGCTTTAATCCATACAAGGATTTTACAAGTCAACATCATTTATTCTCTTTTCGAGGAACGACAAACCCTTTTGCTTATTCCATATAGATTTTTTCATCTAATTCACTATTCAAGAATGCAGTCTTAACATCTATTTTATGTAAGGTAAATTACCTTTCAAACCCTTTAATTATTGACACGTTTATATATAGTTTAATAAATTTGTTCGTTTCAATTTAAACGTTCTAAGTATGTAACTAGTTTTAATTGGTTCTTCCGTTAGTTTTTTTTTATCAAAACTGAGATAAATGACATTATGTGCACTGCACATGTCATTTTTAGAGGGATATTTTTGTTTTTTACTATTTTTTTATTTTTCCTTTATTTGTTCTTGTTTTTTTTTCTCTCTGTTTTTTTTTTTTTTTTTTTTCCTTCTTTCTCAGACCAACCTTTCTCTCCTCCTTCCGCTCTCAATTCCATCACTGCCATAGCCACTTCTAGGAGTTGATGATGCAGCTGAGGAGAGCTGCACGGACTGTTAAAGAAGACTTTACGCTCAAGAATTACATTGCCTACCATGGTGAAAGATGTTGGAATTCTCTTACTCGTTGCGCAGGTAATCTTCAATTCCATCTGAAACGAATCTCGGGAAGCCGCCAAAGAAGCGCTTTCGTCCCAACCATCTGTATCATCTCCACAAATGCCGATGCAATCTGTTTTGGCCTATCATCAAATTTCCCAAATTCTTCTGGATTATTAGGAAATCACTAATGGAATTCAATAATATTAACTTATCTTTGCCAAAACCAAGAGATGATAAAAAATGAAATTTCGATCTGTTAATCCTTCAGATCCTAGGGACCAAAGCTGAGGCACATGTTACGCGTGAATTCATTTGGAATCGAACACACTTTGAAGAAAACATCACGAACTCGGAGTCGTGATATATGAAACAGAGGCACTTGAAGAGAGAGAAAAGAGAATTACTATATGTGTGTGAGAGAGAGATTCTTCTTCTTCTCCTCTATCGCCACCACCGACGCGATTCTTCTTCTTCTCCTTCGACGTCGCCGCCAATGCGATTCTTAATGTGGAAAAGTGGGTGAGATTTTTTGGTAAATCGGCTGAATCAATCATTTGGGTACTTCCATTGCCGCTGATTTGCAGGGTTTTTTGCTTTCAACATTGGTGATTAATTACTCTAAAATAGGAAACTCATAAGACAAAAAAAAAATAAAAATGAAAAATATCAAATCGGTTGGAAGGAAAAGAATCAAATATGTGCTTTTTGTCACCAATTTTGCTCTCAGTGCTTATTAAATCTCCACCTAGTAAACACTGACACTCCGCCAGATGCCGAGTGTATAACTTCAATTGTCATACCCTTCTTTTGCTTGTAACTTTTGACTACAAGTCTTGTTTTATATTTGTCAATCGATCTATCTATTTTCAAGTTTTTCTTAAAAAATTATTTACATTCTAATGCTTTGGTTTTAGATGGAAGATCTACTACTTCCCAAGTATATGATTTTATAAGATAGACTCAATGCTAGCCCTTTTATAGGCAGCGGTGGTTGTACGGATCTGGTTTGCGAACCCTAGCCTGGTCGGTGAACGGTGGTCACCACTGGTAGATTAATTGGTGACCAACCTCTGGTCGCTAAGCAGTGGCAGGTGAAAACAGAAGGCCATCTGGGTGGGTCCGAAAAGGTCTAGTCAGCGGATGATGTGGACTCTAACCAGGCTGTTGTTTTCTTCTATACCCATACGCTGCCATGTGCTGGGCTGTGATTGGTGGCCGGTGAAAATATATTTTGATGTATTCTTTTCTTTACTTGTAAACTATAGTAATTAGTTTCTCGTTTATTACAGGCAGTGGAGAAATTGGTACCACGCTCATATAAATCGGCGAAGAATAGTGCTGGGAAAACGCCCAGAATGTTGTTCCAAGAGAATCACCACAACTTGGCGACGGAGGGCCAAAAGTGGGTAAAAGACGTGGCGAATGCGTGCGCTGTGGTGGCGGCACTTATTGCCACTATCGCGTTCACTTCGGTGATCACAATTCCCGGTGGCACCGGCGACAATGGCACCCCAATTCTCTACAAACAACAATTATATGTTGCCTTCGCCTTTTTGAACGGACTGTCTTTTCTGTTCTCTACCTTCGTCTTATTTGCCTTCATCGACATCCAAATCTTTCCCTGCACCGACGAAGCTTTCAAGGAGGCATTGCCAAGAAAACTATACAGGCTTCTCATGCTTCTGGTTTACTCTTTATTAAGCACGATCTTTTCTTTTTATGCCGCCTATTACTTGCTCGCCGTCGAGGGAAGAAAAGGTCTGTTGATTCCCTTTGGAAGTGCCGCCGTCGGAGTTTATTTTCTGTATAGGGAACTACTATGGGACCTACTATGGTCCATTCGTAGTTTGTTTTCTGTATAGGGACCTACTACGGTCCATGTTAACGTATCACCCCAGAAAAACTTTTCGTTAAGAAAAAAAAGGATTAGGGGTAAGTTGATCACTTTCTTATGTTAAGTGATGGCATGCACGTGTGATCTTCTATATCACATTGTTCCAGAAGTCTCCCAAGCTGCCCAAGGTCTTTACAAGAATTGATACAGATATGTGGTGCAGGTTCTCTTTTTTATTTATTTTTTGTTGGTCAAGGTGGTGCAGGTTAAGAGCTAGTTAAGGTGGCGTTTGGTTAGTGTTTCTACTATGTTGTTTTTAGTTTCAATAAACTAAGATGTAAATTATACTTCGTATTCCGGAAATAGAAACATATTTAGTAACAACCATATTCTAAAATTATTTATTTTAATTATGATAACAGAAACACATTTGGTTGTATCATTTGTTCCTTATTTTTATTTAAATAGCGACGTGTGGTGGTAGTCGGCAGGATGGTGGTAGGAATAGTTTTGTGGCAGTGAATATGAATCAACATTTTTTTTTTTAAGATTCTTAGGTTACGTTTGGGTAAGTTAATTCAAAGAGGGATTTCACTGTAAAACAAAATTTCACAAATTCGTTTTCTAAAATATCTTGTATGGGTACTACTAAAAGGAATTTGTAAAATCCATTGAGTTTATAAAATGGAATTTCAAAGAGAAAAAAATGAGATTTTTAAATGAGAAATTTAATATATAAATTCTAAGAGACATGAGAATGATAATATGGAGCCCAAACTACAATAATAAAAATTTTAGTCTTCAGAGATTTTTTTGAAAATAGTCCTCTTTTATTTGTCTATCTTTTTGTTATTATTTATGTAGAACGTCATTCTATTAAAAAAATCATAACGTCAACATTCATAATTTCATTATGTTATTCTTAAATATTTCAATAGATTTTTAACTCTTATTCTGCTGTCATGAATGTTCATTGCTCTTTGTGTGACCAAATCAACAAAAATAAATCTCAGTATGGATCTTCTTGAAAAAAGCAAAAAAAAAAAAAAAAAGATTAACAAAAACAAATTGATGTGAATATTTCATCAAACCATATAAGGTTGTGTTTGGGTAAAGGAATTGGAGGAGGGATTTCAATTGGGGAAAGGATTTTAAAATCCTTTTTTAGTAAATATTTTGTTTGGGTATGAAGGAGGATGGATTTGTAAAATCCTTCAAATCTAAAAATGTGGTGAAAGAAGGGATTTTTGAAATCCGTTTGAAACAGGCTGCATTTGAGAAATCTTTTGTGCACGTCGTTGCTCATCTTTGCTTCTGTGTGATCGTCGCCCTCTTCTCTCATCTTCGCTTTTGTCATTTGTGACCATCATTCACTCCTAACCATCGTTTGCTCCTGACCATCGCCTCTTTAGCTTCGCTATTCGCTCTCCGTCGTCGTCTTCTTTGTCGATCTAGGGTTTGTCGTCTCCGACATCTTCTTCTTTGTCGACTGCGATCTAGGGTTCGAATTTTCGCAGAAATCGAAATCGAAATTCGTTGTCGTCTTTTGTTGTAGAAATTCGTCATCCATTTCCTTTTTCGTTGCAGTAATCGAAGTCGGAATTGGAATTTCTATCTTTTGTTGTAGAAGTTTGTCGCAATTTCCCAGAAATCGAAATCGAAATTCGTTGTCGTCTTTTGTTGCAGAAGTTCGTCGTCCATCTGCTCTTCGTCTTCGTCGTCGTCTCTTGTTGCAGAAGTTCGTCGCTATTTTGCAGAAATCGAAATCGAAATCGAAATCGAAATTGAAATTTTTGGTTTTTGATTGTTTTTGTTCTTGTTTGTCACAGAAATCGCAATCGAAATCGGTTGTTGTTCATGTTATTATTTCTCGCAATTTTGGAATCGCAATCCTCTCGCTTTTGTTCTTGTTCGTCGCAATTTCGGAATAGTTGGTTGGTGTTCTGATGTTTTTTTCTTTTCATTTTGTGAGAATTGTTGATTTTGTTCTTTTGAGAATTATCCAAACAAGGGATTTGATAAATGATAGGATTTTGAAATCCCATCATTTACCAAATCTTTTGGATTTGTCAAATCCCTTACCCAAACGCAACCTAAATGTTCTCCCAAAATACCAGTAGCAAACATCGAAACCCCCTAACATCAACAAAATATAAAATCGACATGAAGATTCACCAACTATGAAAGAGATATTCATTCCAAAACTAAATCAAAAACAAATTGGAAACCCACGCAACATTAAAAAAAAAGTGAAAAAAACCTAAAGATCAACGAAAAAATATTCCAAAAGAATTCAAAAAAATCAACAAAATCAAAACAGATCTAACAAAATCGACCTGAACGTTCAGCAAATCGTAAAATGAATATATGTTGTGCCACACATTGGAATGAACATTCAATCTGAATGACATTTATTCTGAAACTAAATCAAAATCTATCAAACAAGCATATTTGTGGTTATGGCCGTCTCTAATACAAACATGCCTCGAAAACATTTTTAGTCGGGGAAAAATCGTAAAACTTACCCTAAAATTTACAATGTAACGCTTTAGCAAATCGCAAAATGAACATTCGCCCTGCCACACTGTGCCACACACTTGAATGCATGTTCACTTCGAATGACATTCATTTTGAAACTAAATCAAAACAAGTCTAAACACCTTGTGAATATTCATAAGAACAAATAAAGAAAATGTGAAAGAAACTTAAGAAGAAAGAAGAATTTCACAAAAATCAACAAAACCAAAACAAATCTAACAAAATCTTCATGAACGTTCACTAAAACCCCAAATAAACATCTACCAAGCCATACACTGGGATAAACACTCAGATCTGAGGGTTTTTCATGAACATTCAACCAGATCTGGAAAATGTTGAATTTCTCAGATCTGGAAATAGAGAAAGAAGGAACACGGCAATGGCGATCACGAACACAACAAGAAGCGGCAGCGATGGTTCACGGTTTCCAATCTCAGATTTGAAATAATTTTCCAGATCTGATATATATATATATATAAAGGGAGGGAGGGAGAGAGAGAGAGAGAGAGAGAGAGAGAGAGAGAGAGAGAGAGAGAGAGAGGACATAATCGACAATGGTGGCAAACACCATCACAATAGCAACAGTGGCGAACACGGCGACAACCACAAGCACGAATTTGACTGTGGTGGCTACAGGGGGAAGCAACAGATCATTCCCTTGGGATAGTGGCTCCCCAAGGTGGTCGTCTAAACCTATGTGCCCCCAAACCTCCTGCTTGTTGGTGTAAGATTTTGCGTAAATGGAGATCTCAATAAACAAGCTATTGGATTCTGTTCCAAATTCCAATGTTCAAGAGGTCTTCACCCACAGGTTGGGAATTTAGGGTTTGATAAATGGAGATACAAAGAGGTGGCTGGGAATGTTATGATTAGTCGGTTTAGGGGTTATATATATAGAAGGGCAAATATGTCACTTCACTATCTACAAAGGATTAAATATTAAAGATATTTTGATTGAGAACTAAATAATATCCTTTTTCCTTTAAAGGGTTATTGAGGGGAGAGTGTTTGAAATTTGGGTTAAATATTAAAAAATCTTTTTTAAATCCCTACTAAAATTATATTATTGAAATTGGTATAAAAATAGGATAATTAAAATCATATATGTTATTAAAATAGGTATAAAAATATATGATTAAATTACTAAAATATAAATTATATTATTAGGAATATTTTTAGATTTTCTATTATTAAAATTTAATGGAATTTGAAATTCAACCTAAAAATATTTGTCTATCCAAAAGTGAAAATTATGAAATTACACAATTAAATTATTTCATCTAAAATGGTTATTCAAACAAGGATTTTGTAAATGATCAAACTTAAGAACTTTGAAATTCCATCATTTATAAATTTTAGGAATTTATCAAATTCCTTACCCAAAAGCAACTTAAATTCTTAAGGAATTTAGAAAATACTTCTAAAATTTTGTGAACAGAAACATACTTACTAAACGCATTTATCTACATTTGATATGGGTAAATTTAGTGCCCTTCTCATGACAAATCGGAGCCCTACACATGGACCGGCGTTTTAACCAAGTTTAACTAAATGGTTGACTAGGGGACGACTGACCAAGGGATGACTGATCTCAGACCTTAAGACTTGGTCATGCTCAGACTTCAAGACCTAACCGAGTTCAAACTTCAAGACTTGGCCAAGCTCTAACCTCTTGATCTGATCTCCAACCTACGAGCACACTTTACTCGGTAAATGCCAAAGGGTAGAACCCTCAACTGAGTTGTCACACACCATGCCAGGCCTCCACCGCCCGAGGCCGGGCGTGATGTCGGCATGACATTTCCTGAGCAGTCAACCAAATACATACATACATATATATACACATTCAGATGCACGCGCACCGCTATCAATATTTTTTTGTTCACAAATAATACTTATTTACTAATTTTCAAAAATATGGGACACACCCGTCCCAAATATATACTACAAAAAAATCACAATAATGTTGAACCTTCCACAGTTCGCCTTGAACCGGCTCACTCCCAAAATGACACCACCTCTAAACTCTACCTAGTGCCAATAGTGGACTCACTCCTAGTTGCGGCATCTGAAATCAAATATTTTATCGGTGTACTGTCTTCATAATATAAAAATATTTTATAGATCAAGTAAAAGTATTAAACACCACGTTTCAAAATATAATATAATATAACCGCATACCCTGTTAAAAATCTAGTTCCACTGTCACCAATGTAATGAAATAATATATTCAACACCCAATTCCAATATTTTAAGTCAACCAATTCCATAAAATAATATATTTACATCAACCTATTTAAAATAATATATATATATATATATATATACATATATATATACATATATATATACATATATATATATACATATATATATACATATATATATATACATATATATATACATATATATATATATACATATATATATATACATATATATACATATATATATATACATATATATACATATATATATATACATATATATATACATATATATATATATATGTTAATCAATCCAGGTAGTTCATCGTATAATAAAATACCGCACACATCCTCTTCTACTAGCCATAAGATCATTTTTACCGCACAATCGGGAGTTACAACGGTACCATAACCTGTGCAATTGTGTCATCTAACGTGACTATCAGTGACAGAGCCATTTATTTTCCCCAATGGTAGAGGTATTGGTGGCTGCAATTTATGCGCTGCCATTTTCACCGCAAGCGTACGGATTAAGTTTTAGTATAATAGATCTTTTGGTCGGGTATTATATCCACAATGATTGATTGAGATTACTATCGAGTACCGCTATTGTCATAACCCGAATTTATCTAGGCGACAAAAATGGAATATAAAATTAAATACTAATACTAAAATACAACTTTAACTATATTAATTACTAATACGAGATAGTTATGGGATGAATTATTTAGGGATTAACTCTATTTACTTAAACGCGTTTGATTTTGTTTAGTTTACAATAATGATGTTCGACATATTTGACAATATCGGTATCTAAAACTCCTCTGCCACCTCTCCCGAGTGTAAGACGAAGGATATAACGCAACTTCGTGTCAACAAAGAAGTCCCCCTAAACGTCTTAATGACCCTAGGTTGCGTGAGTTTTGCCCCAACCTCATTGATTACACAAAAAATCTCAGTTCGTAAACTCTATCGCCACCTCTCCTGAGTTTAAGACGAGAGATATAACGTGACTTTGTGTCAATAAAGAAGTCTCCCTCAACGTCTTAACGACTCTAGGTCACGTGAGTCTCGCCCCAACGTCATTGATTTCATGCGTTGTGTTTACCCTATCGATAATCTTAGTTCTAAAACTCCACTGTCACCTTGCCCGAGTGTAAGACGTGGGAATAAATAACTTCAAGTCAATGAAGAAGTCTCTCTCAATGTTTTAACGACCCTAGGTCACGTAAGTCTTACCCCAACGTCATTGATTGTCCACAATCCTAACCCCGATCAGGTTATCGGATCATGGCGTTTATTTATTCTAATCTGAATCTGGGATTTGTTAAACCCCGTATTCTCAATATATCAATCTAAGAATGATAAACAAACAATATGATAAATGCACTCAAACATTGAAGAACAATCATCAAAGAAACACAATTCAACCAAAACTACGTTTCTATAAACGATATTAATCTCATACATAATTCACGTTTAACCTATGGCCATAGCCTTTTATACAATTAAAACTAGGCTAAACATGCTCAAACATACATTGAATACAAGAAATAAAAGGAAAAACGGATGAACTTAGCCAATATCCGAAGATTAGCCGCTAAAATCGTCCACTGAACGATTCTCCTTCTCCGTGTGTTGATCTCCTTCGGATATGTTTGAGTACTCCCCATACTCTCTCTATATCCTAAATTCAGCCTTAAAGGCAGTAATAGCCAGAGAGGAGCAAAGGAGATGGGAGGAGATGGGAGGAGAGGGGTTTAAATAGGCAAAATATCTAAAATAAAATATCTAAACTGTGCAGAGCTGACCGCTTAGGCGGTGGGTATATCGGTTTAATGTTCGCCGCGGTGGTGGATTTCAGGGACATTTTACAGTTTCACTGTCGCGGCAGTGGATGATCAACAAGAATAGTCTTTCTCTGCATTTTCACCGCTGCGGCGATAGTCTGGATACCGCAGTGGTGGGCTTCTTTCAGAATACTGCCGCCTTGCTCATTTTTCTACTGTTCTCCGATCTTTTTTGGTCTGAATTAATCGTTTGCGCTCCGATTTCATACTTTTTCACCCATACACCTGTTTTAATACAAAAAGAATAAAAATTTATTAAAATTTATTAAACATACTCGAAAACTAACAAATTTGGTTTGGAAATATATAGGTAATTTACACCTATCAAATACCCCCAAACTCGAAATTTTACTAGTCCTAGAGCAAAACGCCCACACAATACGAGAAAATATAAAAACTAATTACGAAATTGAAAACTAAAAACGAAAAACACTAATAACAAAAATGTGTAAGTTTTGATTATCATCTACCGGCCGAAAGATTTTCCCTCATCGCCCCCCAATCCTATCAAGTTCAAGTATAAATCACACCATGTGGTGTTCTAGAATTTCAACGTTCAAAAATAGTAAGCGCCATTCTATATCATGTTTAAGTATGTGTGTGTGATTAAACTCAAATATACAACTATCTATTGATTAGATGAGATTATCCCTCAATATAGTTCATGACTAAAACTTTTTAGGTATTGGAAATCCATATACCTGACCCGAGTTCTATTCTTCACTAATGTGGGCTCAGAGGTTCAAAAAGATCAATAGGGCTTGGATCGGTTTTGGGAAAATGGCCAAGGAAAAATTTGAATAGAAAATAGGTTAACGTTGTTAACTTAACGTTACCCAAGGCACATCGTTTGACACTCTCACACTTGAAACCCCTTAGATTAATTAGAAACAACCCTGAACATACGTGTAAAAATGTTGTACTCACTTGTCATATAAAAAAGAAACGTAAATTTTTATTTATTTATTTATTTATTTATTATTATTATTATTATTATTATTATTATTATTATTATTTTCATATAACACCCCCCCCCAAACTCGTTCGAATATTTAAATTTTAGGAGTGTGCAAAAAGGATTAAGTAACACACCCACAAACTCATTTGAATTTCTACAATTTTAGGAGTTTGCAAAAATATGAACGACATACGAAAAGCGAGTACTTGAATATCGAACCAATTTAGAAGTTCGCCCTAAACCCAACCGCTTGCATCAAGTAGCATTTACAATTGTTAGCTTGATTCACTCAATTGTGCCTTTAAATTCAGTGATATAGGTTTGGAAAAAAATCAATTGGCTAGGGTATTAGTTTATGTATTCAAAATTGAAATGTCATTTTAGGCTTCAAAAGGGTAACGAGGGATAATCATGTTACAAGGTAGGCTTAAAAAGGCTCAAGCGACAAAACAAATGCCTAAATCACGTCTCCTGAACCACTTGTACAGCGAGAGCATTTGTTACGCACTCGCGTATTGACTACTTACAAGTGTACGAGGTCAAAGTTTTAATATAATGTAATCGTGAAAGATCGGGTTATCGTATCAACAGGGATTAGTGTCATTACTATCGAGTATCGCGTTAGTCATGACCTAACTTTATCTAGGCTAAAAACAAATATAATTAATTAATTAAACTAATACTAATATAACCTAAATTAACTATACTAATATACTAATATGTTTTAGGGGAAAGAATCACCTAGGGATTAACGTGTTTACATATACGTGTTCGATCTCGATTTACTCACGTTTACGGTGTTTGACCTATTTGATAATCTCGGTACGTAAACTCCACCGCCACCTCTCTTGAGTGTAAGATGGGGGAATATATGACTTCGAGTCAATGAAAAAGTCCCCTTCAACATCTTAACGACCCTAGGTCACATGAGTCTTGTCCAGCGTCATTGATTGCACACAATCCAACTCCCGACCGGGTCATTGGATCGTGCGTTGTATTTACCCTATCGACAATCTCCATTCTAAAACTCACTCGCCACCTCTCTCGAGTGTAAGACAAGGTATATAACGCAACTTCTTGTCAACAAAGAAGTCCCCTTCAACGTCTTAACGACCCTAGGTTGCGTGAGTCTTGCCCCAACGTCATCGATTGTCCACAATCCAAACACCGACCCGGTTATAAAATCGTGGCGTTTGTTTACCCTAATCTGAATCCGAGATTTGTCAAACCCCGTATTCTCCATGTATCTAACGAAGCATGATAAACAAACAATAAAATAAACACAATCAAAATACGAAGAACAAACATTAACGCAATACCGAAATCATCCAAACACATATTCATAAATTTATTGTTAATCCCTATAGAATCCATGTTTAACTATAGCCATAACCGCATTTACAATGAAAGAATGATCTAAACATGCTCACATGATCCTAAGTTAAAGAAATAAGGAAGAGAATTGAAGAACTTAGCCTCGTCCGAAGATTAGCCACTAAGAACGCTCAACGATCGCTTCGCCGTCTTCTCCACTTAGGGATGTGAGCTCCACCTCTAAAACTCCTAAACTTAAGCCTAAGTATGGGCTAAGGTGCCCAAATGGATGGGGGGTTCAAGAGGAGGGGAGAGGAGTGGGTATTTATAGACAAAATATCTAAAAAATATCCTAAAAATATCTAAGCTGTGCAGAGGGTCACCGCCTAGGCGAAGGGATCCACTGCCTAGGTGAAGGGTAGGTCAGTTTGTTGATTTCCACGGCGGTGAAGACAATGGTGAACTTGAAAAATATTCTGCTGGTTTACCACCTAGGCGATGGGATTCACCGCCTAGGCAGTGGTCCATTAGTTGCATTTGTGTTTTCTTAGCATTTTCAACGTCGCGGCAATGGTCTGGACACCGCGACAGTGGGCTTATTTCATAGTTTTGCCTCTAAACTTGTTTTTCCATCGTTCTTCGACCGTTTTTGGTTCGATCTCATCGTTTTCACTCCAGTTTCCTATCTTTTTGCCTCACACACCTGATTTATACAAAAAGTAATAAAACTAATTAAAATGTAATAAAATACTATATAAACGCTCAAAAATTAACTTAATTTGATATAGAAATATGTAGGTAGATCACACTTATCAAATACCCCCAAACTTGGAATTTGGCTAGTCCTCGAGCCAAACACACACACGAAAATAACAAACACAACTAAATAAAATAACAAACATCCTAAAACAATCTAAACATAATGAGATGCGAGTTTTAAATTCTTCTAACGGCCTAGTTATTGTTGTCCCTCAACAACTGCTAGTCATATCGAGTTTAGGCGGTAACACACATCATGTAATGTTCTAGAATTTCGACATGTAATACTGGTGAATGCCATTCTAGATCTTGTAAACGTGTCAGTGCGTGACTCAATAATATAACTATACAACGACCGGATTGGATCATCCACCAACTAAACTCATGACTTAGACCATGAAGAACTAGAATTTCTATAAGCCTGATTGAGCTCCACTCTCCACTAATGTAGGTTTAGTAGTTCAAAGAGATCAGAAGGATTTGATACGGTTTTGGTATATTTGTCCAAGGGTAATTTGGAATAGAAAATGGGTTAACGTTACCCAAGGCTCAACGCTTGACACATTCATTCTCGAACCTCCATAGAAAGATTGAAAACAATTCTAAACATGCATTTCAGACCGGCGTACTCACTTGTCAAAATAAAAGAATTTTTTTTTTTTTTTTTTTTTTAACTAACCACACCCCCAAACTTATTCAATTAGTATGATTTCATGGGTGTGGTTTAAACGAAAGAAAAGCAACAAGTGAGTACTCGAATGCAGAACCAATCCGAAGTTGATCGCCCTAAACCCAACCGCTCACATCAAGTAGCATTTGTAATTGCTAGCTTGATTCACTCAAATGTGCCTTTAAATTCAACGATTAAGGTTTGGAAAAAAGATCAATTGGCTAGGGTATTTGTTTATGTGTTCAGAATTGAATTTGTTTTTAAGCTTCGACAGGGTAACGAGGGATAATGATATAACAAGATAGGTTTAAAAATGCTCAAGCGACAAAGAGAATGCCTAAATCACGTCTCCTGAACTACCTCGCATAAGATTTCGCCTCAAGCTTTCCCTCAATCAATTCTAGAATCGTTAATGTGTTATGAATTTGGCTAATCGATAATCGTCCTCAAGTCAATTGAATATAAATACATTGAGTCTATGTACTCGTGCAAATTAGGATCTATAATAATTTTTACCAAAAAACATTGTCAAGCACACAGAACACACATGCATAGGTATTACCCTTGACCTTGAAAACAACTAGGAGTAATTATCATCATCAGGTAATGGCCCAAATGAATGGAAAACTCAGCATACAACACAACAATAACAAATAAACACATTCTAACCTACACACACATGCAATACGAGAAAACGATGACACGTAAACTAACATACTACATACTACACATCACTTCCAAACTTAAAACGGATAGTGTCCTTAGCGATCCCAATCATCATTCTTCAACATATGAAATTTAAAGCATACTGACGAAGGGGGTTTAGAACACGTACCTTGGAGGGGAGAGGATCTCGCCTCCGAATAAATTCGGCTATGACGGATTTAACTTATTTGTGACCTTGGGTTGCCTCCCAAAAAGTGCTTGGTTTAATGTCCTCGACCCGACATTTTCAGAACGCCCTCAAGATTGGCGAGATATTACACTGGATGGATCGATCTTTCAACGACACGCCTCATCGGCTTATGTACGTGGCCCCGCATAATAAAACGACTTGGAATCCCGTCGAAAGGGATGCATTAATATCCATCGATCTAACATCGCCAAGTACCTTGTATAACAAACAAAAACAAAACTACAAACAAAAATTATATACAAAAGAAATGCCTAAAGTAAAAACGGGTCATTTACTCACAGTATTGACAATAACGAACAAAACAATCCCCGATTACCAAAAACTTAGTAACGATCGCTGAAAACTGAATTCACCTAACAACCAATCCCCGGCAATGGCGACATTTTCAGAACGCCCTCAAGATTGGAGAGATATTACACTGGATGGCTCGATCTTTCAATGACACGCCTCATCGGCTTATGTACGTGGCCCCGCATAATAAAACGACTTGGAATCCCGTCGAAAGGGATGCATTAATATCCATCGATCTAACATCACCAAGTACCTTGTATAACAAACAAAAACAAAACTACAAACAAAAATTATATACAAAAGAAATGCCTAAAGTAAAAACGGGTCATTTACTCACAGTATTGACAATAATGAACAAAACAATCCCCGATTACCAAAAACTTAGTAACGATCGCTGAAAACTGAATTCACCTAACAACCAATCCCCAGCAATGGCGCCAAAAACTTCGTGGCCACAATTTATGCACTGTCACTTTCACTGCAAGCGTACGGATCAAGTTTTAGTATAATGGACCTTTTGGTCGGGTATCGTATCTACAGGGATTGGTTGAGATTACTATCGAGTACTGCGATTGTCATAACCCGATCCTTGTAGATACGAGATATATATATATATATATATATATATATATATATATTAATTTTTCTCAAATTACATTAATCTCCCTTAAATTTCTTTAAATGATCATGTAAACCCAAAATTTGAAATTAATTTTTTTTTTAAATTATTAATTAGCCCTTAAAATTTTAAATTAAATACAAAATGACACAATCTACTCTGTTATTTTTTAAATGTTCTAAAATGCAGCTAATGATTACGCATACGCGATAATTAGGGTCTTACAACTCTTCCCTCTAAAAGAAATTTCGTCTCGAAATTTTAGTTACCTTGATCGAATAAGTGCGAATATTTATCTCTCATTTCATCTTCTTACTCCCACGTCGCTTCCTGCACGAAATGATTGCGCCACAGCACCTTCACTAATGGAATTATTTTCGTCCGTAACACTTGATCTTTACGATTTAAAATCTGGACCGGCTCCTCAACGTATGCCAAATCCTCTTCCAATTCGATTGGTTGAGAAGTAAACACATGCGAAGGATCAGGCACATATTTCCTAAGTATCAACATGTGAAAAATGTCGTGTAGTCTAGACAATTCTGGTGGTAGGGCAAGTGATAAGCTGTCGCACTAAGATTTCGTATGGGCCGATATACCTTGGACTTAACTTCCCTTTCTTCTCAAACCTCATTATGCCCTTCCACGGGGATATACACAAAAACACATGATTACCTACGTCAAATTTTAACTCTCGCCTACGTTTGTTAGCATAACTCTTTTACTAAATCTGAGCAATTCTCATTTTTTCTTGAATCACTTTTACTTTGTTTGCCATCATTTGGGCTATATTTGGCATCAATAATTTTCTTTTTTCCATTTCAGTCCAGCAGACTGAAGTTCTGCATCTCCTGTCATACAAGGCTTTATACGGTGCTATTTCGATTATCGAATAATAGCTCTTATTGTAGGCAAATTCCATCAACGTCAAATGATCATCCCAACTATCAAGAAATTCCAAAACACAACCGCTTAACATATCCTCCAATGTTTGAATCGTACGCTCTAATTAACTGTCAGTCTGAGGATGAAAAGCGATACTAAATTTTAACTTGGTACCTAGAGTAACTTGGAGACTCGGTTGGAACTTCGAAGTAAATCTCGGATCTCTATCCAACACTATGGAAATCAGCGTACCATGTAACCGAACAATCTTGTCAATATATAGTTGGGCATACTTATCCAAAGAGTACGTCGTCTTTACGGCCAGAAAATGAGCAGATTTAGTAAGTCTATCAACGATCACCTAGATGGAATTATGTCCCTTTTGAGTATGGGGTAATCCCGAAACCAAATCTATCATGATATGCTCCCATTTCCATTCAAGAATAGATAGAGACTGCAATAATCCATCTGGACGTTGGTGCTTGATAGGTATGAAAAACCTATCTATTTCCAATTCGAATTTGTTAGTTTTCGAATACGTTTATATAGTAATTTATTATGTTTTAATTAGTTTTCATATGTTTTGTATAAATCAGGTGTGTGGGGTAAAAAGATAGGAAACTGAAGCGAAAACGATGAGATCGAACCAAAGCGGTTCGAAGTTACGGTGGATAAACGAGCTCAGAGGTTAAAAGATGAAATAGGCCCACCGCCTAGGCGTCCAGACTACTGCCTAGGCAGTGAAGATGCTGAGAAGAGCAAAATGTTACTGATGGATGACTGCTTAGACGAATATTCTATCGCCTAGGTGAAAATCTAGCAGAATACGCAGATGGGCTACAGACAGCCGCTCGCCTAGGTGAAGTTTGCTTCGCCTAGGCAGAAATCCAACAGAATGTTCTCCCAGTCCACCGCCTACTTCACCGCCAAGGCGATCAGACCAAACCGACCTAACTCCGTCTAGGCGGATTTTTCCTGTACAGTCTTGAGATATTTTTAGATATTTTTGAGATATTTTGGCTATAAATACCCCCTCTCCTCCCCTTTGGCCGGTGACTCTCTTGCCCCTATAGCTTTTTTAGCCCCTTAGGCTATATCTAAGGGTATATTTAGGAGTTTTAGGTGTAGAGATCACATCCCGAAGTGGAGAAGACGGCGAATCAATCGTAGGGCGTTCTTAGCGGTTTATCTTCGAATGAGGCTAAGTTCTTCGATTGTTTTTTTCTTATTTCTTTATCTTAGGATCATGTTAGCATGTTTAGCTTGTTATTTCATTTTATATGCGGCTATGGCCTCGAGTAAAATATGGATTGTAGTAGGGATTAACAATATATTTATAAATACGTGGTTTGGATGATTTCGGTGTTGTGTTTATGTTTGTTCTTTGTAGTTTGATTGTGTTTATCGTATTATTTGTTTATTATGCTTGGAATGGTAAATGGAGAATACGAGGTTTTGATAAACCCCGGATTCGGATTACGGTAAACAAACGTCACGATTCTATAACCTGGTCGGGGTTTGAATCGTGGACAATCGATGACGTGGGACAAGACACACGCTACCTAGGGTCATTAAGACGTTGAGGGGACTTCTTCGTTGAGTCAAAGTTGCGTTATATCCCACGTCTTACACTCGGGAGAGGTAGCGAGGGAGTTTTAGAACGGAGATTATCGATAGGGTAAATACAACGCACGATTCAATAACCCGGGAGGGAGTTGGATTGTGTGAAATCAATGACGCTGGGAGAGGTGGTGGTGGAATTTACGTACTGAGGTTGTCAAATAGGTCGAACACTATAAACGTAAGTAAATCGAGATCGAACACGTATTTATAAACACGTTAATCCCTAGGCGATTCTTCACCCTAAAACATATTAGCATATTAGTGTAGTTAATTTAGGTTATATTAGTATTAGTTTAATTAATTAAATACATTTATTTTTCGCCTAGATAAAATTAGGTCACGACAAACGCGGTATTCGATAGTAACGACACCAATCCCTATGGATACGATAACCTGATCTTAACGATCACACTATACTAAAACTTAGACCTCGTATACTTTCGAGTTTAAGTAGCGGCAATGTTTTCCCACGCTACCAGTGCTCGATCTTGACTTGCTGACAAACAAGACACCTGGCAACAAATTCAACAATTTTCCATTTTATTCCATTCTACCAATAGTGTTCTCCCAGATCTCGATACATTTTGGTACTGCCTGGGTGCATTGCATATGTTGAGCTGTGCACTTCTTCCAAGATATCTTTCTTTAAATTGGCATCATTAGGCACACACAATCTATTTCTAACCATCAAAGCCTCATCGTTATCCTTGACATGATAGTCGGCTCTGTCACTACTCTTTAGTTCATCTCAGATTTTCTCCAATTGGGCATCCGACTCTTGCGCTTCTATAATACGGTCAATCAATGTCAATCTCAAAGTTAAAGTCGCAAGCAATGCTGCCATCTGGCCAATCGCCAACTAGACTTGCAAAGAACTCAACTCAGCATACAAATAAGTATGAACAACTTGAATGTGTGCAACCGAACCCGTCGATTTCCTACTCAACGCATCCGCTACAACATTAGTCTTTCTAGGATGACAGTAGATAGTACAATCATAGTCCTTGATCAATTCTATCTAGTGTCTTTGTCTCAGATTTAGTTCCTTCAAGGTAAAAAAAAAAATTCAAACTCTGGTGATCGGTGTATATCTCACAAATCTCACCGTACAGGTAATGTCTTCAAATCTTCAAGGCAAACACAATTGCCACCAACTCCAAATCATGCGTCGGGTAATTACGCTCATGATTCTTTAATTTCTGGAAGGCATATGCAATCACGTGACATATTACATCAGTACACACCTAAGCCCTTGGTGTAAAGTATCACTGTAGATCACAAAGCCACCACCTTCAGTCGGAAGAAAAAATATTGGCGCAGATATCAGTCCACTCTTCAGCTCTTGGAAACTCTATTCAAATTTATCAGTCCACTCAAATTTAGATTCCTTGCGGGTCAATCAGGTCAACGGGGCAGCTATAACAAAATATCCATGTACAAACCGACAATAATAACCCACCAATCCCAAAAAGCTTCGAACTTCGGTCACATATTTTGGCCTCTCCTATTGAATAACAATTTCGACTTTCTTTGGATCCACTTGACTACCATCCCTGGAGATAACATGCCCCAAGAATGCAATTCTATCAAACCAAAACTCACATTTACTAAACTTTGCATACAACTGCTTCTCTCGCAAAGTCTGCAATACAATCTTGAGATGCTCTGCATGTTCTTCTTTATTTTGGGAATAGATCAGTATATCATCAATGAACACGATAATAATCTGATCTAGATAAGGTTGAAAGATCTGATTTATCAAATTCATAAAAGCAACAAGAGCATTAGTCAATCCAAATGACATAACTAAGAATTCATAATGCTTACACCTCGTACAGAACGCCGTTTCGCCACGTCACTATCTCTGATTTTCAACTGTTAATATCCTGATTGAAGATCTATTTTGGAAAACACCCTGGCTTTTTGTAGTTGGTTAAACAGCTCATCAATTCTAGGCAACGGGTATTTATTACGAATCGTCACCTTATTCAACTGTAGGTAATCAATACACATCCTTAACATGTCGTTCTTCTTCTTTACGAATAACAATGGGGCTTCCCACGGAGAAACACTAGATCTGATAAACCTGCGATCTAGCAGATCTTGTAACTGAATCTTTAATTTCTTTAGCTCGGTAGACGCCATACGATATGGTGGAATTGATATAGGAGCAGTTACTAGAAGTAACTCGATAGTGAATTCCATTTCCCTATCCATTGGCATTTCTGGCAATTCTTCTGGAAACACATCGGAAAAATCACTGACCACTGGAATATTTGCTACCTGAACTTCATTCTGACTGGTGTAAAAAACATGCGTGAGATATCCATGACATTCCTTATTTAATAATTTTTGGGCCTCCAAGACTGAAATCAAACTAACAAGGGTAATGATTTTGTTCCTCGAGAATACAAACTCTACCTAGCCAACGTGGAGGCAATCAGTTACCAAATATAAGGTACGAGGGGGAGCGTCAAGACTGCCCACCGATGTATGGTCCCATTTCATAGAGGACATCCTGGATAAGGCGGTGCCCCATAGATCTGTCTACCCCCAGACAACTCCTAATGACAGGTTCTTAGACCCAATGGACCATCTCTCTATCTTCAAGTCCCACATGGACATACACAATGTCTTTGTGGATTTGAGGTGCAAATCATTCCGGCTCACCCTTGTCGGACCTGCTCAGTCATGCTTTCGAGACTTGGCCCCGGCCTCAATCTCTACTTTCTTTTAACTCGAGTAACTATTTCTTACTCAGTTCAATCGTTCTAGCTGAAGACGAAAGACCATGACACACATCCTCGCACTCCAGTATGAGCTCGGCAAGAACTTGGGCAACTATGTGGATAGATTCTAGAGTGATTCCATTGCTTGTGAGGACCTCTCGGATATTGTGGCCCTGAATGCTTTCATCAACGGACTTTAGACGTAGAAGGTCCTATGACCTCTGCTCAAACCCCTGCCCCTAATATTTGTGCAGCTCTGGATCGCAGTACCCCCTTCTACAATGATGACCTGAAGACCGCGCCCATTCGCGACCATAAGAGAATGAGAAGAAATTATGAAGAAGAAGGAAAAAATGAGAACATGAGGACGCAATCAAGGCATAGAGCTTAAAGAGGATCCAAGTAGACAAGTCATAGAGCCCAACCAAGCTTTGCTCTCCCAGTTATCTATGCTTGAATATTTCCAAAAAAGGAACACCCTTGGAGCATCCCCAAGCTTAGTTCCCAAACTGCCTCTAGCTAGTTTTCATTCAAGAAGGGACCTTTTATTCTTGCCCGAGCTAAGCACCCTGCCTCAAGCTTCGAGCTCGAGCTCCTGAGCTTCTTTTGTTCGGCCATCTTGGTCAGCCCAGACGTCCAAGTGGAGCCTGGATGGTCATCACTAAGGGGAGAACTCTAGGCTTCATCCGAGCTCAGCTCTCGAGCTACTTCTACTTTTCCACAAAGATTTATGGGGACTTCTTTGACAATGACCAAGTATTAAGTTCAAGCACGACTGAGGACAAGCCGTATAGGAGTGCTTCAAGTCAACGTGTAAGTGTAGCTTAAAGGTAGAGACGAGCAGTCCTCCATCCCATTATGGACGAGAACGAGCAGCCCTCCAACCTATCTACAAGTGAAGCTTAGAGGTAGAGCCAAGCAGCACTCTGTCCCTCCATCGATGGGGACGAGTACAAAAACTTGGTAGGGCATAAAATACGCCTCTACTTTCACTCGCAAGTATACGAGGTCTAAGTTTTAGTATAGTATGATCGTTAAGATCAGGTTATCGTATCCACAGGAATTGTTGTCGTTACTATCGAATACCACGTTTGTCGTGACCTAAGTTTACCTAGGCGAAAACAAATGTATTTAATTAATTAAACTAATACTAATATAATCTAAATTAACTACACTAATATGCTAATATGTTTTAGGGTAAAGAATCGCTTAGGGATTAACGTGTTTACAAATACGTGTTCGATCTCGATTTACTTACGTTCACGTTGTTCAACCTATTTGACAACCTCGGTACGTAAACTCCACCGCCATCTCTCCCGAGTGTAAGACGGGGAATACATGACTTCGAATCAATGACGAAATCTCTCTCAACATCTTAACAACCTTAGGTCACGTGAGTCTCGCCCAGCGTCATTGATTACACACAATCCAACTCCTTCCCGGGTTATTGAATCGTGCGTTGTATTTACCCTATCGACAATCTCCGTTCTAAAACTCCTTCGCCACCTCTCCCGAGTGTAAGACGAGGGATATAATGAAACTTCGAGTCAACGAAGAAGTCCCCCTCAATGTCTTAATGACCCTAGGTAGCGTGTGTCTTGCCCCACGTCATCGATTGTCCACAATTCAAACTCTGATCGGGTTATAGAATCATGGCGTTTGTTTACCCTAATCTGAATCCGGGGTTTGTCAAAACCCCGTATTCTCCATTTACCATTCTAAGCATAATAAACAAAGAATACGATAAATACAATCAAATTACAAAGAACATTCACAAACGAAACACCGAAATCATCTAAACAATGTATTTATAAATATAGTGTTAATCCCTACTACAATCCATATTTAACTCGAGACCATAGCCGCATATACAATAAAATAACGAGCTAAACATGCTCACATGCTCCTAAGATGAAGAAATAAGGAAAAACAATCGAAGAACTTAGCCTCATTCGAAGATAAATCGCTAAGAACGCTCTACGATCGATTCGTCGTCTTCTCCACTTCGGGATGTGAGCTCCACACCTAAAATCCCTAACTATACCCTTAGATATAGCCTAAAGGGCTCAAAAATGCCAAGGGAGAAAGAGTAATACCGGTCAAGGGGGAGGAAAGGGGATATTTATAGTAACAATATCTTAAAAATATCTAAAAATATCTCAAGACTGTGCAGGGCAAATCCGCCTAGGCGGTGGATTCTTCATCTATGCGGAGTTAGGTCAGTTCGGTCTGATCGCCTAGGTAGTGAAGTAGGCGGTGGACTAGGAGAACATTCTGTTGGATTTCTGCTTAGGCGAAGAAAACTTCGCCTAGGTGGTCTTCCGTCAGTAACATTTTTCTATTCTCAGCATCTTCATCGCCTAGGCGGTGGTCTGGACGCCTAAGCGGTGGGCCTATTTCATCTTTTAGCCTCCGAGCTTGTTTATCCACCGTAACTTCGAATCGCTTTGGTTCGATCTCATGGTTTTAGCTTCAATTTCCTATCTTTTTGCCCCCACACCTGATTTATACAAAAAGTAGAAAAACTAATTAAAACATAATAAAATACTATATAAACATATTCGAAAACTAACAAATTCGGATTGGAAATAGATAGGTTTTTCACACCTATCAAGTAACTCTCTAGCTGATCTATAAGTGAAAAACAGAAGCGGAGCTGAGCAGCACTCTGTCCCACCATAGGAACGAGTAGCTCGCTAGCCTATCTATAAGAGCGGCATCCTAGTGCACGACATCGAGGATGATAACCAAACGTCCCGCATAGGTCGATAATCCAAACTCGGGGATTGACCAAGGTTATCCACTAAGAGTAGGGTATCAATCTGGTCTGAGGGCCTACAACTAATTATCTACCCTCTTACGACCGATTATAGGTCTTGCGATATAAAGGGAAGATGCTCTTGTAAGGACCAAATTTAGATAACCCAAAAAGGCTCATAGATGAGACCCAATACAGAGAACCCACCAATGACTGGCCATATAGGACATTCCATAATATTGATGTCACACCCCACCTCGGGCACCCATCACCTAAGGCCGGGTGTGATGTTGACTTGACGTTACTTGACCAATCTATGAATATCCAAACATACATATACACATGCACACTCGCACTAGTGTAAATATGATTATTCTTCCTTTTAGAAATACCTGAACCTTCTATGGCTCATAGCCGACCAACTCACCTCCAAAATGTCACTACCTCCAGATTCTACCTAATGCCAGTAGTGGACTACCTCCTAGCCGTGGTACCTGAAATAAACTTTTTTATCGGTGTACTGTATTCATAATAAAAATATTTCATGGATCAAGTAGAAATAAATAACATCACGTTTGAAATATAATATTATGTAATTACATACCCGGTTGAAAATCCAGTTTTACTGCCACCAATAAAATGTAATAACATAAAGATAATCGTATATCGCATACCATACTGAAACCAATTTCCAAACTGTCACCCATACTGAAACCAATTCCAAACTGTCACCTATACTGAAACCAATTTCCAAACTGTCACCCACGTAATGAAATTATATATTTAACACACCCAAATATTTTAAATGTATAATAAAATATACCACACCTCCTCTCCTACTAGCCATAGGATTATTTTTACCTCACGATCGGGTGTTGCAACGGTTCCGTACCACTCGCAGGGTTTGCACTCCCTGACGGGTCAATCCATATCCCTTACGGGAAGAATATCCACATCCCTTATGGGAAGAAAATCCACATCTCTTACGAGAAGAAAATCTACATCCCTTGCGGGAATAAATTATGGCATAGTCGAACCAAACATCACTCTCCACCTTTACAAACCGACTTGATCCAAAATCCCTTTTCCCACCTTTAAAACCAACTCATCGATCCAAAAATCATTTTTCCACTTTTAAAACAAATTTGATCCCAAATTCATTTTCCACCGTTAAAACCTGACTTGATAAAAAAAACACATTTTTCACTTTTATAGCCAACTCGATCCCAATACGTTACAAAATCATCCATTTTTAAATAGACTTTGTAAATTTATACAGAAGACAGTACACTCACTTCGATTCCCGCGCTGCAAAACTATCATCGTCCAAATCCTATCGGGACGCTAGCGCCTGTGAACTTAATAGCGATAGGACCTAAATTAATATTTTATTTCAAATGACCTAACATGCAATGCAAGCCCTAAATTTCATAATTCCCCATTTCCCAGATTTCATTGTGGAAAATTATTATTTTATCCGTTTCATTACATTGATATTCATCATACCAATTTATTTAGATTGACGATTAATAAAATATTATTACGATTATGAAAATTTCTTTCACGATTGAGAAATTTTTAATACTAACAATTTAATTTAACAAAAATAATACCCGATTAAAATTTTACCTGTTTCCGAATCCCCCGCCGGCCGCGAATTGGGTTTTTGATTTTTATTTTGGGTTGTTTGTGTAATTTTCTTCCTTTTCCCTTCTTCTTCCTTCTTTTTGTTGTTTTTGTTTTTCCTATTTTCTGCTTCGCCGCCGACACTACCGACTCGCCACCGCTAATCCCTAGCTCTGATCAAGCGTGCACATCTACGAAGACAGAACACCCACGACGCTAACCGACTTCTTTCCCTCCCTCTCTCTCTTTTTCTTTTTTTTTTCTTTCTTTTTTTTTCCCGTTTTTCTGTTTTGATTCTGCTCGGCCGCCCCTCTCTCTCTCCTCGCCATCCGACCACTCTCAACGATCACTCATGCCACCGCCGGCCACCCTACACCGATCACGTCCATAAATACGACACACACCCATATACCGCCGAAATACACATGATAATACAAACCCACTCACCGAACGTCGGCGACGATCCCGCACCTTCTAAGCAAACTACCGATAACCCATGCCCGCAACCCAGAACCGACCACGCTGGTAACCCATAACCGATGATGAACCGAACTCACATACACACACACACACACACTGAACGGTCAACCAAAATGCTCACCGTCGACGAACCATCCTCGGACCGCCAGACCAACCTTTCTCTCTCCTCTGTTTCTTCTTTCTTTTTCTGTTTTTGATTCCTGGTTCAGCCGACCGCCGGCGACTTCTCTCTCTTTCCTGTATTGTCGCCAACTGTCGGCGACCTCACCCCCCACACAACGACGGCAACGCACACCCACACACGACCGGACTGAACATACCGCCGCCGCCGACCAAACCTTCTCCTCTCTCTTTGTTTTCTCTATTTTTCTAATTTTTTTTCCTTTCAGATTCATGACCAATATTTGGCATGGATGTATATATGTACATGGTTATAGTGGATTAACTCAATCCCCTTTGCGTGCCACGTTATTCCCCCAGTTATTCCCTGTTTTTCCTTTGATCAGATCACTTACTGTATATGCATTTGTATAGATATATATTTATATTAATGTTTTTTCCCAATTTACAATAATCCCCCCTTGATTTCTTTAGGTTATTGTTTAAGCCCGATTCAAAATTTAGTATTTCTAAAATTATTATTTAACCCTTAAAAATTTAGATTGAATATTATTTAGCATAATCTATCCTATTATTTTCTACATGTCCTAAAATGCAGCTCAAAATATGCACGTGCTAAAAATTTGGGTCTTACAATCCTTCCCTCCTAAAAGAAATTTCGTCCCGAAATTTTAATTATCTTAACCGAACATGTGCGGATATTTATCTCTCATCTCGTCTTCTCGCTCCCATATCGCTTCCTCTATGGAATGACTGTGCCATAACACTTTTACTAATGGAATCATTTTCGTTCCTAACACCTGATATTTATGACTAAGAATCTGGACTGGCTCCTCAACGTATGTCAAATCTTCTTCTAACTCAATTGGTTGAGAAGTCGACACATGCAAAAGATCTGACGTATATTTTCTAAGTATCGACACGTGGAAAATGTCGTGCAATCTGGATATATCCTAGTGATAAAGCAAGTCGATAAACTATTGTACCAACTCATTCTAAAATCTTGTATGGCCCGATATATCTTGAACTTAACTTTCCTTTCTTTCCGAACCTATTATGCCCTTCTACGGAGATATACGGAAAAATACATGGTTACGCACTTCAAATTCCAACTCCCGCCTACGTTTGTCAGCATAACTCTTTCGTCGACCCTGAGTAATCCTCAATCTTTCTTGAATCACCTTTACCTTGTCTGCTATTATTTGAGCGATATCCGGCATCAGCAATTTTATTTCTCGCACTTCGATTCAGTTTGTTGGACTGGAATCCTACATCTCTTTCCATATAGCGCTTCATATGGTGTCATCTCTATTATCGAATGGTAGCTGTTATTGTAGGCAAATTCCATCAACGTTAAACGATCATCCCATCTACTAAGAAATTTCATAACACAACCCCTCGTCATATCCTCCAACGTCTGAATCGTACGCTATGATTAGCTATCAGTTTGAGGGTGAAAGGCGATACTGAATTTCAAGTTGGTAACTAGAGTAGTTTGGAAACTCAGTCAGAACTTCGAAGTAAATCTTGGATCTCTGTCCGATACTATAGAAATTGGTGCACCATGCAATCGACCAATCTCACCAATATACCATTAGGCATCCTTAAGCAGAGAGTATGTCGTCTTTACGGGTAAAAAATGAGCAGTCTGGTAAGCCTATCAATGATCATCCCGGTGGAATCATGCCCCTTCTGAGCACGAGGTAACCTCGAAATGGAATCCATCATGTTATGCTCCAATTTCCACTCCGGTATAGGTAGAGGTTGCAATAACCCCCCATGACGTTAATGCTAGATCTTGACTTACTGACAAACGTGACACCTGGTAAAAAATTTGGCAATTTCCTGCTTAATTCCATTCCACCAGTAGTGTTCTCGCAGATCCCGTCACATTTTAGTACTGCATGGGTGCGTTGCGTACGCTGAGTTATGCACTTCTGTACGACCCTGATTTTTATTCTACGCACAATTTGAGTCACATTTGAGCACATTCGAAAATATCGGGGTGGTTAACGCCACTAATTGTGTGATCTAAAATTTTAGGGGTCGAATTATAATTTTCACAACATTTAAAATTAGAATTGGGTTTAATTACTATCCTAACCTAATTGGAAGGGAGGTAAGTGCAAAATATATATTACATATTTTGTATATATAGACATACGCTAGCACACACATGACAGAGAGAAGGATCGGGAATAATCTAGAGAAAACGAGAGAGATATAGAAAGTGGCCGGCGATGGGTTGTCGTTCGGCTGTGAGAAAATCGAAAGCAGAGCAGAGAGAGAGAGGATTGGAGGTATTGTTCATCGTCGGTTTTCTGACGGTGTGTGTGTGCTCTGTTTGGCCGACGATCATGTGGGTATGTGATCGGGTGTGTGTGTGAGAGAGTTTTCTGGGTGTGTATGTGTGCTCGGATTGTTGAGGAAGAGCAGCGTGGGTTATCGTCGGTCGGTTCGGTGTTGGCGATGGAGGTGATCGTTGCAGTCATTTCAGCGAGGCAGTGGGTGTGTGTTTTGTTCGGAGTATGTGCGTGTGTTGTTTGTGTGTGTGTTTCACTGTGCGTAGGTGATCGGAGTATGTGTGTATATGTTTGTTCACCGTCATGGTTAGAGGGGGGTGATCCGAGTTCACCGGCAATAAGTTAGAGAGAGAGAGAGAGAGTAGTGTGTGTGTTTTGCATCTGCTTTGTGTGTGTGTGTTCAACGATTGCAGTGTGGGTGTTTCGATCAATCGTCCGGTGGTGAGTGTTTCATGTGGTGTGTGTATGTATTCGGAGCAGTGACGAAGGTGGTGGTCCGGCGTGGGAGAAGGTATCATCCGTCGAGGATGCTTTCGACTCGTCGTTAATCCCGATTATGTGGGCTTTGATCATTGAGCAGGTTGGCGGTGAAAGCCATCGGAGTTGGTAGGGAGAGAGAAAAGGTCGGCAGCTGAACCAGGAGTGCAAACAAAAAGTAGGAACAAATAAAGAAAAAGGAAGAAAGAAGAAAAAAAGGAAAAAAGGAGAAATTACACGAACCACCCCAATAAAACTTAAAACTCATCTTGCGGACCGGTGAAAGATCTGGGAAAGGTAGAATTCTTGACTCTTTTCATATATGCATTTAATTGTTGTATTTTGTGGAATTTTACCTATTGAAATTATATGAAGTATTTGGGACGATGCGGAATTTACGTGACGAGCATGTTTACGTGGTTTTTGTGTTAAATTTGGACGATGCGGAATTTATGTGACGAGCATGCTTATGTGGTTTGTGTTATATAAATTAAATGCACGTATTAGAAGGGTTGGAGTTCTACTGAGCGTTAGCTCACAACCCTATAGTATTTGGTTGCAGGGTCGGCTGGGACAAAATTGAAGAAGAAATCTCATTCGAAATTTTCTGGATGTAGTAATTGTAAATATTGTAATAATTATTATTATTGTTGTAATCGGAAGAAGTGGTAATATCAATTATCGTAATTGTCGTAGAATATTTCTCCAAATTTTAATGTATTGAATATTCGGTAAATAAAATTGGTTTAGAAAAACGTTGGAAATTTAGTTATAAATTATGAGAGAGATCTTCAAATATATTGAAGTTTATTGGAAAGTTGACGAGTTGATTTTAGGTTAGGAAATTCTCTATAGGAGAAACCATAGTAGCGGCTCTGGGAGACGGGGTCGTTACAGGTGGTATCAGAGCTTAGGTTATAGATTTTGAAGGCGCAGAGCCTAGATTATAGATTCTATAGACTTAGAACTTAGATTGGCGAGCAATTTGAACCGGGGTTAGGACACCCATCAATCATAATAAACTGTTAATATTAGTGGAATTGCGAATTAAAAATTAAATGTGTTTTATGTGTGTATGTATAAAGTTAATATAATACGTTCTTTATGTGCTTTTCATGGATTCTTGATATGTGATCTATTTGTCGTATTGTTTTCATACGGAATTACGTGATATTATTAAGTGGCGAGGTATGTGCATCAATATTTTCATATGTACACCAATTGTTCACACATATATACGTAGAAATAAAGGTGAAGAATATTATAGGGTAATTAGTATTGATATAGGCATTGACGTCTCCGTTATGTTTTTGGGAGGTTGGACAGTTTGCACTAATATGTTATTACCATTATTTCATTTTGATCCCTAAAATTGTAATTTGAACACATTAACATTTGAAATGACGATGGATTAATAAGTTGAATATATATTAACATTTGAGATGTCGGGTGATAAAAGTAAACTATCTATAATGAGTTAATAAGTCTGGATGAGTGTCATGTTAGTCGTGGACCAAAAAAAAAAAAAAAAAAATTATCACTAAATGGGAGTTATTAATTTAAAGGTGTATATTGTCTTATATATAAATGGTGAAAATATATTTTCATATTGAAGTATGGAAAAACAAGTGTTGATAAAATTGACGATTTTACGATGAGTTATGGATCAAGTAATTTTTTTTTTTAAAAAAAGAAAAAAAGAAAAAAAAGGGGGGGTGGAAAATGTTTTTACTATCCTGCGATGCCGTAGTATTATCTGTACAGAGTGGTGATTATCTGCTTTGGCACAGTGGTGATTATCTGTTTCGGCAGAGTGGTGATTATTTGCTTCAGCAGAGTGGTGATTATATGTACAGAGTGGTGATTATCTACTTCGGCAGAGTGGTGATTATCTGCTTCGGCAAAGTGGTGATTATCTGTTTCGGAAGAGTGGTGGCCCGTCTGGACTACAAATCCCACGAGTATACCCTTACTATTGGGAAAAATAAATGGCCCTGACGCTGTTGATCACATTAGATGACATAGTTGTGCAGGTCACGGTACTATCGCAAACGCTGGGTTAAAATGATCCTATGGCTAGTAGAAAATGGTGTTCGATATTATATTTTACTATGAATTAGTTGAAATAGATTATTTTAAATAAATTGGTTGATTTAAATAAATTATTTTATATGACGTACCGAGACGCTGGTGCCTGCGAACTTAATAGCGATAGAACCTAAATTGAAATTTTATTCCAAATGACTTAACATGCAATGCAGGCCCTAAATTTCATAATTCCCCATTTTTCAAATTTTATTGTGAAAAATTATTATTTTATCCGTTTCGTTACGTTGATATTCAACGCACCAATTTATTTAGATTGACGATTAATAAAATATTCCTACGATTATGAAAATTTCTTTCACGATTGGGAAATTTTAAATACTAACAATTTAATTTAACAAAAATAATACCAGATTAAAATTTTACCTGTTTCTGAATCCCCCGGTAGCCGCGAATTGGGTTTTTGGTTTTTATTCTGGGTTGTTTGTGTAATTTTCTCATTTTTCCCTTCTTCGTTTTTGCTGTTTTTGTTTTTCCTACTTTATGCTTCGCTGCCGACACTGCCAACTTGCCATTGCTAATCTCTGGCTCCGATTAAGCCCACATATCCACAAGAATAGAACACCCACGACGTCGACCGACCAACTTGAACACCCACTGATGCAGGAAAATTTCCCGCTACCCGAGAGAAGCCCGAAGCCCATCACAATAAGCTCAAAGCTCAAAACGAGTCGGGTCATGGACGTTGGTCCAAACTGGTGATCCATATATGGATCCATCAAGTGGAAAGTCGAAGACTATGACGCATAAGAAATTCTCGCTTCTAGTGGAGGAGCCAAAATGGTGACTTCTCATTAATTGTGTAACTTCCCACTAAATTACCACATAATGGGGAGCCAAAAAGATTGTAACTCCCTATTGAATAGCAACTTAATGGGGGGAAGACCAAATTATCAAGGACTAGGTCACCCATATTTAAACGGTCGAAGTTTGCTCAGTCTATAAATAAGGAAAAAAGTATTACATTATTTTTACAATGCAGTCTTTTGCCTAATACCCTTGAATGGACTGACTTATTCTCACACCAGTGGTTCTTTGGCCGACACCACACCGGTATCCCCTTAAGAACTAATCGGTTTTGCATGTCAAGAGGGGTAATAGATGCAGGTTACGGAGATTTCTGGTACGTGCGGAGCTGTTCATGTGCCAAGGATTTTTTGGCCCCAACATTTGACGCCGTCTGTGGGAAACCGAGCAAAAAAGACATGATCATCGGTATCGTATCCATCATGGACCACCGGTAAGCTCTATGATTGCTATCGGCAAAACCATAAACTCAGAGGAACAGAAATTCCGTCGGAAAAGGTCGGCAGGCCAGATCTCATGATGCGAGACGTTGCCAAAGCGATCTCCATCGCCGACCACTCCGCTATTGCTCATTGCTGTTATGAATCGATCTCACGCCCGCTGCTCTCTCACTCGCACTGTCTCTCACCTGATCTCGATTCAGGATCTCGATTCAGTTTCTGGTTGTGCTTAAGTAGATTGGGTTTTAGAGAGAGAGAGAAAGAGAGCTCGGATGGACCTCGCATTTCTGCTGCTTTTGACCTCGCTCAGTGCCAGCAGCAGAGAAAGCGTCGACTTTCTATGCGACGGTGATGGAGCATAACGAAGACGATGAGAAGCGCTACAGATTTGGACAACCCACCTCCATGCTGCCCTCTTCAGATCTAATCGATCGCTACGGCGATGGACACTTCAGGTATCGGAATTTCTCTTCGCGTTACGCTTCGATTCCGACATCGTCGTAGACGTCAATGGATGTCGGGAAGACCAGACCGAGTTTCGTCTAGTAATTCTCGCGATCGGAGGAAAACTGGAGAAGTTGCTAAACATGCTAAACATGTTGCTCATGCAAAGATGGTGGCAGCTACAAGTTGAAGAAATGATATGAAAAAGTTAACCAAGGGCCAAATACACTAAGGGCCCTGATGTAACATTTATATTTGCAGTTTTTCCCGTAAGGTTTATTTATGAAAATAAACTTATAAATTATCTAAAGCTAATTATATTTTTACCCCTCTAAAGTTTATATTTGAAAATAAACTTATTATTGTGGCTTAGGGGTAAATACATTAAGCCCCTGTGGTAGCAATTATATTTATTTTCTCAACTATTAGAGTTCATTTTTAACATGAACTTATAAATTATCGTTGACGTCTTGAAAAGTCAATGGTAAATCCCCGGGTATAAGAGTGACTCCCCGGCGGATGTTTACTAATTCCCCGGATATGAGGGTGACTCCCCGGCGGGCGTTTACTAATTCCCCGGGTATGAGGGTGACTCTCCAGCAGACGTTTACAAATTTCCCGGGTATGAGGGTGACTCCCTGGTAGATGTTTACTAAATCTCCGGGTATGAGGTGACTCTCTGACAGACGATCTCAAGTTAGCCGATCTAACCTGAATTGCAATATCAACCCTCAAAGGTTACATGAAACCTTTGTATCTTCTGACGTGTGTAATCTTATTCTTATTATTCCCAAATAATGAAGATATAATCAAAATCTAGAGATCATCATTCCTTCCTCAATGGGCAAACTTCATGGGTGTAAATTTGTCAATTTGATGATAAAAATTCGGGGGGTCTAAGTGCAAAAACCCTTGAAGAACTCCTATGTTGTTATATGGGTTTGAGGCAGTGGTGAACTCTACGTGTGGTCATCTTTAAAAATCACTGCATGAAACCATTTCATGGTGGTTATTATCTACTTGGTCAAGTTTCACGGCTCCCACCGTGTGGCTTTATTTTCTCTCTCTACGGAGCCGTACATCCAAGGACCCCAACGGACGACAGGGCCGGAGCGACAATGTTTTGGCTGACAGAGGAAAGTTTTGTACCTATTGCTCTGCCGTGGTGCGTCTGGTCAGCAGCGAACGGTGGGTGGTTCTTTTCATAACCACCGAGCAGCATGCCTTCAAACTTGACGATCCAAGATGCCATGATTATATTTACAAAAATGATGAGGCGACGGTAAGGATCAGAAGGCTCCAACTCATGATACCGCCATTGGAAGCGTCGTCGTTTATCTACAATGCTTCCACCGCCATATCGTTAACTCCGACGCCGTCCAGATCTGAGGCCTATGCTGCCCTCGGCACTGAGCATGACGTGACCAAGATGGGTAATCTATTCAGTTCCACGATGCCTTGCCGAACATGACGTGAACTCGTTGGTTTGATCACGGCATGAAAATTGTGAAAGCGGAGATGATCTTGAAGCCGATGTCATTAGCGAACCCAAATCGCGCCTTCGATCCGATTTGGAATGAAACAACCGAACTATGATCTGAACTGCATTAGGGTTTGAGACATCCACTGCTTCAGTTGTCCCTGAACATCGTTCGGAACTCGCCTAGAAGCTGTCGCCGTTACCTGCGGTGATAATGGATCGGAGGCGCGGACAAATTCTGTCTTCTCCGTCGATGAAGAACGACGGTCAGGTGGAGATCATCTGAAACGACATTTCCATGTTGTCCTCGATGCCGACGTGTTGTTCGTAACGGCGATCATCGGCTGCGAAGCAGAACAAGCTTGGAAATCTCATTTATGGAGAAGAGCTTTGAACGAACCAAGAAGTGGCGGCTGTAATCAAATGGTGACAGCAAAAGGAAAAGTTTGCCTAAGGGCTAAATACACAAAGGCCCCTGAGGACTAAATACAACTAAAGCCCCTGAGGGCTCAATACATTAACACCCCTGAGTGCCTTCAAATTGATTTTTTATTCCTAACTCGTCTGACAAGCAAACTAGTTATGAAGGAGGACAAAGAGGAATCGATTCCACTCTGATGAGAAACTGTCGTCCTGTACCGGATCTTGTAACCGATCTTTTTTTGTTTTTTTATCTTACTCTACTTACTCTATTCAGATCCGAGAGGACCACCTCTTTCGACACTGGATCTGCAACTGTCGACTATCTTCGATGTGTTTGACTATCATAGTCGTACTCTAGCACTATCACGATATCAGGATTTGAGACATCTACTGTTTTGGTTGTTGCTGAAAGTTGTTCGGGATTCGCCTGAGAAACTAATGTCATTGTTAGCGGCGATAATGGACCAGACTGATGATCTGAAATTGAAGGCGGCGTTAGCCATTCTGAATTCGACGACGCCGTCGATATGCTTGATAATTCCATCCCTGCAATAAATGTCACTAGAGGGTCAGAACTAAGGACCGGAGGTTGTTGCGGGAGGTTAATCCGTGGTAGAAGAACTTCCGGTAGCCCTTGCATGAGTATGGTGAATATTTTATTGTTGATAAGAATGCAATGAAGTGGCGGCTACTACAATGCAAAGGAAATACAATTAAAAAAGTTAACCTGGGGCAAATTACGCTAAGGACTTTAAGGTAACATCTATATTTAAGTTACTTAGCTGAGCACTTTAGTTCAGCACTTAACTGGTCACCTCAGTCTAGCAAACAACTGAGTTCGTAAACTCAGAGTTTAACTAAGCATATCGGCTCAGCACTAACTAGCACCTCAGCCCAGAAGCAAACTGAGTTCGTTAACTTAGGACTTAACTGAGCACTTTAGCTCAGCACTTAACTAGACACCTCAACTCAGCAAACAACTGAGTTCGTAAACTCAGAGTTTAACTGAACACATCGGCTCAGCCCTAACTGGGCACCTCAGCCCAAAAGTAAATTGAGTTTGTTAACTCAGGACTTAACTGAGCACTTTAGTTCAGCACTTAACTGGCACCTCAGCCCAAAAGTAAACTGAGTTCGTAATCTCAGAATTTAACTGAGCACATCGGCTCAGCACTAACTAGGCAGCTTGGCCCAGAAATAAACTGAGTTTGCCAACTCAGAACTTAACTGGGCACCTCAGCATAGCAAATTATTGAATTCGCCAACTCAGACGCCAACTGAGCACATCAGCTCAAGACTAACTAGGCGCCTCAGCCCAGAAGCAAACTGAGTTCGCCAACTCAGACGCTAACTAAGCATATCAGCTCAGCACTAACTAGGCACCTCAGCTCAGAAGCAAACTCAGTTCGCTAACTCAGACACTAACTGAGTATATAACTTCAGCATGTAACTAAGTATCTGGCTCAATAGCTCTCTCGCATTGGAGCTTGTCAACTCTCCATCTTGTTGACTATCTCGCTCGACAGCTCTCCCGAAGAATAGTTCGTCGGTTATCTCACCTGATAACTCTCTCGCAGTCGAGGTCGTAAGATCTCCAGCTCGACAGTTATCTCACTCGACAACTCTCACACAACAGAGCTCGTCAGTTGTACAGTTCATCAACTTACTCACAGGAAAGCTCACTCAAGAAATATTTAAAATTGACACTAACTGAGTATAAGAAGAGAATATGACCTTTCATCTTACTTCTTCGAATCAACACTCAGGTGAGAAGGGCAAATGATACGAGACAAATTCTCGCTACCCGAGAGAAGTCCATCATAATAAGCTCAAAGCTCGAAACGAGTCGGATCATGGACGTTGGTCCAAACTGGTGATCCATATATGGATCCATCAAGTAGAAAGCCAAAGAATATGACGCATAAGAAATTCTCGCTTCTAGTGGAGGAGCCAAAAGGGTGTGACTTCCCATTAATTGTGTAACTCCCCACTAAATTACCACATAATGGGGAGTCAAAAGGATTGTAACTCCCTATTGAATAGCAACTTAATGGGGGGAAGACCAAGTCATCAAGGACTAGGTCACCCATATCTAAACAGTCGAGGTTTGCTGAGTCTATAAATAAGAAAAAATGTATTACATTACTTTTACAATGCAGTCTTTTGCCTAATACCCCTTAATGGACTAACTTATTCTCACGTCGGAGGTTCTTTGGCCGACTCCACACCGGTGTCCCCTTAAAAACTAATCGGTTTTGCAGGTCAAGAGGGGCAATAGATGCAGGTTACGGAGATTTCTAGTACATGTGGAGCTATTACACGTGCCAGGGATTTTTTGGCTACATCACCTACCACGTCGACCGACTTCTTTCCCTCTCTCTTTCTTCTTTTTGTTTTCCTTTTTTTTCCCATTTTTCTGTTTTGATTCTGCTCGGCCGCCCCTCTCTCTCTCCTCGCCATCTGACCACTCTCAACAATCACTCACGCCACCGCCGGCCACCCTACACCGATCATGTCCATAAACACGACACACACCCACATACCGCTGAAGCATACACGACAATACACACTCACTCACCGAACGTCGGCAATGATCTACACCTCCGAAGCGAACTATCGATAACCCACACCGGCAACCTACAACCGACGATGAACCGAACTCACATACACACACACGCGCGCGTTGAAGGAGCAAATGAAATGATCACCGTCAACGAACCATCCCCGGACCACCGGTGTACGCATGAGGATTCACATCATCGTCCTCGCGGTATTGACTACTCGCAAGTATACGAGGTTTAGTTTTAATATAATGGATCATGTAAGATCGGATATCGTTCCACTGGGAAAGACGTGTAATTCGGTTGAGTATTGTGATTAAAATAGTTTCATATTATCTCGACTAATTAAAATTTGTTTGTTTTCTATTTAATCTACTAAGATAAACGACAACTATTAGATTAGTTCTAATTATACTAATTACGTAGGTATTGATTTCTTTCACATAGTGCATAATTGACGTCATTAAGTTAGCTATAATGGTTTTTATCTATTCCAACAATCTCTGTATCGATAAGTCCTTCGCTACTTCTCTCGAGTGTAAGACGGGGGATTACACGACTTCGTATCAACGAAGAAGTCTCCCTAAACACCTTAAAGACCCTAAGTCGCGTGAGTCTTAAGCAAACGTCATGGATTGCATATGTTCTAATGCCCTCCTGGGTCGTTAGAACGTCACATTGCATTTACCCTAGTCCGAATTCGGGGTTACCTCTCCCGAGTGTCAAACCCCGTATTCTCTGTTTATCAATACAAGCATAATATCAAGAATAATGGTAAACACAATCAGATTTAGACAAACAACACATTAAAGTAACATTAATTCATTCAACTTAACAATTACATGATTTCAACTATACCTAAGTAACATTTAATTAATACTACAAGATCTTAGCCATATGTCATACAAAATAAGAGGGATTCAACATTCTTAGATATAAAAAAGTAATTACAAAGATAAAAGTAAGAGAAGAACGATCAAATCTGAAAGTGAAACGGTCCATTATCGCTAATTATCGATCTGCAAGTGATTCTTCTTTGCCCGAATGATGAATCTCCTTCTTGATCTTCGAAAGATAGCTTAAGAACTCTCTACTAAGGTTAGGGTTCATCAACAACCTTTTTCAGACGTGGGAAAGGGGTATAAATAGGCCAAAGGTTTCAAAAATATCTAAACAGATATTTTGGCCTGTTCTGCGAAATGCGCCTAGGCGGTAGAATCTTCGCCTTGGCAGAGTTTAAGTCGGTTAGAAATCAACCTAGGCGATGGTTTATTCTCCTAGGCGGAGGACTAACTTCTTCGTCTTCTTTTGTTTTGATGGATTTCTGCCTAGGTGGTAGAAATTTCGCCTAAGCGGATTTCAGCAATTCAGCACTTCCAACAGTTCAGCACGTCCAACATTCTGACGAAATTTTGCCTAGGCGGTGGAAACTTCGCCTAGGCAGATTTTAACTTTTCAGCACTTTCAACCTTCTGATGGATTTCCGCCTAGGCGGTGGAAACTTCGCTTAGGCAAATTTCAACATTTCAGCTTTTCAACATTCTGACGGAATTCCGCCTAGGCAGTGGAAACTTCGCCTAGGCGGATTTGCGTTGTTCTTTGAAACCTCCATTTTTTATCTTTTGGCTACCCTTTGTTTCACCATTTCAGTCAGTTTGCCGATTGTTTGCATCCCTGCTCCTGACTTATAAAAATAGCTAAAAAGATATTAAAACTTTAATAAAATACTCGAAAACTGACAAATTCGGTTTAGAATTAAATAAGTATTTTACACCTATCAAAAATCCCTAAACTTGAAATTTTGCTAGTTCTCGGGCAAAACACCCTAATACTAAATAACACTAACTACACTAATTAGCTAATTTCTAAACTAAAAATAAGTAATCATTAACAAATAAGAAGTACACACTTGTGAGATTTAAGTTTAATCAAAGAAACCATGCAATTCTTCCCTCAACAACCCGTAATCAGATCCAGTTAAGGAATAACACACACCACGTGGTGTTCCAGAATTTCAACACTCAATATCAGTTAAAATCATTTTAGATCCAATTGAAATGTGTGTGTGTGAGAACTCAGATGTATAACTAATCAAACACCAGATTGGATTATTCAATGAATAAGGTCATGATTTAAACTTGTTAAAACATTCAGGAAAGCCATATGCTTAACTGGGCTCAACTATCCACTAATTTAGGTTCGGACATTCACCGAGATCAATAGGGCTTGGTTTGGCTTTGGAGAACAACCAAGGGTATCGTAGAAACAGAAACTCGTTATAATTTTAACGATACCTGAGACACAAACGCTTGTTGCTATATCTCTCTCGTAACCCCCTATCTTTGAAAAAATAACCCTGAACAAGATTAAGTAAACTTGTATTCACTTATCACAACAACCGAGAGTAAACACTATATTCACATTGTGGTGTTTTTCTCTTTTTTTTTTTTTTTTTTTTTTTTCTTTTTTTTTTACACACACCCCCAAACTTATTCAATTTTGTACAATTTTAGGGGCGTGTAGAATACAACTAAAGGATTGACAAGTGAATACGCTTGTACTTAACCAAAAATATTTAAACTGAAACCCCGATTGCCCGCTTCAAGTTAGCATAATCTAATGCTACTTGTTTTCACTCAATTTTTACTTTTATTCTTAGCGACAATGGTTTTGAAAGATTTACTTGGTTAAAGTATAGAACCATGTTCAGAAGTGAAAAGTTTATGGCTTCGACAAGAGAATGAGGGAATAAATTTTCAGGTTAGTTTCAAACGGTTCAAGTAATAAAAATGAAGGCCTATCTCATGCCTCCGGAATTACCTTACCTATAATTTTGCCTCAAGTCTCCCCCAAACAAGTTCTAGATTCCTCATTTCTTTCATGAACTTATTACTAAATAATCAGTGTCAAATCGTTCAACTAATTATACAATGAGTTTATGCGATTGTGCGATTTAGGATCAAAATAATTTTTACCTAATCTACATTCTAAGCACACAAAACACACGTGAATGGCATTACCCCCGACCTCAATATGCAATTTAGGGGATAATTTTTATCATCGGGACATGGTTCGGACGAACTCAAAAACTCAGCATGCACGTACAACTATATTCATTAACATATCTACTCTAATTCTAGAAATTAACATTACTTATGCTAATGATCCTTACACATGCATAACTAATCATTACACATGTATAACAAAAAGAATTTCAAAATTTACAAAAAATTAAACATTAATACCATTATAAGTAAAAATTTGTTCACAAAAAGAATTTTGTACCATTTACATCAAAATATTGTCATCCTTCATATCCTAAAAAAAACAAAAACTACATGCTTGCATGTCATATACCCCCAAACTTGAACGAGGCACTGTCCTCACTGCCTAGGCAGCGAACCTAATAACAGAATAGAAATGTAAGTATTGAAAATTGGGTCGGACACATACCTAGGAGGGAAGACATACAAGTCTAACCTCCTACCGTTCATTGGGAAAGAGATGGTGGTTCCATCTCATCAGTCTCGAAAGGCGGCATGGGCATATAACGCGTCATATCGATTCTGAAGTGCTCAAATAAAACCCATTGATTTTGATCTTGCTGCCGAATGTAGTTATTCATGTAAATCTCCATCTGAGAAAAATTAGTTTGGAGCTGTCTCACGTCGGATTGGAGCCCACAGATATCTCCCAAAATCTAGGTTAGTTGGTTGCGACGGGTTGTGGCCGTTGGTGGCTCCAAAGGGCCGGCTTCTTCCTTGTCAGGACCCTCTTCTCCTTCAGCTGGTCCTCTCTTTCACAATCTGTTAATCATTGAAAGATCGAGCAATTTTTAGGTGGAAAGGGGCCTGTTGACATGATACGAACTCTGGCACGCAAAAATAGAGTGGTTAGGAAGGAGGAAAAATGAAGGCTACCATTCGTCGTCCTGGCAGTATGAATTATTGAAGAGTAGATGTGCCAGCTGACGTTGACGGGTGTCCCTCTATCGATGCCATATAGCATAAACGCTCGCTCCTTAGAAATATTGGAAACGTGGGAGGTGGGAAGCAGATTGGCGCAGATGAATTGATGTCAAATCTTCGGGATTGATTTCAAAAACCATGCCTTGAAGATGGCCTGACCTTGCCATGTGTTTTTTCATTGGGCATTACTTGTAGTTAGGGCCTAAATGACAGCACTCATCGTTAGTGTGGCAGCATCGGATAAATCTCGCTAGGCTTCCATCCCCGGCAAACCAAATAACTCATTGAAGTGGTCCGCACTGAACATAATTGGGATGTTCCGGACCTTCGTCTGAAATCCAGTGACCTCGGTAATGTTCTCGTAGAACTTGCGTACCAGGGCCAACTTCCCTAGTGGGGGTGAAGCGCAAAATTGTTCCCATATTCGATGTTGAATGACGGTCCTGAATTCGTCAGGTAATTCTTGCAAAGGTTCGAACCCCCTCTGGCGAATGCCGGGACGCTCACTTTCATGTTTATTGAAATGGTCCTCGACTTGCTTGGAAACGAATTTTAGGGAGTTGTAATCTGAGGTAGCCGAAGATTCATCTGTGCGTGGTTGCTTGGATGCTTGACGCTTTGCCATTTTGCCTATAAATCACAATCACAACCCAAGCCACAACAATAATAATAGAACGCACAATTCAAATCCTTGTTAGCGAACACACAATGCCCTTTTTGACAAACATATGACAACTAAAACCAAATAAAACAAATTTCACAAGATATTCTAACAACCAAAACCAAATCACTTTTTTTTTTCCCCGCAATGTAGCCTAAAATAAACGATTCCCATTGTGTATTTATACATAAACATGATAAGGTTTTACCAAAAATCATTCCTAAATCCCTAATAGCATAAAAAACGTAAACTAGGGTTTTAAAGGGTTTAGGGTTCTATCCAAATCCAAGGATTTTTGAAATAAACATGCAAATCAAGCAAAGATTTCAACAAATGTATGAAAAATAGGATCATTGATACTTGTTGAAAAATTTCGGTCAAATCACTTGAAGATGGCGATTTCGCACTGTTCACCTCTTAAACCCTAGATTTTCGAAAATGGGAAGAGGAATCCAAGGTTTGGATGAAGATTTTTGCTGGAATTCCAAGTTTTTTGCAATGTAGGATGAATTTTCAAAGGAAGGAAAGGATTTGGGATAGTGAAGTTTAGAGGTTCTTGAAAATTTTAGGAGGGAAGTGTCGTTTGCGAAGAGGAAGACTGCGATTTAAAACAGGGCTGTCGTGAATTTGCCTAGGCGGAGGTTTTTTTGCCTAGGCGAAGTAGCGCCTTTTGTTTTTTTAAAAACTTTCTAATGTTTATTCGCCTAGGCGGTGGTTTTTCTGCCCAGATGAATTTTCGTCAGTCTGAAACCCTTAATTCTGTTCTAAATCTGCCTAGGCGATGGTTTTTTCCGCCTAGGCTAATTTACGCCAGTATAGAAACTCAGTCTTTCTTCCTTTTTCCACCTAGGCGGTGGTTTTTACGCCTAGGCGAAGTTACGGCAGTGTAGAAACTCAGCCTTCTGTCCTATTTCCACCTAAGCGAATTTATGCCAGTATATTTTCTCATCATTTTGTCCTATTTCCTCCTAGGCAAATTTATGGCAGTGTAGACTTTGACTAGATTCCTTCATGTTTTCACATTTTTGCTCTACACCACTTACTTCCACTTCGTTCCTCAAACGATTTTTTGCATGCAATTTAACCCTAAGTATCTAGCCTCATCAATTCACCACAACAAAATAATATTCCAAGATTAATACGATCTCCAAAAAATAATTTATATAAAAGTTGGAAATGTTCGTTACCCTCGATGACATATCAAAAGATGTTGCTTGGTTTTACGTCCCTAGCATGGACGTGTATGAATTCTGGCTTTATCCTTCAATGAGGGAGATGTTCTCCACAACTCACTCTTCATCCTTAAAGTAGTGCTTGATCCGTTCTCCGTTGACTCGAAAAGTTCATCCGTCTTCACCTTCTAACTCGATAGCACCAAATGGAAAAATATGCTTGATCCGGAACGGTCCAGAGTACCGGGACTTCAACTTTCCGGGAAAGAGTCTCAGCCTTGAGTTAAACAACATAACTTGTTAGCCCAGACTGAACTCCCTCCGGATTATCATTTTATCATGCCATCTCTTCGTTTTATCTTTATAAAGCTTGGCAGTCTCCTAAACCTCGTGCCAGAATTCCTCCATTTCATTCAATTGGAGGAGACGTTGTGCACCAGAAGCTTTTTAGTCAAAGTTGAGTTTCTTAATCGCCTAGAATGCACGGTGCTCCAATTCAACGGGTAAATGACATGCTTTCCCAAACACCAATCAATACGGTGACAAGCCGATCAGTGTCTTAAAAGCCATGCGATATGCCCATAAAGCATCATCAAGATTTACCGCCCAATCCTTGCGATTAGTATGAACCGTTTTCTCCAGAATTAGCTTGATTTCTCGGTTTGAAACTTCAACTTGGCCATTTGTCTATGGGTGGTATGGTAGCGCCACCTTGTGTCTAATCCTATACTTTGCCAACAAAGCACTAAGCATTTTGTTACAGAAGTGAGTTTCCTCATCACTGATTAAGGCTCGAGGTGTCCCGAACCGTGTTATGACATTTTGTTGAAGGAACTTTAAAACCACTTTGGCATCATTGGTTGGTGTTGCGATGGCCTTGACCTATTTGGATACGTAGTCCACCGCTAACAGAATATATTCCTTGCCAAATGATAGCGGAAATGGCCCCATGAAATCTACTCCCCACACATCAAACAACTCAAGCTCAAGAATAGACGTCAATGTCAATTCATGCCTTCTCGATATGTTACCCACTCTTTGACATCTATCACAAGTTTTCACAAATGTGTACGAATCTTTAAACAAAGAAGGTCAGGAAAAACCTGATTGAAGTACTTTCGATGCTGTCTGAGTCACACCAAAGTGGTCGCCACAAGGTGATGAATGGAAATGGTAGAGAATACTAGCCATTTCTTCCTCCGGAACACATCTCCAGATCACCTGATCAGCACATTTCTTGAATAGTAATGGCTCATCCCATAGATAATACTTTGCATCAAAAAGAAATTTCTTCCTTTGGGCTCTAGGCAAATCCGGTGGTAACACATTACATGCAAGATAGTTCACAATTTCTGCATACCAAGGAAGTGCATTTTCAACTGAAAATAGTTGTTCGTCAGGGAACACTTCTGTGATGCTAGACTCCTCACCAACATCTTCTTGAATCAACCTTGACAAATGGTCGGCAACAATGTTCTCACTCCCCTTTTTATCCCTTATTTCAGCATCAAACTCTTGCAATATAAGAATCCACCTTATCAATCTCGGCTTGGCATCTTTCTTTGCAAATAAGTACCGGATAGCCATGTGATCTGTGTAAACGATCACTTTTGACCCAATGATAGAAGACCGGAACTTATCACAAGCAAACATAACAGCTAGTATTTCTTTCTCAGTCGTGGTGTAATTCTCCTAGGCATAATTCAATGTCTTACTTGCATAATAGATTAATCGAAAGATCTTCTCCTTCCCTTGGCCTAACACCGCACCAATGGAATAGTCACTCGCATCGCACATTATCTCAAATGGCATCTCCCAGTCCAGAGTGACCATTATTGAAGCCGTGATCAACTTCTCCTTTATCGCTTTAAAAGCCTCCAAGCAAGTCTCATTGAATTCAAATGAAGTATCCTTTTCAAGAAGGTGACATAATGGCTTCACCGTCTTCGAGAAGTCCTTAATAAAGTGCCAGTAAAAGCCGACATGCCCCAAAAAACTTCGAACTCCTTTCACATTAATCGGTGGCAGAAGCTTCTCAATCATTTCAATATTTGCTCGGTCCACCTCATGCCCCTTAGAAGAGACTCGATGACCTAAGACGATCCCCTATTTAACCATAAAGTGACATTTCACCCAATTAAGAACTAAATTCTTCTCCTCATATCGGTCAAGAACAAGCGCCAAATTGTATAGACAGTGATCAAAAGACGACCCAAAAACTGAGAAGTCATCAATGAAGATTTTCATTTTCTCTTCCACCATATCAGAAAATATTGCCATCATACACCATTGAAAGGTTGCTAGTACATTGCAAAGGCTAAACGACATACGTCTATAAGCAAACGTCCCATGCGGGCATGTGAAAGTAGTATTTTCTTGGTCTTCTGGTACAATGGCTATTTGATTGTAACTTGAATAGCCATCAAGAAAGCAATAATACTCATATCTGGCTAATCGATCTAGCATTTGGTCAATGAAAGGGAGAAGAAAATGATCATTCCTTGTCGCCTTATTTAATCTTCTATAATCAATGCACACACGCCATCCCGTGATGATCCATGTAGGAATAAGGTCGTCCTTATCATTCTTTACCACCGTCATACCTCCTTTCTTGGGCACCACTTGCACTGGGCTAACCCACTCACTATCAGATATAGCATATATAATTCCCGCATTCAAGAGCTTCAACACCTCCGCTCTCACCACTTCCTTCATAGCCAGATTTAGCCGCTGTTGATGTTCAATGGAGGGTTTGAACGCATCCTCCATCAAAATCTTATGCATGCAAACCGAATGGCTAATTTCTTTGATATCCGACATAGACCAAGCAAAAACGGATCGATGCCTTTTCAAGATTCTCAGCAACTTACTCTCCTTTTCTTCCATCAAAGATGATGAAATTATAACCGGATTGGTCGAATTCTCTCCAAAAAAATATACAGAAGATGTTCCGGTAATTGCTTGAGTAATAATCCACCGTGAGGCGGATTTGATTTCTCGGGAGAGTTTTCAACTTCTTCAATCTCTGCCACATGAATAGGATCCTCTACGTCTTTAGATTAAGCATCGAAAGTTAGTACGTAGTCCACAACATCAAGTTTCGTGGTAGAGCCTTCCTCACCGAGATCTCCCATAGATAAGAAATTTGTGAAAGTATGCTCTAACGAGTCCATCTCCATATTTGCAAGAAAGAACTCCCTTACGCAAGAGTCCATAACATCAACTTGATTACAATTGGGAAGTTCATCCGAAAAGTTCATAGTTTTAAAAATGTTGAACCTTATCTCTTCATCATTCACTCTTAACGTCAGATTTTTATTATGCACATCAATTAAGGCCTTTCCCGTTGCAAGGAAAGGTCTTCCTAGGATGATCGGGATTTCTCTATCTTATTCCATTTCAAGCACAACGAAATCCACCGGAAATATGAATTTGTCTACCTTCACTAGCACATTCTCAATGATATCTTTAGGATAAGTTAACAAACGATTCTCCATTTGAAGAGAGATCGTTGTCGACTTTGCACTCCCAAGCGCTAACTTTCGATAAACGGAAGAAGGCATCAAATTAATACTCGCCCCAAGATCACAAAGAGCCTTATCAAAATGAGATTTCTCGATAGTACACGGAATTGTGAAACTACCCGGATCCTTCAATTTGGTAGGAAACTTCCTTTGTAGTATTGTACTATACTCCTCTGTTAGTTTTACTATTTCGTACTCCTCCAACTTTCTCTTCTTTATCATAATGTCCTTCAAGAACCTGCCATAGTTAGGAATTTTCTCTAATGCATCCGCAAAAGGAATGTTGATGTGGATTTTCTTGAAAATTTCCAGAAATTTTTCAAATTGGGTATCCAACTTCTTCTTTTGGAATGTTTGAGGATATGGCAATGGGGTTACTAGAATCAATGGATTCTCTAAAAATGTTACTCGCCCCGGCATCACCCTTTCATCTCTTCTTCTCTCTTTGACTTTCTCTTGGTTCTTTTCTTCATTCAAGTCTTCACTCGGCTTCTCCTTTCTTTCATCGATTTTCACTTCAACTTCCTCCTCCGCACTTGTTCTTGGTTTATCATGATGAAACTCATGACTCACTCCCGATTCGTTTTCCATAGGCTTGCTCACCTCCACGTCTCTTCCGCTCCTCAACTTAATCGCCTTGCATTTCCTAGGGTTGGTTTTCATGTTGCTTGGAAACTTCTCATTTTGTTGCTCTTAGATGGACCTAGCAAGATGCACGATTTGAGTCTCTAAATCCTTCACCGTGGCATTGGTGTTTGTACAAGTTGTATCGATTGAGTCAAGCTATGTTTCATGTTTGTTCAGCCGGTTATACGTCTCACGTATCATAGTCTGAGTCTTCTTCATAAATGAACTCAACACTTCATCCAAATTTGATTTTGGATTATGCATTCATGGTTGTTGCATTTAACGATTAGATTACATAGGATATCTAAACAGGCCAAAGGTTTCAAAAATATCTAAACAGATATTTTGGCCTGTTTTGTGAAATGCGCCTAGGCGGTAGAATCTTCGCCTAGGCAGAGTTTAAGTCAGTTAGAAATCCGCCTAGGCGATGGTTTATTCACCTAGGCGGAGGACTACCTTCTTCGTCTTCGTTCTTTCTGATGGATTTCTGCCTAGGCGGTAGAAACTTTGCCTAGGCGGATTTCAGCAATTCAGCACTTCCAGCAGTTCAGCACGTCCAGCATTCTGACGGAATTTTGCCTAGGTGGTGGAAACTTCGCCTAGGCGGATTTCAACTTTTTAGCACTTTCAACCTTCTGATGGATTTCCGCCTAGGCGGTAGAAACTTCGCCTAGGCAAATTTCAACATTTAAGCTTTTCAACATTCTGATGGAATTCTGCCTAGGCGGTGGAAACTTCACCTAGGCAGATTTCAACTTTTCAGCACTTTCAACCTTCTGATGGATTTCCTCCTAGGTGGTGGAAACTTTGCCTAGGCGGATTTCAACATTTCAGTTTTTCAACATTCTGACGGAATTCCCCCTAAGCGGTGGAAACTTCGCCTAGGCGGATTTGCGTTGTTCTTTGAAACCTCCATTTTTTATCTTTTGGCTACCCTTTTTTCCACTATTTTGCTCAGTTTTTCGATTGTTTACGTCCATACTCCTAACTTATAAAAATAGATAAAAAGATATTAAAACTTTAATAAAATACTCGAAAACTGACAAATTCGGTTTAGAATTCGATAGGTATTTTACACCTATCAGCCGGACCAACCTTTCTCTTTCCTTTGTTTCTTCTTTCTTTTTCTATTTTTGATTCCTAGTTCAGTTGACCGCCGGAGACTTCTCTCTCTCTCCTTTATTGTCACCGAATGCCCATGACCTCACCCCCCACACAACGACGGCAAAGTACGCCCTCACACGACTGGACTGAACACACCGCCGGCGACGACCAAACCTTCTCCTCTTTCTCTGTTTTCTCTATTTTTTTGATTTTTTTTTCCTTTCAGATTCATGACCAAGATTTGGCATGGATGTATATATATACATGACTATAGTGGATTAACTCAATCCCCTTTGCCTGCCACATTATTCCCCCACGTTATTCCCTGTTTTTCCTTTGATCTTATCATTTACTGTATATTCATATGTATATTTATATATTAATGTTTTTTCCCAATTTACATTAATCCCCCCTTGATTTCTTTAGGTTATTGTTTAAGCCCGATTCAAAATTTAGTATATCTAAAATTGTTATTTGACCCTTAAAAATTTAGATTGAATATTATTTAGCATAATCTACCCCCATTATTTTCTACATGTCCTAAAATGCAACTCAAAATATGCACGTGCTAAAAATTTAGGTCTTACAATTGCGCCCTTGCGGGATTGACAGAGCCATACACCATGCGAATACCGTCCATGGCCTAACCTACCACCTAAGCTCATTTTACTTAGCTCAGGTACTAGGCTGGAGATAGGGAAGACATGGGTCTGATAAGAATACAACCTATATAGGAAAAGTGGGAAATTAATAAAATAAAAAAAAATCGACAAATTTGAGACCATCTCATAAAAAATGACCAGTTAGAGATTGTTGCTACCAAGCTTCATAGCCGACCAAACTTTAGTCGGCAAAACCCAAAGGAGAAACCCTATGGAGTTGACTTGAGCTCAGGCTTGCCGACCAAAGTCCACTAATCAGAGCTTAGGGGATTTTTCAAAGGACATTTGTCCATTCTCTGAGCAAGGCTACTATCATACACTTGTGATTTACTGGACAGAGATTGAAGATCAAGTAAATTAGTGGAAAACGTTTAGAGAAAAATGTTCAACACCTGGGAATTCACCGACTAGAAACTATAGAAAGAAAGGAGGGAATAATTCTTACTCCTTGATACAATTACAAAATGAGCAAACACCTTTAAATAGGAAAAAAAATTAACACACGATTGCTAACTCTAGAATCAGTACAATGAATGAGTTTTCTAATTTATTCAAATCACTACTTTCCTAAAATATTTAAATCTCTAATCAATAAAATTCATACCAAAATTAACCCTAATTTACTGACACTTTCCCTCAAGTTGGTGTAAATATATCCAGCATGCCCAACTTGCTCACTTTAAGCTCGAAAGGCTATCTTAACTGTCTCTTTGTCAAAACATCTGCAACTTGTTGTGTGGTGGGTACAAATGAAGTACAAATTATTATTTCTTCAAATTTTTCTTTAATAAAGCATATGTCAATCTCAACATGTTTCGTCCTATCATGTAGTACTGGATTATGAGCATTGCTAATCGCTGCCTTATTGTCACAATACAATTTCATAACAATACTTATTGGTCTTTTAAGCTCTTCCACAACCCGTTTTAACCAAATAGTCTTACACACTCTTTGCTCCATTGATCTAAATTCTATCTCAGCACTACTTTTAACAACAACACTCTATATTGTGCTCCTCTAAGTGACTAGATTGCCCCATAGAAATGTACAGTACCTCGATGTTGATCTCCCATTAGTGATCGAATCTACCCAATCAGCATCTATATACACCTCAATCACCATCTTCTCATTTTTCTTGAAGAATAGTCCTTTTCCTTTTGTGCTTTTCAGATAACGAAGAATTCGATAAACAACTTCCGTATGTTCTTCATACGGGGACTGCATAAATTGACTGACCATGCTCATAGCAAAAGCAATGTCAAGAAGTGTATGTGACAAGTAGATCATTCTTCTAACTAGTCTTTGGTATCCTCTCGTGTTTACTGGAATGCCATCTTTTACATCTCCAAGTTTAGAATTAGCTTCTATTGGAGTGTTAGAAGGTGTGAAACCACTCATTCCAGTCTCTTTCAAGAGATCTAGAATGTATTTCCACTGCAAAACTATAATTCTTCTTTTTTACCTTTCCACTTCCATTCTAAGAAAATACTTTAGTTGGCCCAAACCTTTAATATTGAATTCATTGGCTAGGCTCTACTTCAATCTGATCATCTCTTCTAAATCATCTCTCATTAGAATTATATCATCCACATGGACAATCATGATAGGGATCCTATTTTTGGTAGATTTATTTATGAAGAGAATTTGATCAGATTATCCTAGTGTATATCCTTGGCCCTTAACTAACTTTGTAAATATCTCGAACCATACTCTGTAAAACTATTTAAGATCATATAGAGACTTCTTTAGTTTACATACCTTGGTTCCAAACTTCTCAATAAAGCCACGTGGAGGCTTTATATAGACTTCTTTTTCTAAATCTCCATTCAAAAAGGCATTCTTCACATCTAGCTGATTCAGAGGCTAATCAAAATTAGCAGGAATAGACAAGAGTACTTGAACTGTATTTAGTTTCACCACTAGAGAAAAAGTCTTAGAGTAGTTCATTCCATATGTCTGAATGAAGCCTTTAGCTACAAGACGAGCCTTGTATCAGTCGTACTTCACGATAAATACCCATTTGTAGCCAATAATAGTCTTCCCATCTAGCATATCTACTTTCTCCAAGTAGCAGTCTTCTCCAAAGCTCTCATCTCCTAAAAAAAATCTTTTTTCCACTTGGGAATATTTAGAGCCTCCTAGACACTATTAGGAATTACCACACCAAACATTTGTGAAATAAAAGAACAATACGATGATGAAATATTTTTGTAAGATACAAAATTTGACAAAGGGTGTTTAGTAGAAGACCTAACACCTTTCTTGAGAGCAATGGAAATATCAAGCTAACTACAAAAATATGACTCAGAATTACCTAGAGGATTCTTTGACAGGTCATCATGAATTTTCTAATCTAACCTTTGATTAGATTATTGGTAGTGTTGTGGGATATTACCTCTTTTTTGTGCTAGATACTCCTACAAGACCTTTATACCATTTCGCACAAATATTTGTAGTTTCAATATTTTGATTATGAGATGGCATTACCAAAAGTCATTCATTGATAGGTTCAATATTTTCAAATTTTAATTCATTGGTTTCCCCATACTTTGTATTTTCCATATCATTGTGTTTCGGTGACTGGTTGTAAGACACATCATCCTGACCAAACTCAAAAAATTAACCATCTAAAAATCATCTTCACTAGTGCTCTCCCCCTAAAGATGAGAATTTTTGTAGTAAGATTGTCCTTCAAAAAATGTGATATCCATAGAAACGAACATTTTTTTAGATATATAATCAAAACATTTATAACCTATCTTATTTGTACGATAGCCTACGATAATACATTTATGTGCCTTTCGATCAAGCTTAGAACGTCTAGGATCATGATTATGAAAAAAGGCTACACTTCCAATTTTTTTAAGGGAATATCTATTGTTAGTTGAGTGGTGAAAAAACATTTGGTGAAAAGCTTTATAGGTGTTTTAAAGTTTAAAATTCTTATAGGCAGCCTATTAATCAAATAAGTGGTTGTTAAAACATTTTCTCCCCAAAGATACTTTAGAACTTTAATTTGAAAACTTATAGACCTAGCAACTTCAAGGAGAGGTCTATTTTTTCTTTCAGCTGCCCCATTTTGTTGAGATGTATTATTACGAAAATTTTGGTAAACAATCCCTATTTTTTATTTATTTTTTTTTACAAAAACATTCCCTAACACAGTGTTCAAAAAATTCATTTCTGTTATCACTTTGAAATTTTTTAATCTAAGTCTAAAATTGTGATTGAACCATATTACAAAAGTTTTTAAGCACAATCTCAACATCAAATTTTTCTTTTAAAAGAAACACCCAATTGACTTTAGTATGATCATCAATGAAAGTAACAAATCATTGTTTCCCAGAAAAAGTTAGCACTCTAGAAGAACCCTAAACATCACTATAAATCATGGTAAATGATTTTGATCTTTTATATGGTTGAGGTGGAAAAACAACCCGATGATGTTTTTCTAACTCACACGATTCACACCAAAAAACATAAGGACTTTTATTCATAAATAATTTGGGAAACAAATGTTTTAAATATTGAAAATTAGGATATCCTAATAGATAATGCCATAACATAATCTTATTGTCACTAGAAATAAAATTAGAATTGAAACAAGTCTATTGATCTTGTCTTCCAAAGATTGATCCATTATTAAAAAGGTAGAGGTCACCATCTTATTTAGCACCTCTAGTCATCTTCCCTGAGGTTAAATCCTGAAATTCACAACGAGAAGACCAAAAATTAACTTAAAATTACGATCAAGAGTTAATTTGTTAACAAACATGAGATTATATGGCAAATGAGAAATGTGCAAAAGATTTTTAAGAATTAGAAAAGGAAAAGTGGTAACTATTCTTTTCCCAGCAACAGTAGCAAAAAAGCTATTAACAATTTTAACATTTTGATTCCCTGCACAAGGTGTATATGAAGATGTTTTTTTTTTTTTACGAAATGCCGGTTATATGATTGGTCACACCTGAATCTAATATCCAGGAGTCATTAGACTTGGTACAAGCGATGGCATTAGTAAAAGAGTTACCTAATTGTGCTAGAGAACAAGATGGATTAGAATTTCCTAGGGATTGGGACTGAAACATTCTATATAGGTGCTTTATCTTTTCCTTTATAAACGGAAGTGATTTCGAGGATAGGGTAAGGTGCTATACTAAATTGCCGATGCTTTTGCAGGCAAGCATATAAGACGAGACACAACAATGTAAGGTGTGTAAGTGGCATTGATCGCTCTTTAGGGGGGTTTTCAGCTACATGGCGAGTATCTTGTTGTGTAGTTAGGGAGACACTCTCTTAATTCTAATATAATTAACTGTCTATTAAAAAAAAATCTTTGACAAATTCTCGTATTTGGTCAATACATAAAATATTTTCAAAAATATCTTTACACATATTTTTGAATATTGACAAGACCCTATTAAATCCACCTTTAAAAAATCCAAAAAAAAAGGAGAATTAAAGGGGAGAATAGAGCTCTTTAATGTCCATTTTGCAGTTGCGGATCTTTTCTTCGAGCTCTTCGCCTCTAGCTTTGGCATGGACTTCTATCTTTTCTAATTGGATTCTCCTCGTCATAACTTTCAACATGTGTTTTTGAGCTTCTATCAAGGTCATTCTTAGCTCGTGGCAACATATCTAAATCATTTCTTCATATGAACGCCACCATTTAAATTCCTCAATAAAAACCTCTATTTAGGACTTTGCGAATTATAGAAAAATTCTCCATTTCAAAAATTAAATTTTGTTCATTTATGTAGTTGAATATCAATATGTAAATGTTAGAATTTTTTGCTACTTTAACTGATTGATTTAAGTGAGACTCATTAATTAAATTAATCGAATTATTATTCTATTGCGTTCCTCGTCATTTAAGGATCAACGGAGTATATTATGTCAAAAATAATTAAGTTTTGAATGAGATTTTAATTCTCAAAGAAACTCATTTGAGATTGGTTTGAATATATAAATGAATGAATTATCCCACATTACTCGGAAGCGGATGAGTTATCCCACATTACTTGAAAAAGAAAAACTTGAGTTGTAAGGTGTAGTTATCCCACATTGGTTATGGTAGAAACTCAAACTTGTATCAACTTATAAATGGAGAACAAAGGCAAGTCACTGACAATTAAACCTTCAAACTCGAATTACGTCGGGTCGAGTTTGGCTTGGGACAAACTAATCCATATTTGGATTTGGTTTGGACTGAATCCAAGTCAGGTTAGGTCTGGATCAGGTCAGATCTTGATCTGCCAGAATAGTCCAAAATTTAATTAGTGACAGTTAAGTAATTAATTAATTGCTTAACCGTTAATTTTGAATTAGTACCAATGAACAGACATGAAGGTTCATTAGGTGACTGTTCGCGTTAACATTAATGTAAATTTTCACCAACTTTGGAAAGGCACATGTTTGCGTTTAAAGTTAACGCAAACATATGTCTTTCCAAAGTTACATCTACTCAATGGTGGCTTTTGGTCTTCTATAAATATGAGACTTTTCATTTATTTTAAAAAGTCTGATTCATAATATTATTACTTCATATCACCACCAAAGCACATATCATTTAGAATTTTATGAGAGTTCAAGCATAAGTCTAGTTTGCCGAAATTTTTTGTTTCAAGTGCTTATAATAAAAACTTGAATATTGTTGTACCATAGGAGGTAGACGTCCATTCAACCATTAGTACTAATGTGGGGGCCTGAATCTGCCTTCAGGGCATAGAGTCAAACTCTAACCTCGATCTACTTCCATTCAATTCATTATTTAAACATCCGGGTAAGTTTTTATATAAAGTTGAAAACACTATTTCTATTACGTTAGCGTTAACACATTCTGTCATTGTTTTTCTTTATTTTTGTTACGTTAATGTTAATACATTTTGTCATTGTTACTTTTTACTTTCTATTACGTTAACGTTAACGTTGTATTTCTGATTTAGTATAAACTTAATTTGGTTAACAGAATTTTCATAATTTGTTTTTAATGCTCTTATATGAATAATTAATATTTACATTAATATTGTTTTAAAATTATTAATTGTATTCTATGGTTATTTAAATATTTATCTTGAAAATTTAGCATTTCTACCAACAATCTTAAAGCAGAATCAATTTTTTTTTTTTTGAAATTTTAAGATAAATAATTTTTGAATTTGTGTGGTTTTAAAATTTTGAAAATTCTTCTTTACTTAGATCTTGAAACGATATTTAACTATCTTAATTATTTAGTTAGAATATTGTTGGGACAATATTTGTTTTTTATTCATTTAAATTTTTATCCAAAAGAATTGTTGTTTTGGTAATATTGGATGTGTGAACAAGAAATTAGGTATTGTGCAAATAAGTAAATGTTCATGTTTTAAATCTGTCTCGTAAACATTTATGTACAAAATCTGTTGTGTGAACATTAATATTCTGATTTGATTTTTGATTGTTGTGTGAACATTAACTTCCAATTTTTGGTTAGTGAAACATCTGATTCCTTAGTCTGTACTTTGGTTGTAAAGTATTTTCTGTTAAATTTTCTAAAGTATTTATTATACATATGTTAAAATTGTAGACATACTACTTTGTTATGGCAAGTGAAAACACTGCGTCAATTGAGACGTCAAAAGTGACGTCTCCTGTGACTCAGATAATTATCATTGCGGTACCTACACCAATGCTTAAGGCTGAAAAGCCTGACAAGTTTGATGGGAGCAACTTTAAAAGGTGGCAACAAAAGATGATGTTCTACCTTACGACTTTGAGATTGGTTCGTTTTCTCAAATAAGATGCTTCAGTTATGACCGAGAATGCCGATGCTCAGACAAAGGTTGTGGTAGAAGCATGGAAAGATTCTGACTATCTGTGTCGGAACTACATCTTCAATGCTCTCAGCAACTCTCTGTATAAAGTATACGGAGGGATTTCAACTGCTAAAGAACTGTAGGAATCATTGGATAAAAAATATAAAATTGAGGACGCCGGCTCAAAGAATTTTGTAGTTGGAAAGTTCCTTGATTATGTAATGGTGGATTCCAAATATGTTGTCAATCAAGCCGAAGATCTTCAAGTTATTATACATGACATTATCGTTGAGGGAATGTCATTGAATGAATAATTTCAAGTAGCTTCTATTATTGAGAAGTTACCACCGACCTGAAGTGATTTAAAAAATTATCTCAAGCATAAACGTAAAGAGATAAATGTTGAAGATTTGATTGTGAGGCTTAGAATTGAAGAAGAACATCGGTTTGCGGAGAATCCTGAGAGTCATAATTCCATGAACTCAAAGGCAAATGTTGTGGAGGTTCACAAGACCAATTAGAAACAAAAGTTACATAACCTTGGAACAAGTCAATGCTTTGGTCCCGAAAGAAAGAAAATGAAGAAATTCAAGGGGAACTGCTTCTCGTGTGGAAAAGCTGGACACCGTGCAAGTGAATGTCGAGTGAAATATAATGTAAAAAGGCATACACATCAAGCTAACGTAACTAAAGTTGAGCATCTTACTTCCGATGTTTCCGAAATAAATCTTTCAGTAGTAGTGTCTGAAGTCAACCTAGTTGGCAACCCGAAAGAATAGTACATAGACACTAGAGCTACACGCCATGTTTGCTCAGATAAGAGAATATTCACCACCTATCAACCGGTGGATCAAAATGAACAACTCTATAAAGGAAACTCCTCGACTTCTAAAGTTGAAGGACATGGAAGTATTGTGCTGAAAATGACTTCTAGAAAAGAACTTACTATCAATTATGTGCTTTATGTGCTGGAAATTCGCAAGAATCTAATTTCTGAATCTTCGATGAGTAAGAAGGGCTTTAGAATGGTCTTTGAGTCTGAAAAAGGTTGTAATAACCAAAAGTGGAGTGAATGTGGGAAGAAGCTACATGAATGAAGGCCATTTCAAATTGAATATAATGACTGTGATTCTGAAAACTAATAAAACTACATATTCTGTTTATATGATTGAATCAATTGATGTTTGGCATACTAGATTATGACATGGTGATTATTATTATTTACGTAAATTGATTAGTTTAGATTTATTGTCAAAATTGGCTCAAATCATAAATGTGAGACTTGTGTGGAGTCTAAGTTGACTAGAACTTCTTTTCAATCCATCGAATTAGTACTGAACCTCTAGAGTTAATTCACACTGATATTTGTGATTTAAAATTTGTATTAACTAGAGGTAGTAAAAAATATTTTATTATTTTTATTGATGATTGCACAAGAAAATATTATGTTTATATTCTGAGGAGTAAAGATGAAGCATTGAAAAAGTTTATGCAATATAAGAACGAAGTTGAGAATCAACTTAGCAAAAAGATTAAAGTTCTTCGAAGTAATAGAGATGGTGAATATGAATCACCGTTTGAGGAATTTTGTGCTCAACACAGAATAATTCATCAAAAAACTGCACCTTATTTTTCTCAGCAAAATGGAGTAGCTGAGAGGAAGAATAGAACTTTAAAAGAAATAATGAACGCTATATTGATAATTTCTGGACTAACCCAGAACATGTGGGGGGAAGCATTGCTTACCACCAATTACGTTCTTAACAAATTGCCACATAAAAAATTGGATAAAACTCCATATGAAATGTGAAAGGGTAAGACTCCTACTTATAAATTCTTGAAAGTGTGGGAGAGTCTTGTTAAGGTTGAGGTTCCTATTCCTAAAATGACTAAAATATGACCTAAAACAATTGATTGCATATTCATTGGGTACACCCAAAATAGTAGTGCTTATTGGTTTTTAGTTCACAAATTTGAGATTGAAGATGTATATAAGAATATAATAATGGAATCCAGAAATACATTCTTTTATGAGGATATATTTCCTTATAAGACTTCTCAAGAATCTGGTTCTTTAAAAAGAACGCTTGATACTACGATAGGTGAGGTTCAAAATGAAATGTCTTTGGAAGATAATGAATCTAGATGTAGTAAGAGGGCTAAGACAACAAAGTCATTTGGTCTTTAATTTCTTACTAATATGGTAGAAGGTGATCCTAAGAGCTTTAAGGAGGCGATGTCAACTCCTGAAGCACCATTTTGGAGAGAAGCTGTAAACAGTGAAATAGAATCTATCTTGCAAAACCATACATGGGAACTAGTGGATTTTCCATCTGGTTCCAAACCTCTTGGATGTAAATGGATCTTCAAAAAGAAAATGAAAGTAGATAGATCAATTGATAAATATAAAACTAGACTTGTAGCTAAAGGTTACAAGCAAAAAGAAAGTGTTGATTACTTTGACACGTACTCACTGGTTACTAAAATAACATCCATTAGAATGTTGATAAATTAACTAGATGAGGAAATCTACGTAGAACAACCAGAAGGGTTTGTTGTTTCTGGAAAAGAGAACAAAGTTTGTAAAGTTGTTAAGTCTTTATATGGACTTAAACAAGCACCAAAATAGTGGCATGAAAAATTTGACAAAGTTATGATGACAAATGAATTTAAAATCAATGAATGTGACAAATGTGTCTACATTAAACATAATAAATCCGAATATGTCATTATATGCCTTTATGTGCCTTTATGTAGATGACATGCTAATTATTGATAACAACAATGACATCATTAAGTCTACCAAAAGGATGTTAACTAGTAAGTTTGATATGAAAGATTTAGGTGTTGCTGATATAATTCTAGAAATTAAAATTTCTAGATCTACTGAAAGACTAGTATTATCGCAATCTCATTATATTGAGAAAATACTTGAGAAATTCAACAAGTATGATACTAGTTTAGCTAAAACACCTATTATTGTGAATTGTCATCTGACTAAGAATACTAGTGAAAGTATCTCTCAGTTAGAGTATGCTCGTATAATAGGCAGTCTAATGTAGTTAATGAACTATACTAGACCTGATATTGCCTACACGGTGAGCAGACTAAACAGATATACTAGCAACCTAGGACACGAACACTGGAATGCGATAGTTAAGATACTTAGATATTTAAGGAATACCTTAAACTATGGATTACATTACACCAAATATTTAGTTGTACTTGAAGGTTATAGTGATGCTAATTGGATAACGGATTGTAAATATACTAAATCCACAAGTAGATACATCTTTACACTTGGAGGAGGAGTTATCTCATGGAAATCCTCCAAACAGATGTGTATTGTAAGGTCTGCAATGGAATCTGAGTTTATTGCTTTAGACAAGCAAGTGAAGATGCAGAATGGCTTCGTCAATTTTTAGAAGATATTCCAATGTGGACGAACCCTGTGCCTATTATTTGTATATATTGTAATAGCCAATCTACAATTGGTAGGGCACAGAGTAGTATGTATAACAATAAGTCTCAACACATACGACGTAGACATAATATCGTTAGATAGTTACTCTTAAATGGAGTTATGACAATTGACTACGTGAAGTCAAAAGATAATATTGTGGATCCGCTAACCAAAGGGTTAACTAGAGAGAGAGTATACTGCTTATCAAGGGGAATGGGTTTAAAGCCTACAACTAAATAGTCACTTTAATGAAAACCCAACCTAGCTTATTGAAGATCCCAAGATCTAGGTTCAAAGGTACAACCTAATTATATGTAGACTAAATAATCACTAGAAGACTTTAAGTTTTATGCTCATTGCTATGGTGAACCAGTGAGAAATATAAGTATTAAGGAGAAACTTTCCTTTTAATGATTCCTATAGCTTGAAAAATTCAAGTAAGGTATACGGGATGCTCTTGATAGGTTAATCACCTAGATGAGTGAAGAACAAGGTCGATTCTATGAGAATGGGAAGGCCAAATCCTCCAAAGCACTCATTGAAACACCAGGATATTCAAGGCCAAAATGAACACGACTAGAGAACTGATTGTATTAGGAAGTATCTATGTGAATTGTATTGTCTTGGTTCACACAAACGGATGAACAGTTAAGACATTGCGTTCACTAGTTAGCCAAGTAAATCCAATAGTTTTTCACTAGAGAAGGTTCAAGGCCAAAAACTACTTATCTCAATGCAGTTACTTTCTATTTGAACTCTCTATAGTGTGTCAAACATTGAATATGCGTGTATATCCAGTCAATCTCATTCATGTGGGGGATTGTTAGAATTTTTTACTACTTTAATTGATTAATTAAAGTAAGACCCATTAACTAAATTAATCAAGTTATTATCATGTTGCGTTCATTGTCGTTTGAGGATCAACGTAGCATATTTATATGCCAAAAATAATTAAATTTTGAATGAGATTTTAATTCTCAAATAAACCCATTTAAGATTTATTGAAGATATAATGAATGAATTATATCACATTACTTGAAAGGAGATAAGTTATCCAACATTGCTTGGAAAGGAAAAAATTGAGTTGTAAGGTGTTGTTATCCCACATTGGTTGTGAAGAAGAAATTCAAGTTTGTATCAACTTATAAATTGAGAACAAAGGCAAACCACTCATAATCAAACCTTCAAACTCGAATTGGGTCGGGTTGAGTTTGGATTGGGACAAACCGATCCATATTTGGATTTGGTTTGGACAGGATCCGGGTCTGGATCGGGTCAGATCTTGATCCGCCAGAATAGTTTAGTGCCAATTAAGCAATTAATTAACTGCTTAACCGTTAATTTTAAATTAGCACTAATGAACAGACATGAAGATTCATTAAGTGATTGTTCACGTTAACGTTAACGCGAATAAGTGTTTTTCCAAAGTTGGCGATGGTTCGCGTTAACGTTAATGCGAACAGATGTCTTTCTAAAATTGCATTAATTCAATGGTGACTTTTGATATTTTATAAATATGAGACTTTTCCTTCATTTGAAAAAGTCTGATTCATAATATTATCACTTCATATCACCACCAAAGCATATATCATATATAATTTTGTGAGAGTTTAAGTATAAGTCTAGTTTGCCGAAATTTTTGGTTTTGAGTGCTTGTACCAAAAACATGAAGATCGTTGTACCTTGAGAGATAGACGTTCATTCAACCATTAGCATCAGTGTGGGGGCATGAATCTGCTTTAAGGACATAGAGTCAAACTCTAACATCGATCTACTTCAATTCAATTCGTTGTTTGAACATCTGGGTAAGTTTTTATATAAAGTTGAAAACACCATTTCTGTTACGTTAACGTTAACACATTCTGCTATTGTTGTTCTTTATTTCTGTTACATTAACGTTAATACATTTTGTCACTGCTACTTTTTACTTTCTGTTACATTAACATTAACGCCACGTTTCTGGTTTAATATACACTTAATTTACTTCACAGAATTTTCATAATTTGTTTTTAATACCCTTACATGAATAATTAATATTTATATTAATATTGTTTGATAATTATTAATTTTATTGTATGGTTATTTAAATATTTGTCTTAAAATTTCAACATTTCTACCAATAGTAAATTTCTCAACGTTCAAAGTGTCCATTAGAGTCTCATCTAAGTCTGATACTTCAACGTTCACAGTAATTACCATTTTGATGTATTAACATCACACTCGATTCCGTGGGAAAACCACATAGTGCCCATAGCTTAAGGCAAACAATGAAGTTCTGTTCTAGACTTTTCAAAGCCTTGTTTGCCCACAGGGACTTGAGAGCCACCAAATCTAGTGGTGAATGAGGGCGTGAACGATATAAAAAATGCCACTTAAATCTCGATGATCACACAAACTAGTGAAAACTAAAATCAAATTTTAAGACTACAAATTTGCTAAAATTAAACCCTAGTAAGTATTTACACCCCCAAAACGAAAGTAATCTTGTTGTATAACTTAAAGTTAGGGTTAATATCATTTTGCAGGAATTTACACTGATATTTTCATAATCACTTATCCCTATCGGTCATACTGAACAATAACAATTAAATAATTAATAAAATTTTATAAAATAACAAATTATCTTTATACACTTTTTTTCTGACATAGGAAATAAATGAAATAAAAAATAAAAAAGATGAATGGATATTATTTGACCCAACTTGGGGGTGTAAATACTAATTAATATTAAATAGTTTATTAATTTTGAGTTTTTGATATTTGAATGTTAACTTTAAAGAAAAATATAATTATTACACTTTAATCTAAATCACAGAGAGATTAAGTGCTTACGATAATATTAGGAAGCGTAAAGTGCAATTTATCAACCACATACATGATACATCCCATCCCAAGCCCCAAGCCCAAGGTCGGGACATGATCTCGGCTTGGCATTACCCAAGCAAACATGTATAATTGTCAGTCAAGTACATATATATATATACACTTGACTGACAATTAATATAAATTTTAAAAAAAATTATAACTCACACTACATCAAAGTTGCGTAGTGGCTATACTAGATATCATATCTGGCTAACTAAAACACACCGACTATACATATTCAACTACTCTACAACAACCCACAAATGATCAAACCTTTATAATGTGGTCAACTGCCCCTGCTAGCCTCAAAAATCACACTACACTCTGACTCTATCTAACGCTAGTAATGAACCAATCTTTTCCACGATCACCTGAGATAAAGTATTTTTTCGGTGTATTGCCTTCATAATATAAATATAATTTTTGAATCCACTGTATTTATCATAATCCACTTTTCAAATAGAATATAGCCACATATTGAGTGGTATAAAAATCCTATAGATTTCATCATAATTGAAATATTGAATTTGAATCAATTGCTTTTATATAATAATATACCACATACATACTTCCACAATAGCCATAGGATTGTTTACTTCACGATCGGGAGTTATAACGGTATTGTAGCTTGTATATCTGTGTAATTTAAGTAGGTCCTTCAATATCTCAAAAGGTAAGAGCACATACGTGGTATAAACCACCATATCATATTGATAGCCAACAATATATGTCAACAACTTCCAAGACTTGCTCACATGTCAAGTCACACACAACCGCTCCTCCTCGGGTGCTAGATATACCATTCTGTTGGGTCATACAACATCTTGTAGGAGTTGTCCTCCTGTTAAGACGAACAACATCATGTTAGATATGCCCATTTGTCGAGATACACGCTATAGTATAGCAGAATAATAATCAAAAATTAATTTCCACATTGAAATTTTTACTTAATCCATTGAATGTTATAATACTGTCAATTTTAATAAATCTTTGTTTTTTCCTCACAATTTCACGAGATTTAAAACTAAGAATTTATGTAAATGTGAAATGAAATGCATGAAAATTAAATATATGCATTATTTGTCAATCCAAAATATATTTTTTAATTTATATGAAATTATTATAAAAATAAATAATTTTTTTTTTAATATTATTCTAACAAAATGAATATAGTAGCTATCTATAGTACAAAATTTATTAACTAAGTATCTATTCATAATTAAAAAAAAAAAGATTATTCACCAATCGCTAGACAGAGGATCGCCATATTGCAGTACAGCCCAGGGGAGAAGCCGCATTGGAAACATGCGTTGCCGAGATGGAGGCAGCACTCGTGCAAATACAAGGCCCCAGAGGGATCGTTGGACTCCTTTCCGGGATAAGGTATCCTTTTGTTGATGATATTGTACTTGAGGTGGTTCCGTACAGGTTCCCTAGCCCGCAAATAAATCCATACGATGGTATTTTTTACCCCGTTGATTACCACTCCATTTTCATTGCTTTCATGAACATGCACAGGACCTCCGTGGGAATGAGGTGTAAGTCATTTCCTTTCACCCTTACCGGAATTGCCAGCACCTGGTTCCAAGAGTTAACTCTTGCTTGGATATCAACATTCACTCAATTGGAACAACTCTTCTTGGCCCGTTTTGACTATGATGAAGGTATTTTTGGGCACCTTTGAGTCAGCACTTGGGACTCGGCCACGTGTCAACCCTCACAATGACAGGGACGAATTCCAAAATCCACAACGCCACGCTGGAGTATACACCGACTATGGCTCCTTCTTGGAATCTCATTTGCACCCAGGGAGGAGCGAAGAGCCCCGTAAGGATGTGCCGCTTTAAGCTCTGCGCCGTTCCATCGGCGATCAATTTTAGGGACTCAGTCGTTCACCTCGACCGGCTTCCTTTTTCACCCTGTTTCTTCTCCAAGACTCTATGGATCTCCGCTCTCCTCCACCTGCTCACTGTCGCATGCCTCACAAAGGCCCGCGGGCTTCGCCAAATGGGCCCAAAAGCCTAAGCCCAACGATTATCTCCTAAACGTCTTGGATTATCGGCTAAACACCAAATTTCAACTAATTAATCGTGTTTAGACCTGACTAATCATCTCCAATGCCTATATATCTCGAGGGCTATGTAAGCCCGAAGTACGCTTTAATGACTTACATTATATGCGAGTTCATTTGTTTCCTTCCTGTATTCTGTACCTTTTCTCTCTAAGCACTGATTACCACGCCGGAGGGGCTTCAAGGGGATAAACCCCGGTCTGAGCCTTCTGCAGGTACACTCCCTGAGGAGTAGGACTCTAGACACAGCAGGTCAGTCCTCCCAGGACCCAGCACAGCTCGCTCGAGGACTTTTGAATCGACGACTCCACCTCAGCAAAAGGACCCACATGTCATCCGACTGGACCATACTCGAGGTGGGTACCAATTTTACGCACTAACAGTTTGGCACCGTTTGTGAGAATTGAGCAAAAAGCCTTCCCCTGATCACTACTTTCTGCTCAGCTAAGCTTGAGTGATCACAAGGTCCAGTTAAAATAGATACAAAACTAAAGAACGAAAATACATGTCAAAAAATCCAAGTGCATACCCGTCAGCTCCCACCAATGAGGATAACTGCCCCTTCCATGGTCAAGCAGGACCATCCACTCTGCCACTTGGAACTGCGGGACAAACCTTAAGAGCTGTGGACACATCTTAGTTTGATCTCCTTGAACGCCAAATACAAGAGTTCAAGTCAAATATACAACTCCTCCTCGCGCGCTTGCCACCACCCCCTGTTCAGGGTGGACTAGCCCTCTAGCCTGTAACGCTTGAGGAGCTGCCCCAAAATCGTGATGTTTTTATGGACACTCTGAATGGGAAGCAGCCCGAGGGCCACCCTCTACCTCATAACCCTGAGTTTGCGGGACAAGAGAGGGGCCCCCTGTAAGGCCGAGATCTCCACCTCCTCGGCCACACAAATTTGTGCCAAGGGATATGTCGGTGTCCCCTAATGGTTGCGCTATTCATCGGCCTGCCAGGTATGATCATAGAGGTCGACGTGATCATGAGGTTGATTCTTACTCACCTCCCTCCCATCACCTTAATGCTCGGGCTGCGGACAGTCAGATCCAGGGAGAGCCCCGAGCAGGGAAGGTTGTGGAGCATCATCTGGCCAATGTGGAAGCCCGTCTCCAAGAGGTACAAGGGGGCCGGGTTGTACCGGGTGTTATTCCGGAGGTGAATTCTCCTTTTGTGGATAAGATTCTGGAGGAAGTAGCACCGAGACACTTCACCCAACCCCAGATGAGTTCGTATGATGGGACTTCAGATCCCGTTGACCACCTTTCTATGTTCAAGTCTCATATGGACATGCAAGTAGCCTCTGTAGCTTTGAGGTGCAGAGCCTTTCCCATCACTCTTATAGGTGTTGCAAGATCGTGGTTCCAAGGTTTGAGGCCAACGTCTATCTCTACCTTCAGAGAACTCGAGCAATTATTCCTGGCTCATTTCAGTTGTTCCCGGTGTAGGCCAAGGACTGTGGCTTATATCCTCACTCTTCGACAAGAGCCCACTGAATCTTTGGGTGATTACGTTGAGCGTTTCAACCAAGAAGCAAATTTATGCGATGACCTTCCTGACGCTGTTGCGCTAAATGCCTTTGTTGACGGGCTCCGACATCAGAGATTATCCTACGATCTCTACTCCAACACTGCTCTTACACTCGATCAAGCTCTAGACCGTAGAACTAGATTCCATGGTGCTGACCTTCGTTGTGCCACCAGGAGAGAGCGAAAAGGGGTAAACCAGCTGAGGGAACCAGGGAATAGAGATTCAAATCAAACCCAAGGCTCAAGAAGGTTACAGGCAGCAGGAAGACTAGAACCCCTACTTGGAGAAAGGAGACACTTTCTCCCCCAGGGCATCGCCAGCAAGGGTTTACCCCGCTTATGGCCTCGGTAGCCGTCATCTTCAAGGAGAATTATGGGAGGGATTTCTTCCCTCCTCCACCGCCCCCGAGAGGGAAGCCGCTTGGAAGGGCAACAACCAAGTATTGTGCATTTCACTGGGACCGAGGGCAATCTACTCAGGACTACTTCCAGCTAAAATAGGAAATTGAATCCCTCATCCGAAGAGGTTATCTGGGGAACTACGTCCGGAGGGGGAATCAAGAGCGCTCCACCGAGGAAGAACTGCCAGTAGAGCCTCAAGCTCAGAGGAGACGGGAGAACCGTACTCATCCATAGCCCCGGAAGGCAGGGGCTGGGGATGATCAGTAACGCATGGATAGAGAGATCAACATCATTCACGGTGGACTTAGCCTTAGGGGAACAACATCATCTTCTAGAAAGAGGCATGAGCGAAAAGCCAAACGAAAAGCGGATGAAGACATATATGAAGTAAGCATCATAGATGCTGCCACCCACAATGTTATCTCCTTCAGCGAGGCCAACCTCCGGGGGGTACATACGCCCCACGAGGACGCCCTAGTCATCACTATTGTGGTCAATTATTTCAGAGTGAGGCGCATTTTGGTTGACGGAGGGAGTTCAGCTGACATCATCTTTAAATGGGCCTTTGACAAGTTGGGGACAGAGGTCGGTACCCTACAACCCACGAGGTCCCCCCTAGTTGGTTTTGGGGGAGAAGTGGTCAATTCTCTTGGATGGGTCTCCTTTCCTGCCACGATTGGGACAAGTCCAAAGTCTGTGATGAAATGGGTCAAGTTCTTAATTGTGGATAGACCGTCACCCTATAACGCTATTGGTAGGGCGTAAAATACACCACTACTTACACTCGCAAGTATATGAGATCTAAGTTTTAGTATAGTGTGATCGTTAAGATCGGGTTATCGTATCCACAGGGATTGTTGTCGTTACTATCGAATACAGGGTTTGTTGCGACCTAATTTTATCTAGGTGAAAAACAAATATATTTAATTAATTAAACTAATACTAATATAACCTAAATTAACTACACTATTATGTTAATATGTTTTAGGGTAAAGAATTGTATAGGGATTAACGTGTTTACAAATACGTGTTCGATTCCGATTTACTCCTGTTTACATTGTTCGACCTATTTGACAATCTCGGTACGTAAACTCCGCCGCCACCTCTTCCGAGTGTAAGATGGGAGAATACATGACTTCGAGTCAATGGAGAAGTGTCCCTCAACGTCTTAACGACCTTAGGTCACGTGAGTCTCACCCAGCGTCATTGTTTGCACACAATCCAACTCCCTCTCGGGTTATTGGATCGTCGCGTTGTATTTACCCTATTGACAATCTCTGTTCTAAAACTCCCTCGCCACCTCTTCCGAGTGTAAGACAAGAGATATAACGCAACTTTGAGCCAACGAAGAGGTCCCCCTCAACGTCTTAACAACCCTAGGTCACGTGTGTCTTGCCCTACGTCATCGATTGTCCACGATTCAAACCCCGACCGAGTTATAGAATCGTAGCGTTTGTTTACCCTATTCCGAATCCGGGGTTTGTCAAAATCCCGTATTCTCCATTTATCAATCCAAGCATAATAAACAAACAATACGATAAATACAATCAAACTACGAAGAACAATCACAAACGAAACATCGAAATCACCCAAACAACGTATTTATAAATATAGTGTTAATCCCTACTACAATCCATATTTAACTCGGGGCCATAGCCGCATATACAAGAAAATAACGAGCTAAACATGCTCACATGCTCCTAAGATAAAGAAATAAGGAAAAACGATCGAAGAACTTAGCCTCGTTCGAAGATAAACCGCTAAGAACGCTCCACGATCGATTCGCCGTCTTCCCCACTTCGGGATACGAGCTCCACCACTAAAATTCCTAACTCTTGGCTTAACTATAGCTTAAGGGGCTAAAAAATGCAAGAGAGGGCAGAGAGATCTGGCCAAAAGGGGAGGAGATGGGATATTTATAGCAAATATATCCTAAAAATATCTAAAGGCTGTGCAGGGCAAATTCGCCTAGGCGGTGGAAATTCCGCCTAGGCGGAATTAGGTCGGTTAAGTCTGATCGCCTGGGCGGTGAAGTAGGCGGTGGACTGGAGAACATTCTGTTGGATTTTCGCCTAGGCGGTAGAATTTCCGCTCCGGCGGTCATCCGTCAGTAATATTGTGCTCTTCTCTGCATTTTCACCGCTTAAGCGGTGGTCTGGACGCTTAAGCGGTGGGCCTGTTTCATCTTTTAGCCTCCGAACTTGTTTATCCACTGTAACTTCGAACCACTTTGGTTCGATCTCATCATTTTAGCTTCAGTTTCCTATCTTTTTTGACCCACACACCTGAGTTATACAAAAAGTATAAATACTAATTAAAACATAATAAAAATAACTATAAACATATTCGAAAACTAACCAATTAGGATTGGAAATAGATAGGTTTTTCACACCTATCAGCTATCATTGGGAGGCTGACCATCTCAACATTCAAGGTTGTTTGCTTTTTGTATCTTCAAGTCATGAAATTTCCCACCAATCAGGGGATCGAAGAGGTTAGAGGTGATCAGGAGACATCATGCGCCTGTGCCCGGAGGGCACTGGAACAAAAGAAATAGCAACCAGTGGCGGGGCCTGACTCCCAAGGGTCTGAGCTGGACACTCCTGAGCTCATGACCCTAGATGCTGAAAAAGTCCGCCATCGCCACCAAGGTAAAAGTACCTCGGCTTCCACTTTGGCGCGCGGGATTTTGTGTCAGTTCGGAATGCCGACTTAGAGGATACGTAACATAACCCAGCACACGATGGCAGAGACTTGGCGGAGAAAAGAACAAGAAAAAGTTCCAGGCTCGGTTCAATCCCTTTGGCCTTGAAGATAATGTATACCGCTATCACTATCTTCGTACTAACCGGAGCCAGTTGTGAGGGGCACAGACCAAGCTCCATGCAGACCGCTCAGACCCAGGGGTGAATGGGAAAGCGAAGTCTGGCGATCACCTGGTGGAAGAACACGGTAATAAAGCCCGAGAGTGGCTGGTGTGCCCTTTGGTCAGCATAAGGCATCCTCGTCACAACAGACTCCGGGAAGATGTATAAGCTACGAGCTTTCACCAGGTCTTTCTTGGTTACGTTGAACTGGAGATCCCAAAGGGGACTTCGAACGGGAATAACGGAGTGCAAAAGCTCGGGTCCTGGACTGTAGACGAGCCACGGTACTAGGGGAATGGCTTGGAGGAACACTGTCTGTGTTACGCGATCCTCCTCCTTTGGAATGGCAATAAAAATGGGCTCCCGTGGGGGGCCTTCTCCTCCGCGCTCATCGAGGAAACCGATCACGGACACTAGGTCAGCCCGGGAGGGTTTTCTCCTTGTTAATGGTGTCCGAACCACCAGGGAGGAAGAAGACGAGTTCAGGGTGCCCCTGCACCGTCCGGCATCCTCAGTAGAGGGGGGGTTTACTCCAACGTGCCGGAGCCTGAACTGCTCATTAAGCTACTCTCAGAAGAGAAAGAATATTTCATACTAGAAATGTTAGAGAACATTTCTAAAATAAAAATAGTAGCGTATAAAGAAGCTTCTCAGGAAACAACGAGAGAACTCAAATGCGTTTAAATGAGGCTTCTATTCTCTATTTATAAAAGAAAAAAAAATCGGCCCTGAATTGACGGGCGCATCGACAGACGCACCAGGCGCGCATTCACGCATGCTGGTCCCCAAGGGCCAGTTCCACGCTGGCTCCAAGGTCCAACATCAATGCTGGCCCCGGCCCTTTGGGGCCAGCGCCACGCTGGCCCCAAAGGGACCAGCGTGCTGGCCCAAGAGACCAGCAGGCCAGCGTGTACTGGCCCCAATGGGGCCAGCCCGGCCTGGGGTACCCTCAGGGGTGACTCGACTCTTCGTATGCTTGGCGTGCATTTCCCCTCTCCTAGAGCTCATCTCAATTCTCTCCGCGATGCAGATCAATCCATTCTTAGGGCTTGTTCACGGTGAATGTGTGTTGCCCTGAAAATCGAAAAAATTTGGGGCCGCCCTACCGTGCTACTTGACCCCGGCCGTATGGGAGAGTACTTCAAATTAGCTCCTTTATAAAAGTTCAACTCTTGAAAAATCGTCACCGTGAAATCAAAAAAATTCGGGGTCACCCTGCCGTGCTACCGGACCTCGGTGATATGAGAACGTATTTCAAATTAGCTCATCTAAAAAATTTCAACTCTTGAAAAGTTGCCATCTTGAAAAGCGAAGACATTCGGGTATGCCCTGCCGTGCTACCTAACCCCAGAACCCGACTATGTGGAGGCCTATTTCAAATAAGCTCCTCAAGAAAAAACTAACTCTTGAAAATATGTTTATCAGAGGTGTTTCTTGCGATCTAAAGTCTCCAGGATGCCCGGTTCAGCTAGGAATTGATATCCCTGACCGCCTCGCTCCCCTCGCCGCACAGGGCTAGGGGGCAACTGATGAAGGTATTTTTGGGCACCTTTTTGTCAGCACTTGGGACTCAGCCACGTGTCAACCCTCGCAATGACAGGGACGAATTTCAGAATCCACAACACCACACTGGAGCATACACCAACTACGACTCCTCCCTGGAATCTCATTTGCACCCAGGGAGGAGCAAAGAGCCCCGCAAGGACGTGCCGCTTTAAGTTCTACGCTGTTCCATCGGCGATCAGTTTTAGGGACTCAGCTGTTCACCTCGATCGACTCCCATTTCCACCTTGTTTCTTCTCCAGGACTCCACGGATCTCAGCTCTCCTCCACCTGCTCACTGCCGCAGACCTAACAAAGGCCCGTGGGCTTTGCCAAATGGGGCCAAAAGCCCAAGCCCAACGATTATCTCCTAAACGCCCTGGATTATCGGCTAAACACCAAATTTTGACTAATTAAACGTGTTTAGACCCAACTAATCATCTCCAATGCCTATATATATCAGGGGCTATGTAAGCCCGAGGTACGCTTTAATGACTTACATTACGTGCGAGTTCATTTGTTTCCTTACTGTATTCTGTACCTTTTCTCTCTGAGCACTGATTACCACGCGCGGAGGAGCTTCACCGGGATAAACCCCGATCTGAGCCTTCTGCAGGTACACTCCCTGAGGAACAGGACTCTGGACACAGCAGGTCAGTCCTCCTAGGACCCAGCACAACTCGCTCGAGGACTTTTTAATCGACGACTCCACCTCAGCAAGAGGACCCACTTATCATCCGACTGGACCATACTCGAGGTGTGTACCAGTTTTATGCACCAACAGACTATTCTCGAAGAAGACCCAAAACGGAGACTCACCGTCTCGTTCTTCTACAGGACATCGGAGAAAACTTGGGTGATTTCGTGACTAGATTCCATAGGGAAAGCCTGTGTTGTGAAGGCATTTTGGATGTCGTGGCCTTAAACGCTTTTATTGATGGAGTAAGGTATCGAAGACTAACCTATGATCTATGCTCCCGGTCGCGCCAAACTTGGCTACCATTCTGGCTAGAGGTACGAGCTTCTACGAGGCAGACATCAAAGACACCATGAAGTAGGACCGAGAAGGAAAATAGCCGGGAAGAGGAAGAGCCGAGCAGAGGCAGAGATGAACAACCTTCTTCCCTATCTCGGGCGGGGATGTACAACCCTTGGCTCTTCACTAGAAAAAACACCATCCCGGCACCTATGAACTGGAAACAAAAGAAGGAGTCCCCCTGAGACATTCCTGGAACGCAGAGCATTTGAAATGCTATTACACTAAAGAAGAAGCTCCAATAGACTTGTAAAAAACTTTTACTTTTTGAAGCTTGTGAGGAAACTACTTTTCAATTGAAGAAATGTTTTGTTCAACTAGTTCTTCATTCTCCAAAATTGTTAATAGCAAGGAAGTGCAACCCCCTTCCCATCTCGAATGGAATGTACAGCCTTTTAGCCAAACTCCATCAGCGGCACTCTGACCTCTTGAGTCGTAGATGATTCTCCAAATCTGTATCTCAACTCTTGGCATCATGAGTTATTCTCATCAATGGCATTCCGACCCCTCAAGTCTCATCTTGACTCCGGCATCATGAATGATTATCCTCAACGGCATTTCGAACCCCCGAGTCTCATCTCAATTTTGGCATCGTAAATGATTCTTCTCAACGACATCCTGACGCCCGACATCGAGGGTAATCTCCATGAAGAAACAGCATCTCGACGCCCAACATTAAAGGTGATCTTCATGAAGAAACAATATCCCGATGCGCAACTTTGAGTGTAATCTCCACAAAAAAACCCATTACGACGCACCGCGTTAGAGGTGTAACCAGACCCCCTCCACATGTCAGTAGTTTAGAGCTCGGGGATTCATAGCTATCATCTTCCGACGGTGGAACATTGATCGGGTCTGATGGCCTACAGTCAAGCATCCCACCCCTAACAGCCAAGCTGAGCTCAAGCGATAGAAAGAGACGATGCTCCTAGAAGAACAAATTTGGGATAACCTTAAAAGACTCAAGGATGAGTCTTACTAAGAAGAACCCACCAATGACCGAGTAGGGCTTAGGTCTATCTCTAAGATGAGCTCAGGCAATCCACTGAGCAGAAGTTAAACTTTGTACTCAGGCACCTTATCGAGCTTAGATTCTTTCCCATCTCGGTATTTTCGGGATCAGGATAGGGCGAAGTTCCACCATTCGGCGGAGGAATCAATACTACTCCCCAGTACCTCGTACCTCGCTACTAAGGAGTGAGGGGCTACTGATGAGTGTAAAAATGGTCACTCTAACACAACCAATCGAAGATCTCCACGTATCCGCGACTCTCCATCAAGATCAACTCCTATCAAGGATTAAGCATAAAGATTGTACCGAGAAGGAGCACACCTTAGCCCATGCCACTCCAAGGATAGTTAACAGCACACTCCAGGAAAAGAAGGCGAGCCGCCGTCGAGATGGGGAACCCTTTCCCATCTCGGCATCAGGGATGGAGAACCTTTCCCTATCTCGGCATTCTCTACAGCAGCATTGCCCTTCTCGGAAATCAATTCCACAAGCTCCTCAACAAAACCCCATTTCCCATCTCCAGCTATCCGAGAAGGGCAAGGCAAGAAGCTCCACATAACTCCTCTTCCTGTCTCCGGCTATCTAGGAAGGGTAGGGATAAAATTCCCCATCTCAGGCGTAGCAGGAAAGTGTCCCTCCAAAAATATCTCCACAAATATCCCAAAATATTTCCTAAAATATCCCAAAATATTTCTAAAATATCCACAAATGCCATCATGGCTCCCTTCCCCAATGAAAAATATCACTAAATATCTTCTAATATAGTAAAGGCAAGGGCCTCTTCGCATCCTCCCATTAGCCATCTCTCAAGTTGAAATATTGATGTGATGATTGAAGAGACACTAATCCTTACTTAAAGCCCTAATCTAATCTCCACCTTGCCTATATGAAGTAGAGCATACAGTTGTTCAAAGGTAGAAAAGTTTACTCCAAGCATACATGAAATTTGCTCCCTCTACATGATAGCACTTTTATAAATCTTTCCCCTGTATGCTGATTCTCACGCTAGAGGGGTTTTCCGGGATGCCCCTAGTCAGGTTATGTGTACAGGTGACAAGTTGTTACCCATCTCGACCTTTCCCCTTCCTAGATCGGAAAGCATTCTAGTTTTCCCTTTCCCGGATCAAAAAGCATCCCAGTTTTTTTCTTCCCGGATCTGCTACATTCCAAGCTCTGATTCATCATTCCGAGGACCATAAGGCATTTTGGTCTTCCCTTTCTCGGCCTACAAGGTTTTTGGGTCCTTTTCAATACAGACCCTTATCTTCCCGACTAGAGATCTCTCCACAGATTAGAAGCTACGCGGACTGAAGATCTTCACTCCAAACATCTCCAACTACACCAACAAGTAAGCAAACCATATTGCTGGTGTCGACCAAAATTTAACATCAACAGGGTTAATATCATTTTGTTGGAATTTACACTCTTAATGATATTTCTGTAATCACTTATCCTGTGAGTCATATTGAATAATAACATTTAAATAATTAAAAAAATTCTATAAAATAACAAATTATCTTTATACCCTTTTCTGACCTAGGAAATAAATGTAAAAATAAAAATAAAAAAGGGGAATGGATATTATCCGACCCAAATTAGGGGTGTAAATACTAACTAATGTTAGATAATTTATTAATTTTGACTTTTTGATATTTGAACGTTAACTTTAACAAAAAAAAATATAACTGTTATATTTTAATTTGAATCACAAGGAGAATAAGTGCTTACGATAATATTAAGAAATGTAAAGTGCAATTTATCAACCACATACACCCCATCCTGGACCCTAAACTAGAGGCTGGATTTGACCTCGGCTTGACATTACCCAACCAAATAAGTATAACCTAAATAAACACATATATACTTGATTGACAATTTTTAAAAAATTTCAAAATCACGCTAGATCAGAGTAGCGTAGTGGCTGTACTAGACACATGCTATGACATAACAGAATAATAATCAAAAATCAATTTCCAAATTTTAAAATTTTACTTCATTCATTTATCATTATAATGCTGTCAATTTTAATAAACTTTTTTTTCCCACAATTTAGTAAAAAAATATAATTTGACAAGTTACATAGAAGACAATGTACTCTCCTTGGTAACTACACCATTGACACACTACTGTCAAAAAAATTAATGTCGATGAGGTCCTAACACACAACAAGGTTTAAAACTAAGAATTTATCTAAATGTGAAATGAAATGCATGAAAATTAAATATATGAATTATTTGTCAATCCAAAATATATTTTTAATTTATATGGAATTATTAAAAGTAAATAATTTGTTTTTAATATTAACCCAAAAAAATAAAAAAATGAAATGTGGTAGCTATCAATAGTTACAAAATTTATTAACTAAGTATCTATTCATAATTAAAAAAATTATTCACTAATAATCTATTTTTTAAAAGAAAGAAAACAACATATTAACTATTTGCATAATGAAAATAGTACTTACTATCATTTTATTAATTTATTGAACTAAACTTTCCTATTTGCATAATGAAAATAGTACTTACTATCATTTTATTAATTTATTGAACTAAACTTTCCATATCTATGTTCTCAAATATATATATCTAATCTAATCTAACACTTCCAAGCGGGAAGGAGAGAAAAATATTAAATAATGTCGTCTTTTATACTAAATAACGAATGACCTCAATTAATTTTTTAATTTTACTTATATTTAATTATTTTTAATTAATGCACAAATATATAATTAATTTAACTAGTGCATATTTTTAATTACATAAAAAATAAATGTCATTCAAAAAAAAAAATTACCCAAAAAGAAGAAAGTATATAAGATATAAATTAGTTGCATTTGAATTTGATGATTGTAAAAATTAATAAAATTAATATTAATTTATGGTTATTTGTTTGTTGTTTTATAGTATATAGTATAAGTCAATTTGTAGAATTATTATTTTACTTTTATGATTATTTATGTAATTTTTAATCGTATATTTATTTTTCGTATTTATAAAACGCAATTAGTCACTAAAATTTATGCATTCGTTTCTAGATATTGCTAACAAGGTAATCAAATGATATTAAATTGTGATTCAATATTAAAAATTTATTATAATTATTTTCTAAATACATGCCATGCCATGTGTGGGTCTAAAAGTAGTATATATTTATATCTGGCTACCAAAGTAATAATTAAATAAATAACTAATTCTTATTGATTAGGTCTTGATAAAAGATAAACACCCTAGCCTAAACTTTTCTTTTTCATTACTTTTTTTTTTTTTTTTTTTTTATCCAATTGAAAATTTGACATCTTTTGATAAATTACAGTAACCCCCACAAGTATCTTTAAAAAAATCTTTAAACCCAAAAATTGAAATTAACATTTTAAAATTGCAATTGACCCCCCAAATTTTAAAAATCAAATTAAATTAACTAATTAAGCCCAATTTTTTAAACAAAATTTTAAATCAAAATGACCCCTATTAGGTGAAATTGAAAAAAAAATATATTAGACCCAAATATTTTTCAAATATTATAAAATATAAATAAAAATACGCACATACAAAATTTGGTCTTACACGCTCTTTTGATGAGCTCAAGGTAGGACGTAACTAGTCAGTATCCTATATGAATGTAGGTGTAATCCCACATAGCTAACATGTTAAGGATACCGCACGGATAGCTGTTGCTGATATGATGTACTAATCATAAATTGCAAAAATGAAATCTAAATTAATACTCCACTAAATCGTTAATGCTTTTGTAGACAAGCATATAGGATGGGACCCAACAGTGTAAGGTGAGTAAGTGGTGTTGATCGCTCTTTTGGGGGGTTTTTGAGCTACACAGTTAGTATCTTGTTGTGTAGTTAGGAAGACTCTTTCTTTTAACTCTAATATAATTAACTGCCTAAAAAAATCTACTTCGACAAATTTTCGTATTTGGTCAATACATGAAATATTTTGAAAAATATCTTCACATATTTGTGAATATAGAAAAGACCCTATTAAATCCACCTTAAATTTTTTTTTGAAAAGAAATGAAAATAAAAAAAATAAAAAAATCAGAGAATTAAAGGAGAGAATGAAGCTCTTTAATGTCCATTTTGCACTAGAGAATCTTTTCTTCGAGCTCTTCTCCTCTAGCTTTGGCTTGAAATTCCCTCTTTTCTGCTTGGATTCTCTTTGTCAGGGTCAAGGTTGTTTTTAGCTCTTGGCAACGTATCTAAATCATTTCTTCAAATAAATGCAACCATTTAAATTCCTTAATAAACACCATTTGATCGCTCTTTTGGGGGTTTTCGAGATGCATGGCGAGTATCTTGTCATGTAGTTAGGGAGACCGTTTCTTTTAATTCTAATATAATTTACTCCCTAAAAAAGCAAACACAAAAAACAAAAAAACTACTTTGACAAATTCTCGTATTTGGTCAATGCATAAAATATTTTAAAAAATGTCTACATATTTTTTAATATAGACAAGACCCTATTAAATCCGCCTTAAAAAATATCAAAAGAAATAAAAAAATAAATAAATAAATCAGAGAATTAAAGGAGAGAATGGAGCTTTTTAATGTCTATTTTGCGATTGCAGATCTTTTCTTCGAGCTCTTTGCCTCTAGCTTCGGCATGAACTTCTCTTTTTTCTACTTGGATTCTCTTTGTCATCACTTTCAACAAGCGTTTTTGAGCCTCTGTCAAGGTCGTTCTTAGCTCATGGCACCATATCTAAATCATTTCTTCAAATGAACGCAACCATTTAAATTCCTTAATAAACACCTCTATTTAGGACTTTGCGAATTATGACAAAATTGTCCATTTCTGAAATTAAATTTTGTTGATAAATGTTGTTCAGGGTCAGTATGTAAATTTCTCAACGTTCAAAGTGTTTATTATAGTCTCATCTAGGTCTGATACTTCAATGTTCACAGTAATGACCATTTTGATGCATTAACCTCACACTCGATTCCGTGGGAGAACCGCATCATGCCCATAGGTCAAGGCAAACAATGAAGTTCCGTGCTAGACTTTTCAATACCTTGCTTGCCCATAAAACTTTGAATAATAATTCATACCCATTTCCGGAATTTATTAATTATGTATAATTTCGATGAAAATTTTAATTTCACTTATTTTTAGTATTCTGAAAAAAAATATTTATTTTTTAAATTTAATATAAGTAGAATGAGATAAAATATTAGTTTTTAAAGTTGAGGGGACAAATTGAAAATATAAGAGTGAAAAATACAATTAACCTAAATTGAAAATATATAAAAAAAAAACATTATAAAAATAATCTCCACAATTCAAGACGACTTATAATCAAGTGGTAAAGGTTTGGGGTTTATAAAAGTCACTGGTGCCTTCCGACTAGAGAATTGAGAATTTCCTAATGAAAATGCCGGAGTTGGAGCCGGCAGCCGGCTAACCAAAGGACCACCAGAGATCCGTTGTTGTGGCCGAAACAACTAATTGTACTGCCGCTATGGTTGCAAAGGGAGTCGAGAGCGGCCAAATCCGGTGGCGGATGAGGGCGTGAACGATATACAAAATGTCACTTAAATCTCAAAGATCACACAAATTAGTAAAAATTAAAATCAAATTTGAAGACTACAAATTTGCTAAAATTAAAATAAATATCAAAACCTCAGAATGGTCTAAATTAAAGATAGGTTTAATATCATTTTGCTGGAATTTACAATCTTAATGATATTTTCGTAATCACTTACCCCTGTTGGTCATACTGAATAATAACAATTAAATAATTCATAAAATTCTATAAAATAACAAATTATCTTTATACCCTTTTTGACCTAGAAAATGAAAGAAAAAATAAAAATGGTGAATGGATATTATCTGAACCAACTTGAGGGTGTAAATACTAATTGATATTAAATAATTTATTAATTTTGATTTTTTTATATTTGAACATTAACTTTAACGAAAAATGTAATTGGTTACACTTTAATCTGAATCACAGAGAGAATAAGTGCTTATGATTATATTAAGAAGTGTAAAGTGCAATTTATCAACCAAATACACCCCATCCTAGGCCTCAACCAGAGGCAGGACGTGACCTCGGTTTGACATTACCCAACCGAACAAGGATAACCTAAATAAACATATATATACTTGATTGACAATTAACATAAATTTTTAAGTTTTTTCAAACTCGTGCTACATTAGAATAGCGTAGCGGCCATACTAGATGACATATTTAACTAATGAAAACACATTGACTATACATATACAACTATTCTACAACAACCCACAAAAGATTGAACCTCTATATTGTCGCCAACTGCCCCTGCTCGCCTCAAAAGTCACACCACTTTAACTCTATCTAACGCTAGTAATGGATCAATCTCTTCCTAGATCACCTGAGATAAAGTATTTTATCGGTATACTGCTTTCATGATAAAAAAATAATTTATGGATTAAGTACATTTATCATAATCCACTTTCCGAATATAATAGAGCCACATATTGAGTGGTATAAAAATCCTACAGATATCATCATAATGAAACAACTGGATTAGAATCAACTGCTCAACTAGCTTTTATATAATAACATATCACATACATACTTCCACAATAGTCATATGATTGTTTACTTGACGATCGGGAGTTACCATGGTACCGTAGCCTATATATCTGTGTAATATAAGGTAGTCAGTTTTAGGTCATTCAATACCTCCAATGGTAAGAGCGCACACGTGGTATAAACCACTATATTATATTGATAGCCAACAATATATGTCAACAACTTGCAAGACTTTCCCACATGTCAGGTCACACACAGCTGCCCCCCCTCCCCTGGTGTTGGACATACTCTTTAAAATTTTACTTGATCAATTTAACGTTATAATACTGCCAATTTTAATAAATCTTTTTTTTCCACAATTTATATAAAAATATAATTTGACAAGTTACACAGAAGACTATACACTCTCCTCTGTAATTGCACCATTGACACACTATTGCCAAAAAAATTGATGTGGATGAGGTCCTAACTAGGGGTGTGCAACGGATCGGGTCAACCCACCAAAGCCGCCCAAACCGCTAAACCCGCACCGCAAAAAAAATCGCTCAATACTAGCCCGCGCATTGCGTGGGTGTTAAATCTTGAAACGCACACATGTATGGGCGGGTTACGGTTTAACCCATTTTCTTACGGTTCTAATCCGCCAGCCTGAGTAGATACAAAACGACGTTGTTTTATACTTTATTACTTATGTTTGTAATTTTTTTCTATTTTTGTGATGGCTTACAAATAACATTATAGTTTTTTTCTTATTTTTGTGTTACTATAATTTTATCGTAATTTTTTTACAAATTTTTGTAATGTAATGGTTTTTCTTTTTAGCAACATTTATTATATTTTAAGAACAATTCACGCTTTTAATTAGCTCAATCCGAAAATAGACTCTACCTGTATACTATTGGGTAGCCCACATTTTAAACTAACCAACCCACACAATCTAACCCGCCCCAACCCGCACATCATTGGGTGGTTCACGGTTCAAAATAACTCAACCTGCGTAGTATTGGTTTGATTCGCTGTTTTGACCCAATCCGCCCGCTGCCCACCCCTAGTCCTAACACATGACAATATTTACAACTAAGAATTTATCTAAATGTAAAATGAAATGCATGAAAATTAAATATATGCATTATTTGTCAATCCAAAATATATTTTTTAATTTATATGAAATTAATAAAAGTAAATAATTTTTTATTTTTTTTAAATATTAACTAAGTATAAAATTTATTAGTATGTGAATAATGAAAATAGTATTTACTATCATTTTAATAATTTATTGAACTAAACTTTCCAGAGAGAAAATATTTTAATAATGTTAAATAATGTCTTTTGTATTAAATAATGAATGACCTCATTTAATTTTTTTATATTTTAATTTTAATTATATTTAATTATTTTTAATTAATGCATAAATATATGATTAATTTAACTAGTACACATTTTAAATTACTTGAAAAAATAAATGTCATCCAAAAAATATTTTTTATCTAAAAAAAAATTATATACGATATAAATTAATTAAATTCAATTTGTTAATTGTAAAAATTGGTAAAATTAATACAATTTGTTTGTTGTTTTATAGTATATAGTATAAGTCAATTTGTCGAATTATTATTTTACTTTTATGATTATTTATGTAATTTTTAATAGTATATTTATTTTTTGTATTTATAAAACAGGATTAATCACTAAAATTTACGCATTCGCTTCAAGATATTTCTACCAAAGTAACCAAATGATATTTATGTGTTCATGATTCAATATTAAAAAAATATATATAATTATTTTCTAAATAAGTGCAATGCTCGCTTCTAAAACTAATATAATTTATATCTAGCTACCAAAGTAATAATTAAATAAGTAACTAATAACTAATTCTTATTGATTAGCTCTTGATAAAAGATGAACACCCCAGCCTAAACTTTTCTTTTTCATTACTTTAACTTCTTCTTCCTTTGTTCTTTTTTTTGTCCAATTGAGAATTTGGCATCTTTTGATAAATTACAGTAACCCCCCACAAGTATCTTTAAAAAATCCTTTAAATCCAAAAATTGAAATTAACATTTTAAAATTGCAATTGACCCCCCAAATTTTAAAAATCAAATTAGATTAATCATTTAACCCCATTTTTTTAAACAAAATTTTAAATCAAAATGACCCCTATTAGATGAAATTGAAACAAATATATTAGACCCAGATATTTTCTAAATATTATAAATATATAAATAAAAATACGCATATACAAAATCTGGTCTTACACACTCTTTTGATGAGTCCGAGATAGGACAAAACCAGTCAACATCCTATATGAAGGCTGGTTTAATCCCGCATAGCTAACATGTTAATGTTAATGGTACCGCATAGACAACTGTAGTTGATATGAGGTACTAATCATAAATTGTAAAAATGAAATCTAAATTAATAGTCTTCTCAATTGTCAATGATTTAGGGAGACCCTATCTCTTAATTCTAATATATTTAACTGCCTAAAAAAAATTGCTTTGACAAATTCTCGTATTTGGTCAATACATGAAATATTTTGAAAAATATCTTCACATATTTGTGAATGTAGACAAGATCTATTAAATCCACCTTAAACAAAATCGAAAAGAAATGAAAAAAAAAAAATGTAGAAAATTAAAGGAGAGAATGAAGCTCTTTAATGTCCGTTTTGCAGATGCGAATCTTTTCATCGAGCTCTTCTTCTCTATCTTTGGCATGAACTTCCCTCTTTTCTACTTGGATTCTCTTTGTCTTTGTCAAGGTTGTTCTTAGCTCGTGGCAACGTATCTAAATCATTTCTTCAAATGAATGCAACAATTTAAATTCCTCAATAAACACCCTTATTTAGGCCAACCATAACACACTGACTATACATATACAATTACTCTACAACAACCAACAAAACATCAAACCTCTATATTGTCGTCAACTACCCCTTCTAGCCTTAAAAGTCATACCACATTCTGACCCTATCTAACATCAGTAGTGGACCAATCTCTTCCTAGATCACATGAGATAAAGTAATTTATTGGTGTACTGCATTCATAATATAAAAATCCTATAGATATCATTGTAATAGAACAACTGAATTTAAATTAGTTTTTCAATTTGCTTTTGTATAATAAAATACCACACATAACTTTCATACTAACCAGATGATCATTTATCTCATGATAGAGAGTTACCACGGTACCATAACCTATACATTTATGCAATCTAAGGTTGCTAGTGTTATGGCCATTTAATACCCCCAATGATAGAAGCACACACGTGGTATAAACAATCATATCATACTGATAGTCAACAACATATATTAACAGTCTGCAGGATTTGTCCTCATGTCGGGCCACACACATACCCCCATAGGATATGTCCTCTTGCCGAGTCTTACAACATCTTTTTGTACATGCATTCCCGATAGGACCAACAATATCCCGCAAGACATGACCTTCTGTCGGGCCACACGCTAGTTATGACATAGCTGGATAATAATAAAAAATTAGTTTCCACATAAATTTCACTTGATCTATTTAGCACTATAATACTGTCAATTTTAATTAAAAAAAATAAAAATTCATAATTTAATATGAAAATATAAATTGACAATTTACATAGAAAATAATCACTCACCTCGGTGGCTACACCACTGACACGCTACTGTCGAAAAAACTGATGTCAATAGGGTCCTAATACAAGACAATGTTTAAAACTAAGAATTTATCTAAATGTGAAATGAAATGCATAATAATTAAATAAATGCATTATTTGTCAATCCAAAAATTATTTTTAATTTATATGAAATTATTAAAATTAAGCTTTTTTTTTTTTTTTTTTTTTTTAAATATTAACCAACAAAATGAAATATGGTATCTATCTATATTTACAAAATTTATTAACTAATTATCTACAAAATTGATTCACTAATAATCTAATTTTTAGAAAATAAAAAACATATTAACTAACTAAGAATAAAATTTACTAGTATTTGAATAATGAAAATAGTATATCATTTTATTAATTTATTTAACTAAAATTTCCCCCCCCCCCACACACACACACACATATATATATATATATAAAATATAATATAATATAATACTTAAAAGTAGAATGAGAAAGAAAGTTTTAATAATGTTAAAAATGTCTCTTATTTTAAATAATGAATGACTTTATTTATTTATTTTTATTTTTTAATTTTAGTTGTGTTTAATTTTTTTAATTAATACGCAAATATATGATCAATTTCTCAGGTGCACATTTTAAATTACTCAAAAAAATAATTGTCATTCAAAAAATATTTTCACCAAAAAAGAAAATATATACGATATAAATTAATTAAATTAGAATTTGTTAACTTGTAAAAATTGATAAAATTAATTTTAATTTATGGTTTTTTGTTTGTTATTTTATAGTATATAGTAAAAGTTAATTTATAGAATTATTATTTCACTTTTTTGATTATTTATTGAATTTTCAATAGTATATTTATTTTTTATATTTATAAAACACTATTAGTCATTAAAATTTATGCATTCGTTTCTGGATATTGCTACCAAAATAACCAAATGATATCTATGCGTTCATAATTGAATATTAAAAATTTATTATAATTATTTTCTAAGCCCGCGCAATGTAGGAGTTTAAAACTAGTATATATTTATATCTAGGTAGCAAAGTAATAATTAAATAAATAACAAATAACTAATTCTTCTTTTCAATAAGATTGTTTAGCTATAGGAAAAGATGAATGAGTGAAAAAGTTAGAAACTTAAACAAAACAAACACGGAAAAATGAGTGAAAAAGTTGGATGCCTAAACTAAACAAACACGGCGAGCATATTTCCCCTCTGCAAGTACAAACTAATATGAACACCACAGCCTAAACTTTTCTTTTTAATTACTTTAACCTTTTTTCTTTTTTTCTTTTTCCTTTATCCAATTGAACCGACTTTGAATTTGACATCTTTTCATAAATTATATTAATTCCCATAAGTATCTTTAAACATAAAAAATAAAATTAGCATTTTAAAGAAAAAATACATTTTAAACCCTTTAACTATTGACACATTTCTATACAGTACAATAATTTTTTTCGTTTCAATTTAAAGTCTTTAAGTATGCACTCAATTTTAAATGGTTATTCTGTTATATTTTTCATTAAATCTACATAAATGAGAGGTAAAATGGTCTTTTACTATTTTTTCTTCTTTTCTTTCCTTTTTCTTTTCTTTTTTCTTTTTCTTTTCACCTCTCTCTCCCTACCCCTCAACCCTCTCTCTCCCCCTTTCTCTACCGCTCTCTCTGTCTTCCTCCCTCCCTCCCTCCCCCCGTCAGACACAGAACCCACCCTTTGTTTCAAACAGAGGGTGTGGACACCCTTTGTGTCCTGCGAGGAGAGGGACAGGGAGGAGGAGAGAGAGAGACGGTTAAGCGGTAGAGAGAAAAAGAGAGGTGAAGAAGAAAAATAAAAAAGGAAAAGGAAAAGATAAAGATAAAGGAAATAAAAGAAGAAAATTAAAAAAAATAAAAAATTAAAAGACCGTTTTACCCCTCATTTTTATTAGATTAGATGGAAAATATAACAAAATGATCCTTTAAAGCTGAGCGCACAATTAGAAGGTTTAAATTGAAAAGAAAAAAACTTATTGAACTACATAGAAACGTGTCAATAGTTAGAGGGTTTAAAATATATATTTTCCCGTTTTATAATAGCAATTGACTCCTGTTGGTGTCAGGAATTGATAAGCACCAGCAGTATGGTCTGACAAGGTTCCACGTGTGTTCTTTGATGAGTTGGAAATGCTGAGGTGGAGTTCAGAGTCCTGCAGAATTGGAGATCCGGGTTTACAATCAAGTCTTCGTCCAATGCCTAGCTGAGGTTTGGAGAACAAACGTTCAAAAAGCGGGTACCTACACAAGGACCCACTGGAATTTAATTTGCCCGGCAAAACCCCACCAGCGTGAGAGTAAGAGTTCGGGGGGGGGGGGGGGGGGGGGGGGGGGAAGGCTACACAAATGCTTCAAGTGAAATAATGAGCATTACTTTTGGGCATTGAATGCCCCCTGGTATTTATAGGAGTGGAGAGTGATTAGTATCGCTTAATCGGAGTCTTGAGCGCGGTTAATTAGTCAAAACCAAGCGCATAGCTCATAATAGAGTGCTTGAAGAGATAGCCCGGCGGACTTGGGCTTTTTGCCCATTTATGAAAGCCCATGGGTTTAATCCAATGTCCTTGAGGAGACTTGCCTAGCAGAAGGTGGAGAGGAGTGAAATGATGCATAGACGGTGAAAAATGGCCCAAGTATGTGAAAATCGCTATTCAGAGACCACGAGGCTGAAGCTTCTGGGTGGCGTGCTCAGATGGTGGGCGCACGACCTTGGCAAATCGTCCACGTCACTAGGGGAGGAGGCCACATGGTTGGGGCGCCCAGGTACGTATGAGTAGGCATCCCGAAACACCACCATCAACTCCCTAAATTTTATGAATCAAATTAAATTAACCAATTAATCCAAAAAAATTAAAACTAAATTTTTAAATCAAAATGACCCCTATGAAGTGAAATTAAAAATATATATATATATATTAGACCCAAATATTTTTAAATATTATAAAATAAAAATAAAAATATGCACATACAAAATCTGATTTTACACGCTTTCCGGAAGAGTCCGAGGCAGGAGCAAGATGAAATGAGTCAGCATCGCATATGAAGTCGGGTTTACTTGTTGGGGATACGGCAGGGATAGTTGTAGCTTAGATGAGGTACTAATCATAAATTGCAAAAATAAAATCTAAATTAATAGTCTACTCAATTGTGGAGGCTTTTGCAGGCAAGCGTATAAGGTGGGACCCAAAAGTGCATGTACTGAATTATATAAGGATGTTTTTGTCATGCACTCAAATCCATTTCCAACAAATTAAAATCCAATATTTACTACCATTATTTGAAACAATGCAGCCACTCATGATTCCGGTGGAGTTATCTTCATCTTGTCCGCCGGAAATGGATGTGAATATTACAGTACCGGCAGCCGCCAACGATGTCATGTCCAATTTGCCGCTATACAACGCTATGGTCGCCCGCGATTGGGAGAAGGCCAAACAGTACGTTGGCAATGTAGCCGGGGCGACGGCCGTGATTACAGAAACCTCTGATACGGTGCTCCACGTGGCAATCGGCCTGGGAGCGCCCATGGATTTCGTGAGGAATTTGGTGGCTTTGACACCAAAAGAAGAACTGGTGAGACTCAAGAACTCTGACAGAGACACGGCGCTCTCTGTTGCAGCCGCAGTCGGTAACGTAGACGCGGCCAGATTGTTGGTGGAGAGAAACCGGGTGTTGCTTTTCGTCGCCAACAAGGAGGAGCGGCTGCCTATCCACATGGCTGCTCTGTGCGGAGACAGAAAAATTGTACAATATTTGCTGTCTGTTGTCGAAGAAAACACCGAAGAGCGGTCTTACTGCCTTTCCGGCGACTATGGGTTTCGCCTTTCGCTCTTACTCATGGATGCCAAATTCTACGGTCAGTGACACTAGCTAAACTCTCTCTCTCTAAAATGGTACCACTCAGACCAACTCCAAACAAACAGGTATAATCATTAGTTAAAATATCAATTTGACTTTTGAATGGTGTGTTGTCTAATTTTTATTAGTTTACTCTAATTTTTATTTTTTAATACTCACGAGGGTCCCAAAGTCAAATAGAGTGTGCGACTAATCTCGCTTGGAATTCTTAATTGTCCCTCCTAATAAATGTTTTTTTGTAAACTCGAACCCTTGACCTTGCGAAGAACCCTCAATTACTTTAACTCAAGCAAATTTTATCGCTTGAGTCACATTATGTTGGTTTAGTTTACTCCATCTTAGCGAAATGAATCACATATTAATATTTTAATTTTAATTAAATAAATATTTATTTAGTCAGATAATATTGATATAGAATAAATAAATTGGTATTCTAATTTTCTTTGTGGAAGATCTAGAGCTCAACTCTTCTTCTAATATATGTTCCAACAAAAAATATAGATAAATTGGTGATTAAAAGTAGAAATGACTATAGTAATAAGTCTTTGGTTGGAACTTAATTTTTGGAATCTGGTTGGCCAAAATAATAATTATATAGTTTGATTATTGAGATGGTCAGCGGATTGGAGTTGTTTAATTGTATATTTTGACAGATTTGGTGTTGAAACAAGTTGAAAGCTACCTGAAGTTGGCTACTATGACAGTCGATGGCCAATCACTTCTCGGCGCAGTAACCTCCGCGATTCCTTCATCACCTAGTGAGTTTCGTTTTTTTTTTTTTTTTTTTGGTATTTTGCAGTGTTCCTAAGTTTAGTGTTATTTTTTTTTGGTGATTAGAAACTTGAAATGAAAGCAGAAACAAAAAGAAAAAAATTAAAATATTTCAATTATGTTCTCATCCTTTTATAGTAAATTTTGGAATCCGAATAAAAATTTAGGATTTTTAAATATTTTGTATAATCCAAAAATTAATTTGACAGACAATAATTTTAATGTCAATTAGGCAAAAATTTATCAAATATATTAGAGTAAATAATATTGATATTGAATAGATAAATTGGTGTTCTAACCTCTTTTATAGAAGGTTTAGCCCCCGTTTGGTAACCGTTCCTATCCCAAAAATTCTCATCCCATTCCCAAATTTTTAGAATTTCTGTCTGAAAATAGTGTTTGGTAACCCCTCCCATTTTTTTATTTTCATTCCCAAATGAGAACCACTCCCACTTTTTCCTTAAGGGCTGAGAAACAAAAAAAAAAATCACTCCACACAAATCCCATCCCATCCCAATAGGACACGCTTGTCATTTTTGAGTTTGTTAAGTGAGATCTGCCTTCAAGTTTTGTAAGCAACATTCTTTCTCCTTTTGTTTTGTTTTTTTCTTCGTTTTTCTTCTTCGTCTTCTACGCGTGGAGCGTCGTTCTTGATTCATCTTCGTCTGACTTCCTCCTCTGGCCTCCTTCTCCTCGTTTGACTTCCTCTTCGTTTACTTCGTGCCATCGTCTTCTTCGTCTGCTTTGTGGTTTGCTTAGGGTTTTGATTTCGAAATCGATTTGGTTAGGGCATCGTCGCCATCTTGTTCATTGTCTGCGTTCGAAATCTGTTGAAACAAATGAATTTTAATTTAATTTTTAGAATAGAAAGTGCCAAATGAGTAAAATTGGTTTTTTCCTCAAAATCTTTTGTCCCACATTGGTTGGGAGAGAAAAAATTAAAGTGGATATCTAGGGGTATGTGAGACACTTGGGGTGTGCCCCAAGGGGTACCCACATTTTGTGGAGGGGAGAGGAGTTACATCCCTACCGGTTTACCACACGCGCGCGCGCCGCCGTCCGGCCGAGTCGAGTCGAGTCGCGCGTGTGATGAGGTGGCACTTATTTATTTTTTAGAAAAAAATTATTTTTTTTAAAAAAAAAAAAAAAACAGTTTACATTAAAAAAAAAAAAAAACGAAAATGTTTGAACAACCGTTGAAAAAAAAAACGTTTTTAAACGTTTTAAACCAAAAAAAAAAAAAAAACGTTCAAGTGAACGTTTTAAACAATTAATTGTTTAAAAACGTTTTTATTTATTTTCGGTTTTAAACAAAGGGATTCAAACGTTTTTTTTATATTTTTTTTTCTCCTATAAATAGTGTTCATTTTCAGCACAGAATATAGAACAAAAAAACAGTGTTCATTTTTTCTGTTTCTACTCCGGTTTCATTTATGTTTCTGTTCCAGTTTCATTTCTGTTTCTGTTCCAGATTCGTTTCTGTTTCTGTTCCGGTTTCAGATCTGTTTCTGTTCCGAAACAATTTTTGGTTTGATCTTCCGGAATTGTTCCGATTTGTTCCGGTACTGTTTTGTCAGTCCGATTTTGGTTTCCGAGCAGTTTGTTCATTTTGCAAACAGTGTGTGGGGGTGTTTGGTATTCGGGACTTCTACAGTGCAAAGAACGTCCTAGACAGAGGAGAATTCTAGGCTGTTTTATCCTGGGGACGACGGGGCTAATACACTGCTTGCACGTTCTTGGGCAGAGCCGCGAAACGTCTTAAAGAGAGCGACCTAGTCCCCGACTCATCCCAAGAAATTTTGGTAAACTCGTTCTTTACTTATTTTCTGCAACAACAATTTTAAGACGATCAATATCTGCTAAGATGTCTGCTGTTCACGATTTTAAACAAGTAACTGTTGATCTCAACAAACCCTTTCGTTTCGAAGGGTTTCATTTTAAAATGTGGAGACAGAAAATGTTATTTTTTCTTACTATCGAAAAAGTAGCATATGTTTGTACGACCGAAAAACCACAATTACCTCAAGTTCCTACAGACGCTCAGATTCAAGAAGTTAAGTCTTGGGAGGAAAATGATTTCCGTTGTAAGAATTTTATTCTTACTGGTATGTCTGATGATCTGTATGATTATTACTGCTCTAACAAAACTGCGAAGGAAGTTTGGGATGCTCTTTCGAAGAAATACGACACTGAGGAGGCTGGAAGTAAAAAATATGCTGTTAGTCGGTATCTGAAATACCAAATGACCGACGACAAATCAGTGGAGGTTCAGCCTCATGAACTTCAGAAAATCGCTCACGAAATAATTGCTGAAGGTATGTCCCTTGATGAACAATTTCAAGTTGCTGTTTTAATTGACAAATTACCCCCTTCTTGGAAAGATTTTAAGAATACTCTGAGACATAAAACTAAAGAGTTTTCTTTAGAAAGTTTGATCACTCGTCTTCGGATTGAGGAGGAGGCCCGAAAACAAGATCAGAAAGATGAAGTGCTTGTTGTTTCTAACAACGCTCACAAAAAATCATCTTACGCTATTCTGAAACCTAAAGGGAAAAATATGAAAAATCAAAATCAGAATCGCAACCACAATAACCAGAACAGAAATGTGCATCAAAATCAGAATAGGAACAAACTCCTTTCAAGAAATAATTCTGAACAGTTTACTTGTTATAACTGTGGGAAGGCGGGCCATTTGGCTCGGAACTGCCGGCAAAGACGTCGTCCTGTTCCACAGGCGAATCTTACCGAGGACCAACTTATAGCTATGATTTTTGAAATCAATATAGTTGGTGGATCCGAAGGGTGGTGGGTAGACACTGGTGCTTCACGCCATGTCTGCTATGATCGAACCATATTCAAATCTTATTCTGAAAGTGAAGACAAGAAAGTGTTGCTGGGTGATTCCCACTCCACTATTGTTGCCGGTTCTGGTAAAGTGGAATTAAAGTTTACCTCTGGAAAGACAGTCATCCTTAAAGATGTTCTGCATACTCCAGAGATGAGAAAGAATTTGGTTTCGGGCTATCTTCTAAACAAGGCGAGGTTCACTCAAACTATTGGGGCTGATTTGTACACCTTAACCAAAAATAATATTTTTGTTGGGAAGGGATATGCAACTGATGGAATGTTCAAACTAAATGTTGAAATTAATAAAATTTCTTCTTCTGCTTACATGTTGTGTTCTTTTAATATTTGGCATGCTAGACTTTGTCATGTTAACAAACGCATTATTAAAAACTTAAGTAACTTAGAACTAATTCCTAAATTATCTTTGAATGATTTTGAAAAATGTGAATTTTGTAGTCAAGCTAAAATTACTAAAACCCCTCATAAATCAGTAATTAGAGAATCTGAATCTCTTGACTTAATACATTCAGATATTTGTGAATTTGATGGAGTCTTGACTAGGAATGGTAAACGGTATTTTATTACATTCATAGATGATTGTTCTAATTTTACTTATGTTTATCTCATGAAAAATAAAAGTAAAGCTTTTGAAATGTTTAAGAATTTTGTAACTGAGATTGAAAATCAAGGCAATAAGAAATTTAAGAGATTACGTAGTGATAGAGGAACAGAATATGATTCCGATATTTTTATTGATTTTTATAAATCTCATGGGATTATTCATGAAAAAACTGCACCGTATTCTCCTGAAATGAATGGTAAGGCTGAAAGGAAAAATAGAACTTTTGCTGAATCAGTAGTTGCTATTTTACTTAATTCCGGTGCAGCTCCTCACTGGTGGGGTGAAATTTTATTAACGGTTTGCTACGTACTTAATAAAATTTCCCAAATCGAAAAGTAAAATTTCACCTTATGAAGTTTTCAAAAATAAGAAACCAAATTTGTCTTATTTTAAAACTTGGAGTTGTTTGGCATATGTTCGAATTCCTGACCCCAAAAGAAGAAAACTTGCCAGTAGAGCTTATGAATGTGTTTTTATTGGTTATGCGGTAAATAGCAAAGCATATAGATTTTATGATTTGAAAGATAAAGTTATCATTGAATCAAATGATGCTGATTTTTATGAAGATAAATTTCCTTTCAAATTGAAGAATAGTAGGGGCTCGACTTCTAGTAATGAACCTATCATTAGGATTAATGAATCTAATAAGGAATTAGATATTGAACCTAGAAGGAGTAAACGACCTCGTATAGCTAAAGACTTTGGTTCGGATTTCTATGCATATACCTTAGAGGAGGATCCACTTACCCTCCAAGAGGCATTATCCTCTATAGATGTCAGTTTATGGCAAGAGGCTATAGATGACGAGTTAGACTCTCTCGAGTCAAATAGAACTTGGCATTTGGTAGACTTACCTCCTGGTTGTAAAACAATAGGATGTAAATGGGTTCTAAAGAAGAAATTGAATCTCGATGGAACCATTGATAAATACAAGGCTCGTCTTGTAGCCAAAGGGTTTAGACAAAGAGAGAATGTAGATTTCTTTGATACTTTCTCACCTGTCTCTAGAATTACATCTATTCGTGTACTTCTATCTCTTGCTGCAATTCATGATCTTATTGTGCACCAAATGGATGTTAAAACTGCTTTTTTAAATGGTGAATTAGAAGAAGAGATTTATATGGACCAATCTGAAGGATTTGTTATTCCTGGTCTAGAAAACAAAGTATGCAAATTAGATAAATCTCTTTATGGTTTGAAACAAGCACATAAGCAATGGCATGAGAAATTTGATAATCTAGTCATTTCACATGGTTTTAAAGTAAATGAAAGTGACAAATGCATTTACTATAAATCTGAAAATGATGTTTGCACTATTATATGTATTTATGTGGATGACTTGCTAATTTTTGGTTCCAATATTCATGTTGTGAATAATGTAAAATCCATGCTATGTGCTAATTTTGATATAAAAGATCTTGGTGAAGCAAGTGTAATCCTTGGTATTAAAATAACTAGGTCTAAACATGGAATTTCTTTGGACCAATCTCATTATATAGAGAAGATTCTAAAGAAATACAATTATTTTGATTGTAAACCAGCATGTACTCCTTATGACCCTAGTGTGAAGTTGTTCAAGAACACCGGTGACGGTGTTAGACAAACTGAGTATGCGAGCATCATTGGCAGTCTCCGATATGCCACTGACTGCACTAGGCCCGACATAGCGTATGCTGTGGGATTACTATGCAGGTTTACAAGTAGACCTAGTATTGAGCATTGGCATGCTATTGATAGGATTATGAGATATCTAAAGAGAACTATGAACCTTGGATTACATTATCAGAAGTTTCCCGCTGTTCTGGAAGGATATAGCGATGCTGATTGGAATACCCTTTCAGATGACTCCAAGGCAACTAGCGGCTATATATTTAGTATAGCTAGTGGAGCTGTTTCTTGGAAGTCTAAGAAACAGACTATTTTGGCTCAATCTACTATGGAGTCTGAGATGATTGCACTAGCTTCGGCTAGCGAGGAAGCAGGGTGGTTAAGGAGCCTGCTTTCTGATACCCCTTTATGGGAGAGACCGATACCAGCTGTCTTGATCCATTGTGATAGTACCGCGGCTATTGCAAAGATTCAGAACCGTTATTATAACGGAAAGAAGCGACAAATACGTCGCAAACACAGCACCATTAGAGAGTATATCTCTACAGGGGCTGTGAGAGTGGATCATGTACGGTCTGATGATAACTTAGCCGATCCTTTGACGAAAGGATTAGCTCGAGAAAAGGTTTACAAAACCTCGAAAGGAATGGGACTCAAGCCCATAGATTGACGAATCACTTGTGAGGGAAACCCAACCTATAGAGACTGGAGATCCCAAGAAATAGGTTCAAAGGGTAATAACAACTCATGAAGTGATATGAGAAAAATCATGCTATAAGTTTGAGTTCTATTTCATAAATGTGTTGTTTGAAGCATGATATCTTGAAGCGATAGAAGGTTGAGTTTTTTATTAACTCTTAATGAGATCTATACTCTATATTTGAGTGGAGTACCTAGCTACAAGAGTACTCTTGATAGATTCACCTATGTGAATGTGGAAGTGTGGCCGCTTCCTATGGAATTTTGGGCAAAATTCTCTAGAGCATTCACTATACTGGGATACACGTGCATGGCCGTAAAGCACGGGCTTTTGGACTACACCCTGATAGGGTTGTGTGTGTGATGTTGTTAGAGATAGAGTTCAAAACTACGAGTTACTCTAGTATAATCTAAAGCATCTTCACTATGTAAAGGTTCAAGTCGATAGACACCTTTTCTTATGCATAATCTTATATTGAATTATACTGCTCGATGGAAAAAATTGTTTTTAAAAATTCAAGTGGGGGATTGTTGAAACAAATGAATTTTAATTTAATTTTTAGAATAGAAAGTGCCAAATGAGTAAAATTGGTTTTTTCCTCAAAACCTTTTGTCCCACATTGGTTGGGAGAGAAAAAATTAAAGTGGATATCTAGGGGTATGTGAGACACTTGGGGTGTGCCCCAAGGGGTACCCACATTTTGTGGAGGGGAGAAGAGTTACATCCCTACCGGTTTACCACACACGCGCGCGCGCCGTCGTCCGTCCGGCCTAGTCGAGTCGCGCGTGTGATGAGGTGGCACTTATTTATTTTTTAGAAAAAAATTATTTTTAAAAAAAAAAAAAAAAAAAACAGTTTACATTAAAAAAAAAAAAAAACGAAAATGTTTGAACAACCGTTGAAAAAAAAAAAACGTTTTTAAACGTTTTAAACTAAAAAAAAAAAAAAACGTTCAAGTGAACGTTTTAAACAATTAATTGTTTAAAAACGTTTTTATTTATTTTCGGTTTTAAACAAAGGGATTCAAACGTTTTTTTTTTATTTTTTTTTCTCCTATAAATAGTGTTCATTTTCAGCGCAGAATATAGAACAAAAAAACAGTGTTCATTTTTTCTGTTTCTGCTCCGGTTTCATTTCTGTTTCTGTTCCAGTTTCATTTCTGTTTCTGTTCCAGATTTGTTTCTGTTTCTGTTCCGGTTTCAGATCTGTTTCTGTTCCGAAACAATTTTTGGTTTGATATTCCGGAATTGTTCCGATTTGTTCCGGTACTGTTTTGTCAGTCCGATTTTGGTTTCCGAGCAGTTTGTTCGTTTTGCGAACAGTGTGTGGGGGTGTTTGGTATTCGGGACTTCTACAGTGCAAAGAACGTCCTAGACAGAGGAGAATTCTGGGCTGTTTTATCCTGTGGACGACGGGGCTAATACACTGCTTGCACGTTCTTGGGCAGAGCCGCGAAACGTCTTAAAGAGAGCGACCTAGTCCGCGACTCACCCCAAGAAATTTTGGTAAACTCGTTCTTTACTTATTTTCTGCAACAACAAAATCGAAACTCGAAATCAAACATGAAACCTATTTCGATTTCGGTTTTTTTGGGATTTGTGATTGTTATTCTTGAATTTATGGTTTAGGGTTCGTTCTTAATTTCTAGGATGAAATTGTTACCAAACGCGATTCTGTTCTTGGATCTAAAAAAAAATTGTCGTTACCAAACGCTCTTCTGCTCCCAAGAAGGAAACAAAATTTTCATCTCATCCCATCTCATTCACATCCCACTGCATGGGATGGACACGAAACAGTTACCAAACGGACCATTAGAGTTCAACTCCTCCCTCAATATATGTAAAAAAAAAAAAAAAAAACATATAAATTGGTGGTTAAAAATCTCTCCATTTTAAGTAGAAATCACTTTTGAAAAAAGTATTTTAATTTTAAATGACTATAGTAATGAGTCTTTGGTTGAACTTAATTTTTGAAGTTTGGTCGGTCAAAATCATAATTATATGGTTTGGTTAGCAGGTTGGAGTTGTTTAAGTGTATATTTTGATAGGTTCGGTCTTGAATCATATTGAAAGCTACCCGACTTGGGCTACCATGACAATCGATGGCCAATCACTTCTGGGCAAAGTAGCCGCTGCGATTCCTTCACGTGAGTTTCTCTTTTTCCCTTTTTTTTTTTTGGTTTTTTGTATGATTAGAAACTTGAAATAAAAGCAAGAACCAAAACAATTTAAAATATTTCAATTATGTTCCCATCTTTTTATAGTAAATTTTGGAATCCGAATAGAAATTTGAGATTTTTAAATATTTTTTATAATCAAAAAGTTAATTTGACAAACAATAATTTTAATTTTAAAAAAACCAAAAACCAAAAATTTGTTTTAGAGATAATATCTAAGTATTTTTCCTATAAAGATCTATTAATCCAACAACTATTCACATATAATTTAAAAAAATGCATATAGAGAGGGGTTAGACCATAAATTTCCATCAATCTCTTCTAATATAAATATTAAAAAAAAAAAATCAAAATTTAAATTTTTAATTTTTAAAAATATTTTTTCAAGTAAAAGATGAACCATATTTTTAAAATTATATCCTTGTTTTGTTTTTGTTTTTTTTTTTTTTTTTTTTTTTTGTTTTTTTTTTTTTTTTTGTGAATTTCACTTTGCATCCCTATCTCTGTGGTTCAATTGAATTATAATTTGCACCCCTATAGTATTTATGTCACCACATAAAATCAATGTGCTCTGGGGGTCTCCAAAAAGCCCGAAGCCCTAGCCCAAAATTGGGTTTGCCCACACAAAGCCCGACATATGGGCTATCCGAGGCTCGAGGCCCGAGCCCGACGCCCAAATTCAAAGCCCAATAATTTAAAATTAATATATATATATATATAACAAAACATATATATAATCGAGGAGAGAGAATATATTTTTTTTATACATATAAATCTATAGAAATAATATATGGACATTAATTTTTTCAATAATATTAAAACATTAAATTTATGAAAATTAAATTAAAGAAATAATATAAAAAAGAAAATGATATTTTATGATAGGCCCCAAGGCCCACTGTTAACTCATTATTATACTTATGTAGCCATTTAACTTTAGAGAAAAACTCAATTGATATGTGATAGTTATTTACTATACAGTAACATTTACAGTCTCTCATTCATTATATTGCTATTAACATTGTTGATGGGTAGTAACATTGGCATTTCCTCATTTATTATGTTGTTGACATTGTTACTGTACAACAATATTTGTATTCTCCATTCATTATATGACTATTAGCATTATTGTTGTGCAGTAATATTTGCATCCCCCCATTTATTATGTTGCAATTGATGTAGTGAGAGAATATGTATTTGAGTTTATCTTAAATAATAAATATATAAGTGGTGTTTTCTGAATATGGGCTTACAAGTGGTGGCCCATTTTAATTTTAATAACAAAAGTAGGGTTTTGTCTAATTTTTTTAAGAGAAAATATAATATACAGCAATTACGGACATTAAATTTACGAAAATTATAAAAATAATATATGGATATTAAATTTAGTAATAGTGTTGAAACATTAAATTTTTAGAAATTAAATTGAAAAAAATACTATTTATTTTACATTTTTTTACACCTATGCCTTCAGGCACGGTACACAAATTTAACGCCAAATTGAATGCCAAAAATAAAGAATTGTCTCTTAATCGCACACAAATATACACAAATTTAACGCCAAATTTTCAGATATGGACATACAAATCAAGGTCTATAAAGTTAAGATATAGAGAATCAAAATAGATAGAGAGAAATCGAACATAGATTTAGCCAAATCACATTCCAATTGGAAATCATTGTTTCCAAAATATATAAAAAATGAAAATAAAATAAACAATCAGTCTACTCGCTTCCCCTCCTCAAACCGTCTCCGTCTACTCTTCCTCACACTAAAAACCCCAGCCACTGTTATCAAACACCCCCAACCACCACTCTAAGTCTCTCAAATCCCTAAGATTACTCTCTCTCTCTCTCTCTCTCTCTCTCTCCCATTGTCTGCAAATTAAGAAACAGCCCACCCACTTTATCCTAAAATTGCAGAAACTACCCCACTAGTTTCTGAATTTTCATCGATTACCCCACTAGTTTCTATTCAGCCTTTATTTTGTTTTATTATTCCTTGTATTTTTTTATTTATTTTTTCTCTTCATAGATTAAAAAAAAAAGTAGTTTCCCTAGCCATTCCAATCATGTCTACCGAGAACATCGCCATAGCCGTACCTAATAACCATGAACCCACACATCCCCTTGTAGCCATCAACAAGCACATCACTATTTGTCTATAATGCTTCAAGCATCACGATATATCTCTTAGTCTACGTTGATGACATTATTATCATAGGAAACAACGATGCTGCAGTACAAAAGTTCATTCATCTTCTTTCCAATAGATTCTCCCTCAAGGATCTTGGTCCACTTTCATATTTCCTTGGAGTTGAAGTCATTCCACATCTGCAAGGCATCTTTCTTTCTCAGCGGCGATATATACATGATCTTCTTACTCGTACTCACATGTCTGATGCAAAGCCCGTGTCTACGCCACTTGCCACTACTCCAATTCTTACTCTTCACTCCGGATCAGCCCTATCTGATCTAACCGAATACAGAGTTATTGTTGGCAGTCTCCAATACTTATCACTCACACGACCGGACATTGCTTACACAGTCAACAAGCTATCACAATTCATGCACTGTCCCAAGACTGATCATTGGAATGCAGTAAAGCGTCTACTACGGTATCTTAGTGGTACTATTACTCATAGTTTTGTTCTCTACCGTAACTCACCATTGTCACTTCATGCTTTTTCGAACACAAATTAGGTAGAAAACAAGGATGACTTTACCTCCACAAGTGCCTATCTCATCTATATTGGTCGCAATCCAATCTTATGGAGTTCAAAGAAACAAAGGACGGTGGCCCGCTCTTCTACCGAGGCTAAGTACCGAGCTGTTGCTACCATTGTTACTGAAATTCGCTGGATTTGTTCTCTACTCACTAAGCTTCATGTGTCTCTATCTCAACAGCCGGTTATCTACTGTGACAACGTTGGTGCAACAAATCTATGCTCAAACCCAATTTTTCATTCTCGCATGAAACATGTTGCTCTTAACTATCACTTTATTCGGGATCAAGTTCAAGGGGGCTCCCTTCGAGTTTCCCATGTTTCTTCTGCTAATCAATTAGCTAATGCGCTCACTAAACCTCTTTCCCGCTCTCACTTTCAACAATTGGTGAACAAGATTGGAATCACTTCACGGTGCTCCATCTTGCGGGGACATGATAAAGATAATCCAATTAATTAGATTAATTACTTACCCTATTAATTACATTAATTGGGTTAGATTAATTGTCCTATTATTAGATTAATTGTATTACATTAATTATCTCATTAACTAGATTAATGGTAGGATATTAATTACAGTAATTAGTTACCATATATAGACCATTTGATTTTTGATTAGTGATCGTATATGTACAATTTCATTGAATGAAATAAAGTATGTCATATTTTATCAACCTTATTACGCAACCCACATCGTCTCCCACCCAGCCAAATCTCCTATTCCAGTCTCAACCAAAGAAGTGCCACTCAAAAGCTCAGACATTGTGAACCAGAAAAACAGATTTTCGATTTCTCATTCTCGCACCAAACGGTCCCTTATTGATGATTTATCATGCTCCGTCAACCATACACAGGTTCATCCACATTCACTTCACATCCAGAAGACAAAGTCTTCAGGGCCGTGACTTGTTTCTTGAGCTAGATCACTTGAGAAGCTTATTACAAGAATCGAAGGAAAGGGAATGTAAACTGCAAATTGAGTTAACAGAATATAAGAGAAACCCAAAAGTTTTGGATCTCCAAAAAGAACTTGAATTGAAGAAGAGTGGAATCGATGGTCTTGTTCTGAGAGTTGGTTTTTTGGAATCTGAAAAAACTAGCATGTCTGAACAATTAATGTTTCCGTCGTTCAGTTCAGCCCAGCACCAGGCCTGCACCGCCGTTCGCCATTCCAGGCTTCATCCCATAGGGCCGCCGTTCGCCAATCCATTCCAGACTTCTTTGTCGTCATCGCTGCCATTCTCCATTCGCAGATTTCTTCTTCGTCACTTCGTCATTGTTGTTCACAGGCATTTGCTGTTCGCCGCTTCTCCTCTGGTCAGTAAGTGTGGTTAGTTTTGGTTTAGGGCTTAATTTTAGTTTAATTTCAGCTATTGATATACATAATGAGATTTCTTGGACGAGAGAGAGCGCTTGTGATTTTTGGTGGTGGCCATCGATGAAACCTCATAGAGGGGTGGGGGTGTGGAACAAGGGAGATGTGTTCGCAGGCAGAAGAGAAGACGAAGGGAAGGTTGGGAATTGGGGGGGTTATAAAAATACATTTAGACCCTTTTAGTTCTAAAAAAATTTGCAAATAGATCCTCTTGTATTAGTTAGAACGAAATGACAAACTTACCCTTGATTTCAAAGTGAAATGACAAAATTACCTTTGATTCTGTTAAATTTTAACTGGTTGCATTTTAATCCACCACTACAAGGGTAAATGGTGAAGAAAATAACATGGAAGACAAATTGCAAAATGACTTAACCACAAGGAGATAAAATATAATTAACCATTGTAAATATTTTGTTCATATAATTTACCTCTTAGAATAATTTTTTTCAAAAAATCAAAATTACTATATATAATATATAGACTGTAATTTTTCTACATTAAAAAATTACAATGACTAAAAAGTTTTGATATAGTCATTAGATTTCTAAAAATTACGTGGTATCGTGTACTTGTTAAGGTATGGTATTTTGCGCCTTCTAACTTGGGTTAATTATAATAGTAACTTGTTCTAATTTTGTTGGGCAGCACTGCCAACTTTGGGAATCATTTTGCCTGGGGTATTTGCGCGTTTGGATTATTGCCAGGTGAAGTTTTTACAACCCAACGACTTTACCAAATTTACTTTATTTATTTATTTACTTTTGGTTTAATTGCATTTTATCATGTAGTTCGATTGAATTGCATTTCATATCTTGTGTTTTTTTGTAAACATTTATCAAGTATTTTAGAGTAAAATGCAACGGTTACAATTTTCATTAAAATTAATGGTGAAACTTCAAAAAATTAAAATTAAAAAAAAATTAAATATTAATTGACATTTACATTTAACAATAAGTGATACTATGTGATTGCATTTTCCTAAATTAGAATATGTAATTAAAAAATTAATTTGTGTAATGGCTTGATTCTAGTGATGTTATCAAGCAATATATATATGCGCGCGCCCTTGTATCATTCAAGAAATATATGAATATGAGAAAAAGATACAATTTCAAGTTGGCATCGGAGCTAAATTGAATCGGTCCAATTCCAAGAAAATAAATAAATAAAAACCTCTTCGTCCTCAGCACCCGTAGCCCAGAAACCCTAAATCCAGCAGCCTCCAGTTCGCCTTCCACCCTAAACCCAAGCTCAAAAAAACCCTAAATCCCACAGAACACGTACCTCAATCGCCGTCGTCGGCGGTGCGAAGCCGCATCCGCTGCCTCGTACAGATCCAGCAGATCTGACCGTCCAGATCTCGTCGTAAACTCGCTGAGATCCAGATCTCATCCTTGTGTCACTAATTCAGTCCTCGCCGCAGCCATCGGCTCCGACCACTGAGACGACCGGCACCGGCACAATGCAGCACTCCGACAAGCCAGATCTCAGATCTGAGATCAGTCCGCTGCCCCCCCTCCTGATCAGTCGTTGGTCGTCTGCTATTGGGACCCCTCCACGATCTCGATCTCAATCTCTTTCAGAAGGTTCCATAGTCTGCTGATGGTGAAGATGTTGATGTCTGCTGCATGAACTTTCCAAAAAGGGCAATGCTCTGTGGCCTCTACCTTTAGTGCCTTAGTGGGTTGCAGCCAAGTGAGCAATTGGCTATTTGATGCGGTGAAAGTCTGATCTTGAAGCCCAAATGCGATAAGTCACTTTATTTTCCTCTACATTATTTTGAGTTAAATTGCAGCTACAACTGATTTGTTTTTGTTTTTTACAATTAAAAAAAAAAGGGGGGGGAAAAGGAGGGGGGGGGGGGGGGGGGGGGGGGGGGGGGGGGGGGGGAGGAGAAGTTGCTTAAAAAATAAAAATAAAATATATGAGTGAAAAAATTTCTTTATCCATGGGAGCATTTGAACATAGTGCCATGGTGGCTCGAAATCGATTTAATTCGGGTCAACGAGATCGAGCACAACTCAACACTGTTAAATCAACCACTATTGTTGACCAGTCTTCATGCAAATGTACTCATTGTCATAAGAATGGTCATACCAAAAGTCGTTGCTTTGAATTGGTGGGCTATTCAGAATGGTGGGATCCTAGTCCCATGAAGAAAAATCACCAAAAGTACTCCACTGTAGTAGTTGTAGTTGCAAACAATGGTGGTAATGTTTTAAACATTTCAACACCTGTTTTGAATAATGCATAGATAATTGATTACAGTGCAACAGATCACATTATATATAATTCTAGACAAGTCTCATCACTTAATCACTCCACCTATAAATTCGTCTCTAATGCAAATGGAACTTCGACCTCAGTTATTGGGAAATGATATTTGACTCTCACTAATATATTAAATTTAAAGTCTGTCGTAGTTGTTTCATCTTTAGATTATAACTTTTTGTCAAATTCTCAAATAACTGCTATTTTATCTTATGTTGTCATTTTTTGGCCTGATTTTTGTGTGTTTAAGGACATCAAAACCAAGAAAACGATTGGTCATGGTACTAGACAAGGAAAGTTGTATTACTTGGATTTGGAATTAAACAATATCGAAAGCCTACGACAAGCTCTGGCAGTGGCTGGTTTTGAAGATAAAAAATAAATAAAAGAAATATGGTTACGGCATCATCGATTTAGGCATGCTTTATTTGGATATCTCTAAAGGTTATTTCCCAGTTTATTTACAAGAGTCGATGTTTCTAATTTTCACTGCGATACTTGTGAACTTGCAAAAAATCATCGTGCTTCGTTTCCATTACGATTGAATAAAAGTCCACGTCCGTTTATGATTATTCGTTCTGACGTTTGGAGACCATCGAAGGTCACTACTTTGGGTGGGGCACATTGGTTTGTAACGTTTATTGATGATTGTATCAGGATGACATGATTTTGCTTGATGAAATCCAAAAGTGAAGTGAACTCACTATTCCCAAAGTTTCATAAAATGATTGAAACTCAGTACAACAGAAAAATTCAAGTTCTTCACTGTGACAATGGTAGAGAATATCAGAGTACTGAACTTCAACATTATTTTGAAGAACAAAGAGTGATTCATCAGACAACTTGTTCCACCACACCTCAACAAAACGAGGTGGTCGAGAGAAAAAATCGGCACTTGTTGGCGGTTGTTCGAGCTTTGCTAATCGAAGCTCATATGCTTTTATCTTATTCGGGAGAAACTTTAACTTCAGTAGCTTATTTAATCAATTGGGTGCCTTCCAACACCCTCGATTTCAATACACTGCTCCAAACTCTAAATGATAGACTTGTAGCTCCAACTGTCTCAAGTTTACCTCCTCATGTCTTTTGTTGTGTGGTGTTTGTACATCTACACAAGCATTAACGCACCAAGTTAACTCCGCAAGCATTGAAATGTGTTTTTATTGGGTATGGCACTCATAAAAAAGGACATCAGTATTATCATTCTCCAACATGCCGGTTATTTATCACGATGGATGTTATATTTCATGAAGATATAATGTATTTCTCCGAACCTGAATTTTAGGGGAAGTACCAAAAGAAAATTCAAAGTCTAAATTACGATGACCAAGATGTGGGTAACTTGGAAATAACTGATATGACATTGGATTCCAGTGATAATGACTCACAAACTGGAGTGAATAAAAAAATTGGTGAATTGGAGATAAGTGGTATGATATTAGATCAAAATAATAATGAGGAATAAATAACTGAAAAGGTGGATCATTCTCTAACTCAGCCAGAAACCGAAGTTCTAGAAAATGTAGTTCCATTCCCAGTCAACATATCACACCAATCGTTTACTGACGATGTTCCTGAGCCACACAGAAGACAGTTACCACAACGCCACAAACTTGGTAGCTGCAAATAAAGCGCTACCACTTTCACCGCAAGCGTACGGATCAAGTTTTAGTATAATAGACCTTTCGGTCGGGTATCGTATCCACAGGGATTGGTTGAGATTACTATCGAGTATCGTGATTGTCATAATCTAATTTTATCTAGGCGCTAAAAATAGAATTTAATTTAATACTAATATTAAACTAAAATACTAATTAAGTTAACTATACTATAAATACTAATTTAAGATTGTTCAGGGGAGTAGATTGCCTAGGGATTAACTTTATTTACTTAAATGCGTTTGATTTCGTTTTAGTTAACATTAACGGCGTTCGGCGTATCTGACAATCTCAGTTTATAAACTCCCTCGCCACCTCTTCCGAGTATAAGACGGAGGAATACGTGACTTCGTGTCAACGCCGAAATCCCCCTCAACGTCTTAACGAATCTAGGTCATGTGAGTCTCGCCCCAACGTCATCAATTGCATACTTTCTAACGCACTCCTGGGTTGTTAGATTGTCGTGTTATGTTAACCCTAATCCGAATCCAGGGTTACCTCTCCCGAGTGTCAAATCCCGTATTCTCAATATATCTAAACTAACATATAATCATAGAAAACACGACAACACAATCAACATACGAAAAATAACCAAGAACGAAACACAAATTCAACCAAAACTATATTTTCATAAATAATACGTTAATCCCTATTACAATCCATGTTTAACTCATGGCCCTAACCGTTTATACAATGTAAAATGAGCTAAACATGCTCAACAACTACCAAAATGAAGAAAACACAGAGAAGAAACGAGCGACTTCGCCGATATCCAAAGATTTGTTGCTAGAAACGTCGATCGATCGCTTCCTCATTGATCCTCCACCTCGGGTTGAGAGCTCGCCCTAAAAAATCCCTTATCCTAATCCTAAAATATGGCCTAAGGCCTTAAGGGCTGAAGAGGAAGGAAGAAAGGAGGAGAGAATAGCTTAAAAAGGCCAAAAAATATCTCCAAAATATCTATTCTGCGCAGAGGATTTTGCCTAGGCGAAGTTAGGTCGGTTAACATTCTGCCAGATTTTCGCCTAGGCGAAGAAAACTTCAGGTTTGTAATTGTTTTTTTACTGTAACTTCTTCATCCGAACTCCGATTGAGGTGATTGAAAAACCTATGGAAAGATAAGAAAAATATCTACAACTTCTATGTTTTGAGTGTTTCCAAAATCGGATTGAATCATAGTCCAAAATAGCCTTGAAGTTACAACACCTGTATTGGCTTTGCAGGTTTGGTGACCGCCTAGGCAAAAAAGTAGGCGGTGGACTTGGAAATGTTCTCAGCATCTTCACAGCCTAGGCAGAGGTCTGGACGCTTAGGCGGTGGGCTTCTTTCACAATGTTGCTTCCTTGCTCATTTATCCGCCGTAACTTCGTCCGCTTTGGTTCGATCACATCGTTTTCGCTCCGATTTCATACTTTTTTACCCCACGTACCTATTTTAATACAAAAAGAATAAATCATATTAAAACATATAAAAATAACTATAAACGTACTCAAAAACTAACAAATTCGGATTGAAAATACATAGGTAATTTACACCTATCAAATACCCCAAAACTCAGAATTTTGCCAGTTCTCGAGCAAAACACCCACACAATACGAGAAAGTATACAAACTAATTACGAAATTAAAAACTACAAATGAAAAACATTAAAAACAAAAATGTGTAAGTTTTGATTATCATCTACCGGCCGAAAGATTTTTTCCTCATCGGCCCCCAATCCTATCAAGTTCAAGCATAAATCACACCATGTGATATTTTAGAATTTTAACGTTAAAAAATAGTAAGCGCCATTCTAGATCCTGTTTAAGTGTGTGTGTGATTAAACTCAACTATACTACTATCCATTAATTAGATGTGATTATCCTTAAATGAAGATCATGACTAAAACCTTTAAGGTATAGGGAATCCATACGCCTGACCTGGGATCTATTCTCCACTAATGTAGGCTCGGACGTTCATGACGATCAGTAGGGCTTGGTTTGGTTTTGGAATAATGGCCAAGGGTAAATTTCAATAGAAAATAGGTTAATGTCGTTGACTTAACGTTCCCCGAGGCACATCGATTGGCACACTCACACTCGAAACCCCATAGTTATAATTGAAACAACCCTGAACATACGTTTTAGAACGTCGTACTCACTTGTCATGTCAAAAAGAACTAATTTTTTTTTTTTTTTTTTTTTTTTTTTTTTTTTTTTTTTTTAACACACCCCAAACTCATTCGAATTTCTACAATCTTAGGAGTGTGCAAAAATGATTAAGTAACACACCCCAAAACGTATTCGAATTCTTACAATTTTAGGAATGTGCAAAAATATATGAACAACAAAGGACAAGTGAGTATTTGAATACCGAACCAATTAGAATTTTGGCCTAAAACCAACCGCTCACATCAAGTAGCAAAATGCTAACTTGATTCACTCAAATTGTGTCTTCAGTTTAGCGATTAAGGTTTGGAAAAAGTTCAATCAACTAGGGTATTTGTTAAGTGTTCAGAATTGAAATGGCTTTAGGCTTCGACAGGGTAACGAAGGATAATGATTTATCAGGGTAAGCTTAAAAGGCTCAAGCGATCAAACGAATGCCTAAATCATATCTCCTAAACAACCTCACCTAGGATTTCACCTCGAATTTCCCCCAAATCAAGTTCTAGAATCCCTATTGTCATGAAATTGATTGACGGATAATCGGTTTCAAATCACTAAGATAGTGTTATATTGAGTTTACGTGCTCGTGTATTTAGGGTCTACAATAACTTTTACTAAGACGATATGTTAAGCACATAGAACACACATGAATAAGTGTTACGCTCGACCTTAAAATAATCAGAGGACAGAGTCATCATCAGGTAAAGGCCCAGATGACGTCAAAACTCAGCACAAAACAACCACTAAATTAAACAAACTAATCCTAAACAAGCATGCAAACGATAAAAATAATAAAATTTAACTAAAAACATAAACATATACTAAAACATACTACACATCACCACCAACTCAACACAGGTGATGTCTAAAACGAGCCGTCAGCAATCCCAATGACAATATATAGCATGATATTGAAGATGGGAGTTTAGAACACATACTTGGGAGGCGAGAGGATCTCGCCTCCGACTCAAATTGACGAAAATGTATCTAACTTATTTGTGACCCTAGGTTGCCTCCCAAGAAGCACTTGGTTTAATGTCTTCGGCCCGACACATGCCCTCAAGACTGGCGAGATTTTCAATGATCGAACCGCAGGAGTACTTGTCGATCTAACATCTTCAAGTATCCTGTAGAAAAACAAAAACAAAACTACAAATGAAAATTATATACAAAAGAATTGCCTAGATTAAAATCGAGTTATTTACTCCCAATATCGATAGCAATCAACAAGACAATCCCCAACAACGGCGCTAAAAACTTGGTAGCCACAAATAAAGCGCTGCCGCTTTCACCGCAAGCATACGGATCAAGTTTTAGTATAGTGGACCTTTCGGTTCGGTATCGCATCCACAGGGATTGTTTGAGATTACTATCGAGTATTGCGATTATCATAACCTAATTTTATCTAGGCGATAAAAATAGAATTTAATTTAATACTAATACTAAACTAAAATTCTAATTAAGTTAACTATACTATAAATACTAATTTAAGATTGTTCAGGGGAGTAGATTGCCTAGGGATTAACTTTATTTACTTAAATACGTTTGATTTCGTTTTAGTTAACATTAACGGCGTTCGGCGTATCCAACAATCTCGGTTCGTAAACTCCCTCGCCACTTCTTCAGAGTGTAAAACGGGGGAATATGTAACTTCGTGTCAACGCCAAAGTCCTCCTCAATGTCTTAACAACTCTAGGTCACGTGAGTCTTGCCCTAACGTCATCGATTGCACACTTTCTAACGCCCTCTCGGGTCGTTAGATTGTTGTGTTGTGTTAACCCTAGTCAGAATCTGGGGTTATTTCTCCCGAGTGTCAAACCCCGTATTCTCAATATATCTAAACTAGCATATAATCATAGAAAACATAGCAACACAATCAACATACGAAGAACAACCAAGAACGAAACACAAATTCAACCAAAACTATATTTTCATAAATAATACGTTAATCTCTATTACAATCCATGTTTAACTCATGGCCCTAACCGTTTATATAATGTAAAACGAGCTAAACATGCTCAACAACTACCAAAATGAAGAAAACAAAGAGAGAAACGAGCGACTTAGCCGATATCCGAAGATTTGTCACTAGAAACGTCGATCGATCGCTTCCTCGTTGATCCTCCACCTCGGGTTGAGAGCTCTCCCTAAAAAATCCCTTATCCTAACCCTAAAATATGGCCTAAGGCCTTAAGGGATAAAGAGGAAGGAAGAGAGGAGGAGAGAATAGCTTAAAAAGGCCAAAACATATCTCCAAAATATCTATTTTGCGCAGAGGATTTCGCCTAGGCGAAGTTAGGTCGGTTAACATTCTGCCAGATTTTCGCCTAGGCGAAGAAAATTTCAGGTTTGTAATTTTGTTTTGACTGTAACTTCTTCATCCGAACTCCGATTGAGGTGATTGAAAAACCTATGGAAATCTAAGAAAAATATATACAACTTACATGTTTTGAGTGTTTCCAAAATCGGATTGAATCATAGTCCAAAATAGCCTTGAAGTTACAGCACCTGTACCGGCTTTGCAGGTTTGGTGACCGCCTAAGCGAAGAAGTAGGCGGTGGACTCGGAAATGTTCTCAGGATCTTCACAGCCTAGGTGGAGGTCTGGACGCCTAGGCGATGGACTTCTTTCACAATGTTGCCTCCTTACTTATTTATCCATCGTAACTTCGTCCGCTTTGATTCGATCACATCGTTTTCACTCCGATTTTATACTTTTTCACCCTACGCACCTATTTTAATACAAAAAGAATAAAAAAATATTAAAGCATATAAAAATAACTATAAACGTACTCAAAAACTAACAAATTCGGATTGAAAATACATAGGTAATTTACACTTATCAAAGGCGAAGCCCCACATAAAGCTACAAGACGTCAGATACACGCATGACGACAAATTAACAACAAATGATAGCTCCAAAATTGGTGAAACAAGTCATTGGAAGGCTAAGAGCCACACCTCAAATCGACAGAAAGAGCATCTTAGGAGCTTGACGGCAAGAACTGGGGTACAATGAGGAGCCATACCTCTCAAGCTTACGCATACCGATCTCTAGAATACTTCATGAGATCAGGTTATTTGAGGCCGTGCAATGGCCTCCTAAGCTCCCAACAAAATCCACTAACAACAAAGACAAGTATTGTGAATTCCACAAGGATCATGGACATGATACTGATAGCTACCGGGAGCTTCAAAGGCAAATCAAGCGATTGATTGACATGGGAAGGCTACGCGGATATCTAGAGGAGTCGACAAGAGAAAGGAAGAGACCAAGAAGCGAAGTTCGTTTAGAGAACTGAGAAGAGGAAAGGAAGAATGATGACCCGAACAATACTCGTGGGGTCATCTATATGATAAACATATTAAGTCCCCATGTCGAAAATACAAACTGTGAACGAAAAAGGAAGGTCCGCGAGGTAGTAGAGAAGAAATTCTACGGGAAGGTGATGGCTCTAACTAGCATTATAGGGCCGGTGATCATTTTCAACGACGAGGATTCAACCAATATCATTTTTGTTAATACACTTAATCATATGGGTGTTCCCAACTCGGACATTGGGTCAACGAAGATAGTAATGGTAGACTTCAATGGGGACCTGAGCTGCCCTAAGGGGAAGATCACCTTTTCCATTACTGCGAACAAAGATGAAGGTGGAGTGACCAAAACCACCGAATTTATGGTGATGGACTCGACATCCCCATACAACGTTATCCTAGGACCGGTTTGGCTCTATGCAATGGGAGTTGTGGCGTCGACTTTCTATCAATGCATCAAATACATGAATGATGGCAGGGTAACCATAATATAAGGAGACTAGGTCGCGTCAAGGCAGTGTTTCGCAATAGTCATGAAGGGGAAGAGGGCTATACAGTGACAACGAATATAAAGGCATGTAAAAGTGCAGGACAACAACCCAAATCAAGGACAAAAGTTCTACAGAGTTGGAGTCCACAACCCAAATTAGTTAGTTTACCTTAAAGACCCGTTTTATGAGTTTCATTTTTTGATTTTTGTTTTGTGATCTTTTCATTTCAAGTTTCAAAGAAGAATTGCCTTTGCTATTTTCTGAAATGCAATAAAAACTATTTTCCTTCACAAAGAAATATCAATTTTACGTTCATGAATAATCAATCGGAGTTGCCTAGCTCAGCTCAACCAAAACTACCTAACTCAACTTAATTGAACTACTTAGTTCAGTTCGTTTATTAACTGAACTACCCAGACTGGTTCACAATCAAAGCTGCCTAGCTTAGCTCAACCAAAGCTGCCTAGATTAGCTCAACTAAATTGCCTAGATCAGTTCGTTCATTAATTGAACTGCCCAGCCCAGTTCACAACCACAACTGCCTAGCTCAGTTTAACTGAATTTCCTAGCTCAGTTCATTCATTAACTAGATCGCTGGTGGCCGCTAATTAAGCGCTGCCACTTTCACCGCAAGCGTACGAATCAAGTTTTAGTATAATGGACCTTTCGGTCGGGTATCGTATCCACAAAGATTGGTTGAGATTACTATTGAGTACCGCGATTATCATAACTCGACTTTATTTATGCGACAAAAAGGGAATTTAAATAATTAATACTAATACTAAAATACTAATTTAACTATACTAATTACTAATACGAGATAGTTATGGGATGAATTATCTATGGATTAACTCTATTTACTTAAACGCGTTTGATTTCGTTTAGTTTACAATAATAATGTTCGACCAATTTGACAATCTCGGTATCTAAAACTCCTCTACCACCTCTTCCGAGTGTAAGACGGGGGATATAACGCAATTTCGTGTCAACGAAGAAATTTTCCTCAACGTCTTAACGACCCTAGGTTGCGGGAGTCTTTCCCCAATCTCATTGATTGCACACAAAACTTCAATTTGTAAACTCCTTCGCCACATCTCCTGAGTGTAAGAGGAGGGATATAATGTGACTTCGTATTAATGAAGAAGTCCCACTCAACATCTTAACGACTCTAGGTCACGTGAGTCTCGCCCCAATGTCATTGATTTCATGCGTTGTGTTTACCCTATCGACAATCTCAGTTCTAAAACTCCCTCGCCACCTCTCCCGAGTGTAAGATGAGGGAATAAGTGACTTTGAATCAATGAATAAGTCCTCATCAATGTCTTAACGATTCTAGGTTGCGTGAGTCTCGCCCCAACGTCATAGATTGTCCACAATCCTAACCCCGACCGAGTATCGGATCGTGGCGTTTGTTTATTCTAATCCAAATCTGGGATTTGTCAAACCCAGTATTCTTGATATATAAATCTGAGCACAATAAAAAAACAATATGATAAACAACTCAAACATTGAAGAACAATCATCAAAGAAACACAACTAAACCAAAACTACTTTTTTCATAAACAATATGTTAATCCCATACATAATCCACGTTTAACCTAAGGCTATAGCCGTTTATACAATTGAAACTAGGCTAAACATGCTCAAACATACAAAGAAGATAAGAAATAAAAGGAAAAATGGATGAACTTAGCCGATATCCGAAGATTAGCCGCTAAAACCGTCTACCGAACGATTCTTTTTCTCTGCGTGTTGATCTTCTCCTTTGGATATGTTTGAGCACTCTCTATACTCTTTTTATATCCTAACCTAAGCCTTAAGGGTTGTAATGTCCGGAGAGTGTAAAGGAGATGGGAGAAAATGGGTATAAATAGACAAAATATCTAAAATAAATATCTAACACTGCGCAGAGGCTGACCGCCGAGGCGGTGGGATTCACTGTCGCGATGGTGAAGTATGTCGGTTAAGGTTCGCCTAGGCGGTGGGATTCACCGCTTAAGCGGTGATCCGCCAGTAGCATTTGTCTTCTTAGCATCTTCACCACCGTGGCGATGGTCTTATTTGCAGAATTTTGCCGCCTTACTCATTTTTCCACCGTTCTCCGACCATTCTCGATACAATTTGATCGTTTATGCTCTGATTTCATACATTTTCACCCCACGCACCTGTTTTAATACAAAAAGAATAAAAATATATTAAAACATATAAAAATAACTATAAAATTAACAAAATTGGTTTGGAAATACGTAGGTAGATCACACCTATCAATTATCCCTAAACTCAGAATTTTGCTAGCCCTCAAGCAAAAACAAATATGTGCAAGTTTTGAGTATCATGTACCGGCTAAACGAAATATCCCTCATCGGCCCCCAATCCTATCGAGTTCAAGCATAAAACACACCATGTAGTATTCTAGAATTTCAACATTTATAATAGTAAGTACCATTCCTACTAAAGTGTATGTGTGTGTTTAAAACTCAAATATATAACTGTCCGTTAATCGGATTGGATTATCCACCATATAAGCGCATAACAAAAAAAACCTGAAGGTATAGGGAATCCATAGGCTTGACTCGGGATTTATTCTCCACTAATGTAGGTTAGGAAGTTCAAAAAGATAAATTGATCTTGGTTCTATTTAGGAAAAATGGCCAAGGGTAAATTTGAAAGAGAAAAACGAGTTAACATCGTTAACTTGACGTTACCCAAGGCACATCGCTTGGCACTCTCACACTCAAAACCCCACAGTTAGATTGAAACAACCCTGAACAATCTATTAAGATCGTCGTACTCACTTGTCAAAAAAGAAACTGAAAATAAAAACCGTATGTACACTTGATTCTCTTTTTTTTTTCAACGAACACACCCCCAAACTTATTCGATTGGTACAGTTGAAGGGGTGTTTGAAATACAAACGAAAAACGACAAGTGAGTACTTGAATACCGAACCAATATAAAGTTTGCCCTAACCCAACCGCTCACTTCAAGTAGCATTTGCAATTTACTAGCTTGATTCTCTCAGATTGTGCCTTCAGTTTAGCGATATAGATTTGGAAATAAGTTTTATCGGTCGAATGGTATTTGTTAAGTGTTCAGAATTGAAACGGCTATTAGGCTTCGATAGGGTAACGAGGGATAAACATTTTACAAGGTAGGCTTCAATGGCTCAAGCGATAAAAACGAATGCCTAAATCATATATCCAGAATAACATCGCCTAGGATTTCGCCTCAAATTTCCCCCAAAATCAAGTTCTAGAAATCCTAATGTCATGAATTTAGGTGACATATAATCGTTTTCAAATTAATTAGACGGTTATATAATGAGTTTTCGTGCTCGTGCAAGTAGGATCTATAGTAACTATTACTAAAACATAACATTGAGCACACAGAACATCCATGCATGAGTTTTACGCTCGACCTCAATAAACAACCAGGGGACAGACTCATCATCGGGTAAAGGCCCAAATAACGTCAAAACTCAACACATTCACAATAACTAAAATAAACAAACTAATCATAAACAAGCATGCACACATATAAAAACAGTAAAACTTAACTAAAAACATAAACACATACTAAAACATACTACACATCACCACCAACTTAAAACAAGTGATGTCCAAAACGAGTCGTCAGCGATCCCAATGACAGTATATAGCATGATATTGAAGACAGGGGTTTAGAACACATACCTGGAAGGCGAGAGGATATCGTCTCTGACTCAAATCGACAGAGATGTATCTAACTTATTTTTTACCATGGGTTGCCTCCCAAGAAGCGCTTAGTTTATTGTCCTCGGCCCGACACATGCTTTCAAGACTGACGAGATGTTGCAATGCACGAAACACAAGAGTACCTGTCGATCTAACATCTTCAAGCATCCTGTAGGAAAACAAAAAAACAAAACTACAAATGAAAATTATATACAAAAAAAATGCCTAGATTAAAATCAAGTTATTTACTCCCAATATCGACAATGACCACTTTGCCAATCCCTGGAAACGGCGCCAAAAACGTGGTGGCCGCAATTAATGCGCTGCCACTTTCATTGCAAGTGTACGGATCAAATTTTAGTATAATAGACCTTTCGGTCGGGTATCGTATCCACAGGGATTGGTTGAGATTACTATCGAGTACAACGATTATCATAACTTGACTTTATCTAGGTGACAAAAATGGAATATAAATTAAATACTAATACTAAAATACTACTTTAACTACACTAATTACTAATACGAGATAGTTATGGGATGAATTATCTAGGGATTAACTCTATTTACTTAAACGCGTTTGATTTTGTTTAATTTATAATAATGGTGTTCGACCTATTTGACAATCTCGGTATCTAAAACTCCTCCGCCACCTCTCCCGAGTGTAAGACAGAGGATATAACGTAATTTCGTGTCAACGAAGAAGTCCCCCTCAATGTCTTAACGACCCTAGGTTGTGTGAGTCTTGCCCCAACCTCATTGATTGCACACAAAATCTCAGTTCGTAAACTCCCGAGTGTAAGACGAGGGATATAACGTGACTTTGTGTTAACGAATAGGTCTCCCTCAACATCTTAACGACTCTAGGTCACGTGAGTCTTGCCGCAACGTCATTAATTTCATGTGTTGTGTTTAACCTATCGATAATCTCAGTTTTAAAACTCTTTCGCCACCTCTCCCGAGTGTAAGACGAAGGAATACGCGACTTTGAATCAACGAAGAAGTCCTCCTCAACGTCTTAACGACTCTAGGTTGCATGAGTCTCGCCCAACGTCATAGATTGTCCACAATCCTAACTTCAACCGGGTTATCGGATCGTGGCGTTTGTTTATTCTAATCCGAATCCGGATCGAGTACGACATGGTGTGAGACGTTGTATAGGGATTAGTTTTGACATGACGAGTATGACGTTCTTAAACGTATGTTCAGGGTTGTTTCTAATTAAACTATGGGGTTTTGAGTGTGAGAGTACCAAACGATGTGCCTTGGGTAACATTAAGTTAACTACGTTAACCTATTTTCTATTGAAATTTACCCTAGGCCATTATTCCAAAACCGATCCAAGCCCTATTGATTTTTATGAACCTCCGAGCCTACATTAGTGGAGAATAGATCCCGGGTCAGGCGTATGGATTCCTTATGCCTTAAAGGTTTTAGGAGGAGGGAGAAAAGTGTAAAAAAAAAAGTGACATATTTATTGGATATGCAAAGGATAAAATAGTAATTTAATTAAACTTTTGAATACTAAAATAGTAATTTAATTAAATTTTATTCTAATTCAAATATTTTATTAGTGTTTGGTCTCCTATTTTGACCGATGAAGGATTAAAATCTAATCCAATGTAATCAGGATTAACAAATACCAAGTTTATCTTGGTATTGTTTAATCCCATATTTTATGAGATTGAGAAATCCTTGGTAATGAGAATGAAATTTAACCCCATGAACCAAATATAGGAATAAATTTTCATAATCATTCCAATCCTGTGCCAAATCTTGTGTACTAAATATAGCCTAAGAGTTACATATTTCATACATTATAGATAGATGTGTGAGGATGAAAGAAAATATAGCGGAGTATAGAGAAATATAGATAGAAGTATAAAAAAGAGTATGATATTATATATTGATACATATAAAATAGTGAGTATAACTTTATTGCGATATATATGTAGAGAGAAGTAATATTTTGTTATATTGTACGTATAGATTTCCTTTATGATTTACGGGCAATATGATTTACGATCGGTTCAATATAAGGATATTTTGCTTGCATTTTGACTCTCCAGATCGTTGTATCTTGAGAAAGATCTATTATTCAACTTTGTGCGTAAGGGGACGTATCTTTTCTTATGACACTGTTTACACACCTCGATCTACCGTACATGTAATTTTTTTATTTTATGTTTTATTTTATTTATTTAATTGTTGATATTCTTAATTATTTTAAGATATTGAAATTGCATGTGATATTTATCTATTATTTAATTTGTATTTATATAATTATATTTTTTTCCCCAACACTAGCCACTTAACTAGTTATTTAACATTCCATCTTTTTTACTTGCTATATTTATTGAGTCAAATAAGATTGGGTAGATTAAAACAAATCTAAACTATATATTCAAAATATATATATATATATATATATATATATATATATATATATATATATATTAAAGAGTTTGATAGAGTATTTATTTATTTATTTTTTTTACCCACAAGTGTCCTCACATCTACATAGAGTGTGAGATTAATCTCGTTCGGGGTATTTAACTGTTCTATCCAACAAATACTTTTCCGCAGGCTCGAACTTATGAAATTGTAGAATTCTCTCAACTGCACTCAAGTGGACTTTTGAGCCATGTGGTGTACGATAAAGTACTCATTCAAGTTAATGCTCAACAAATTATTTTTATAACTATTTTAAAAATAAAAAGTAGAGAGTGTGGTTGGAGATGTTATTCCATTGGGTAACAAACGACAACCTAAGAATGAACAGTTAAGGTGAATTAACTAATTTGATTCAAGGTGCTAGTGGTAGCTTTAATTTGCATAATTTCGGTTGTTTATCTAATTACAGGCGCGGTTTCAAAAATTAAAAAAGCGGAAACTCGTGAAATGCCTCTGTGAGAAAGTGACGGAGTTGGAACTCAGTGCCACTGTCGAGCTTTTTAAACCGCCGCTGCTTCTTGCCGTTGAACTTGGAAATGAAGAAGTGGTGGAAGGGATCTTGGCGGCGTTTCCTCCAGCTCTCCGGTTCACCGACCCAAGAAATTATAATCTCCTCCACTTGGCGGTGATGCACCGCCGCTGGGGTGTTTTCAAGCTGATAAGTCGAATGTATGAATGCAAACATATGATCACGGCAACATTAGACGACCATGGAGAAGACAATATATTGCATTTTGCGGCACGACTACCAGTCGATATACTGGAGACTATTACCATCGACCCATTTGCATCAAGAGAATAAGTGGTTTCAGGTATTTCTCTTTTTTACATCCAATTAGAGGCACATTGGTCACATATAAACGGAAATAAGGTTTTTTATATTTTAATCTCAGTGTTCTTTGTTTCATCTGTCATTTTTTATTTCACAGGACATCAAATGGCTATAAAATGTCCGAATCTCTTATTCTCGTTCAATCTTATTATATAGATATACTTGGGATTCCTCGTGCAATAAAACAATATATTGATTTTCTAATTCATAAGTATAAAATGACAGTAAAAAATCAAATAATTGACCAATTAAAATACAAATATAAAACTTAAATCTTACAAAAATATAATTTTATTTAATCATCTTAGATGGGGTGCAATTTTTTTATTTTTTATTTATTTATTTTTTTTTTATTGAGAGAGATATTTTGGGATAAGATGTTAAATTATTAAAGATATTGCATGCTGCTATAATATAAGATGGTTGGTTCGATTAGATTTCACCTGGCGATTCTTTGTTGAGTTGGTGGTCTTGTGTACGGTATTACTAAATTTAATATCAATAAATTAATTCTATGAAAAACTATCATTTTCATTATGTAATGTGTATAATTTTTATATATGATATTTTCTCTTTCATATTATTTTTTTAATTTAATTTTTATAAATTTTAATATTTTAGTATTATTATGAAATTTAATGTCCATATATTATTTTCATAATTTTCTTAAATCAAAGTCCATAATTTTCATATATTATATTTTATCATTTATATTATTTTTTTAATTTAATTTTTGTAAATTTATAGTTTTAGTATTATTACTAAATTCAATATTTGTATACTATTTCTTAATTTTAATAAATTTAATGTCTGTAATTTCATATATTGTATTTTTTTTTCTTTTATAATATTTCTTTAATTACTTTTGATAAATTTAATGTTTGAATATTATTACCAAATTTAATGTTCATATCAACAAATTTCATACATTATATTACAAATATTATATTTTTTTTATATTATTACTAAAATTTAATTTTGGTAAATTAAATGCTTTAGTATTATCATTAAGTTTAATGTCTATATAATATTTTTATAATTTTCGTAAAATTTAATGTTCATCATTTCTACAAATTATGTTTTCTCATTATATTATTTCTTGAATTTAATTTCTATAAATTTAATGTTTCAGAATTATTATTAAATTTTATGTCCATATGTTATTTCTATAATTTTTGTATATTTAATGTTCAAGATTTATGTATATTAGGTTTCTCTTTATATTATTTCTTTAATTTAATTTTCATAAATTTAGTATTTTAATTTTATTACGAAATTTAATATCCTATATGTTATTTTAAAACTTTCGTAAATTTTATGTCCATATTTTATGTTTATTATATTTTTTATATTATTTTCTTTAATTTAATTTCTGTAAATTTAATGTCTATAATTTCTGTATATTATTCTTTTATATTAGTTTTTTAATTTAATTTCTATAAATTTATTATTTTGGTATTATTACTAAATTTAATGTTCATATATTATTTATATGGATTTATATATATAAAAAAAACATATTATCTCTCCTCAATGATACAAAAAATTTATTTTTTTCTCTTCAATTAGATATAAGATATATAAGTTAAAATATAAATATAGACTTTATATTTATGTTAATATAGAGAATCAATCTAGACCGCCCTTTTTGTAGGAGATAAAGAACGGTTGTAATTTATCTAAGGGGGTTTATATACGTCCTGTTTTATTATATACTAGGGTATATAACTCATGCTTCAAGACACCGATGTAAAGCAAAAATTAAACAAAAAAAAAATTAATATAATCTTTTCTGTTTATACGACATTCTACACATGATTTATTAAAACACAACAATAATACGACGCTATAAGCATGACCAATAGCAATCAAGCACAACAATAACTAAAAGAATCATATTTTAAATTTGTGAATGAAGGCACGGGTATACCAAAAAAATATTAACATAATCTCATCTGCATATACATCTTGACCCTCCCTAGGTCTCGCAATAGTGGGAACCTTCATGCATTGGATTACCTTTTTATAATAATTAACAGTTGAACATCAATAATTATTAATTCAATAATAATAACTAGCAATCAAGACCCTCACTTTTTCATTTGAATAACAATAATAACAATTAAGCATCAATAGTAAGCAACAATCAACACTAAATGCACACTATTTATATATCTACATGGGCATTCTAATAGATTCTCTTTTTTTGTTTCATCTCCATACTAAAAGAATTTAACACACAAAAAAATAAATTTAGACATGAAAAATTAGACGAAAAGAATTAACGAAACCTTGTGTCCCCCCCCCCCCCCCCCCCCCCAACACACTTAATTAAAGTAGTGATTAATTTAAATAACTTTTTCATTGGTAAGCCAATGCTGACAACATTAAATTAAATTCCATATAATGAATAACACATTTGTCACAATGTAACAATAATAACACAATCAAGCAGCAGTTTGAAAAACAACTTAAAATATGTACAAAGAAGTTATGTTTTTGCAATTTCTCCACTCTATGTTAATGTTGTGAAATAAACACAGCAATTTCAAACAATAAACAATTACTTCTTTAAAATCGACAATAGTAGGATAGTTAAAAATATTGTTCCAAACTTTTACAAACATTTTATGAAATAAGATTTATCTAGGCAACATTAAGTACGATTTAATTGATGTTGTGAAATTAAGACCACCAATTCCAACAGTAATAAATGATTGTTTTGAAATCAACTTTAATACTGTAAAGACAAAAGACAAAATTTAAAGAGAATTTGATACAATCTACCTTGTTTATAGAACATCGTTAAATTTATTACTCATGTTAGCAAATGGAAAATAACAATAGCAGACACGACAAATATCCAACAATGTAATACTTGTAATAATATTCCAATAAGCAAAGAAGTGATTTTCAAAAAAAAGAAAAAGTAAATGGCATATTGAAGCATGAAAACAATAATAATAGACAAGACAAATAACCAACATAATGTTTGTAACAATAATCCATTAACTAAAGAATTGATGTTTAAAAAAAATAACTCGAGTTTAGAAGACCAACACCCAGTGGTACTGGAACTTACCTGAATTGCTCCGAGCACGACTACCATCTTAATGGTCTGGCATGAAACCATCATTGACACCTAATAACAAATAATTAGATTTGTCAATAATCGACTATTCCTAAAAGACTTTGATAATAATTTTAGAAAACATTAATTTCAATTCTATCAAAGCAACTATGAATTCTCTAATATGTCTTTATTGAGACATAAAAATAGAGAAAAATCATATTTTATGTTATTTCACGTCTATTATATACTTGATAATTTACGGGCAATATGGTTGGCGATCGGTTCAATATAGGGATGTCCTGCTTGTATTTTGACTCTCTGGATCGTTGTATTTTGGGAAATGCTCGTTAATCAACCCTGTGGATAGAGTGAGCGTATCTCTTCTAAGGATAGTGTTTGCACGCCTCGATCCACCATATATGTATTTTCTCTCTATTCTATGTTTTATTTTATTTATTTAATTGTGTGATATTTTATTATTTGAATTGGCATAATATTGATCTATATTTGATTGAAACATTTTATATGCAAACTTTGGGAGAGGGTAATAGAATATAGAATAAGACATGAAACGAGTATAGAAGAAAATCAATTTGGATTTATGCCCAACCGATCATTCACTGAAGCTATCAATTTACTTAGAAAATTAATGGAAAAATATAGAGAAATGAAGAAAGATTTACATATGGTATTTGTGGACCTAGAAAAAACTTATGGTTTGGTACCTAGAAAAATTTTGTGGTGGGTACTAGAAAATAAAAGGGTGTCCAATGTGTACATCGAAGTAATTAAAGATACATATGAAGGTACAATCACTAGTCCTTATCTTTTTGTTCTAATGATGGATAAGCTCACAAAACATATTCAAGATAGAGTACCTTGGAGTATGCTATTTGCGAATGACGTAGTATTAGTTGACGAAAATAGTATAGGTCTTAATACTAAGTTAGAAAGATGGAAAGAAGCTTTAGAGTCAAAAGGTTTGAAGGTTAGTCGAAATAAGACGGAGTACATGTATTGTAATTTTAGTAATACCTAGAGAGATGTTGGTGCGGCCAAGATTGGAGATAATGAGGTGCCAAAAGTTGATCACTTTAGATATTTAGGTTCAATGATTTAGCGCAATGACGAAATCGAGGATGATATTATGTATAGAGTCAAGACAAGTTGGTTAAAGTGAAACAGTACAGTTGGGGTGATTTGTGATCGTCAAATAACGTTGAAACATAAAGGAAAATTTTACAAAACTGCTATAAGACATGTGTTTCTATATGGTTCAGAATGTTGAGCGGTAAAAATGACACATGTCTAGAAAATTAGAGGGACAAAAATGAGGATATTGTGGTAGATGAGTGAGAAGACAAGAATGAATAACATTAAGAAAGAAACTGTTAGAAAGAATTTGAGAATAACACTCATTGCAGAGAAAATTAGAGAAAATCATTTACGATGGTTTGAGCATGTGTATAGAAGACCCATTGAAGCGCCAGTAAGAAAATATGATTTAGTTCAAGTGCAAAAGGCTACTAGAGGTAGAGGTAGACCTAAGAAGACGTTGGAGGTGACTATAAGAATTGATTTAATGACATTAAACATGACTGAGGGGATGACCCTTAATCGATTACTATGGTGAAAATGGATTTATATAACCGACCCAACATAAGTGGGAGAAAAGTTTTGTTGTTGTTATTATTGTTGTTATTGTCGTCGTCATTGTTGTTGTTGTTTTTAAGTGTACTTCTTGCTAATAACATTAATATTATTTTCTACCATGAAATGAAGATATTTTGAAAATGTGGGTGTTAGATATGGATATATATTTCAAGAAAAAATAATTTATTTTCATTTTCATCTCACAAATTAATTTATTAGTATAGTTTGTTTATATAATGAAAATCATATGTTTTTTTTTTTTTTTTTGAAATGTGATATAATTAGTTTTTGACTATGCATTAAAAAGAAGAATATATATATATATATATATATATGTGTGTGTGTGTGTGTGTGTGTGTGTGTGTGTGTGTGTGTGATTTTAAGAAAGAATAACATGAAAGGTTTTATGCTTTGTGAAAAGGAAAAATGAAAAATATTTATTCTTCGGGAAGAAATAAAATATTATTAGATTTTGTTAACAACGACAAGTTTCTCGCTTGAAAATTGGTTCCTAGTAGATAGTAGATTGCTGACTAATTTCTTATTTTAAAATGGTTCCTAGTATGTAAAAAGATAACTAGCCATTACAATTAAGTAGTTCCTAGTAGTAAGCTACGGGTCACAAAATTTGTAATTCCTAGTAGTAAAACTATTGACTACTAAACTAATATTTTTAAGCGAGATTTTAATATTTTGATTAACTTTTAATTACGTGATAATATATTGATAATTTTATTGTCATCATATAAAATTAGTAAATTACTTTGAAAGGGAAATGTGAATTATTGAAAATTAAATTTCAATTATTGGAATTATTATGCGGTTTCAAGAAATAGCAAAAACTATCTGAATAAAATAATGTTTTGCATCGGTATATTGACATTCTATTGTACTTAAGATATAATGATGCCTAGAAAACTTTTGTTATTCGATTATTGAACGCGAATAATTTCTCTTTTATCTCACGCATTTATATTTTACTCGCAAGCGCATGAGGTCAAATTTTAATATAGTGGACCTTTCGGTCAGATATCGTTCCACAAGGACTGGGTTAGATAATTGAATACCGGGATTTTCATAGTCTTACATTATCCTGACATTTCAAGAATTGTTTAAGTTTCAATTACAAACTAAATTAAACTATAATTAGTGGGTTACTTCTAATTAAGTTGATTACCTAGGGATTGCTTTCATTTATGTAATACTTATTTGACTTCGTTTAGTTAACAATAACAGTGTTTATCCTATCCGACAATCTTGGTATCTAAAACTCACTCATCACATCTCCCGAGTGTAAGATAAGTGAATATGCGACTTCGCGTCAACGAAGAGGTCTCCCTCAACGTCTTAACGACACTATGTCACATTTGTCTGAATCCAACCTCATGGATTACACACTTAGTAACGCCCTCCTGGGTCGTTAGATCGTCATGATATGTTTAAACCTAGTTCGAATCCGGGGTTACCTCTCCCGAGTGTCAAACCCTGTATTCTCAAAACCAACCCTAATACCATTACAAACATATCAAGATCGTAATAAAATGGTGAACAAAATCAGATTTAAACAAACAACCATTAAGGTAACATATATTCTATCAAACTAGTATATACATGAGTTACAATAATCCCTAGCTAATATTATCTAATCTAACATGATCTCAACCATATAGACATTAATACAAGATGGATTCATCATCATTAGATGAGAAAAATTAATTACCAATACAAAAACAAGGGAAGAGCGATCAAATCTTAAAGTGGAAGAGTCCACTGTTGCCTTTGATCAGTTCGGAATTGCTTCGTCTTGTCTGAATGATGAATCTCCTTTTTTATCTCTCAAGAATGGATTTTGATCAAGCTCCTAGGGTTAGGAATCAGATTATGAACCTCTCTTACAAGTGGGAGAAAACAAAGCATTAAATACAAGACTCAAAATATCTAGAAAATATATTTTTACTGTTGCAGAGTGATCGCCTAGGCGGTAGGATCACCACTGAGGCGGTGAGTATGTTGGTAGGCTCACCGCTATGGCGGTGGGCTAAACCATAAACTTTCAGATCTTTCACCACCGAGACGGTAGAATTACCGATTAGGCGGTAGAATAGGCTCCAAACTCTCTGCACTTTCACCGTCTTGGCGTTGGCCAGACCACCTAGGCGGTGGGATTTGTTCATTTTCAGTATCTCACAGCATTTTCACCGCCTCGGCGGTGGGACTGCTGTATTGAACCCTTGTATTTGTTTTTTTAACTTTTCTTAACCGTTTTCCTACCGTTTTGCTCGTTCACATTCCTACACCCAATTTACATAAAAACAATTAAGACACAATTAAATATTACTTAATACACTAGAAAACTATCAAATTTGGCTTAGAAGCAGATAGGCTATTTTAACCTATCAAATACCTCCAAACTTGAAATTCCTTGAGCAAAACACCCTACACTAAATTAAACTAACTATACTAATTAGCTAATTTATAAACTTAAAATGAATAAACATTAACAAATAAGAAGTAAACACATGCGAGATTCAAGTTCAATCGAATAAACCAAGTGGTTCTTCCCTCAACAACCCCTAATTAGATCAAGTTAAAGAATAACACACACCACGTGGTATTCTAGAATTTCAATACTCAATATCAGTTAAAACCATTCTAGATCCATTTGAAATGTATGTGTGTGAGAACTCAAGTACATAACTATCTAAACATCTAATTGGATTATTTAATAACTAAGCTCATGACTTAAACCTTAAAGGATTCAGAAAAACCATACGCTTGACTGGGCTCGACTATCCACTAATGTAGGTTCGGACATTCACAGACATCAATAGGGTTTGGTTAGCTTTGAAGAATGGCCAAGGGTATCACTAGAATAGAAAACATAAATTCGTTATTATTCAATGATACCCGAGGAACAAACGCTTGTTACTATATCTCACTCGTAACCCCACACATTTAAAACACAACCCTGAATGAGAATTTAAAAACTTTGCATTCACTTGTCGAAAGAAACGAGATTAAAAACTATATTTACATTTTTTTCAAACAAACTGACACACCCCCAAAACTTATTCAACTTTGTATAATTTTAGGGGCGTGCAAGTGGAGTTAAAGCATGACAAGTGAATACATTAATACTGAACCAATAAAAATTCGTCTGAAACCCCGATCGCTCACTTAAAGTAGCATAGACTAATGCAAACTTTATTTCACTCAATTTGAATCTTCGACTTAGCGACAATGGTTTGGAAAAAAATTTAATTGGATAATGTATTGAAATGAGTTCAGAGTTGAAAAGATTATTGGCTTCGACAGGGTAATGAGGAATAAATTTTTTTAGGTTAGCTACAAAGGTTTAAGCGAAAAAAATTGAAGGCCTAAATCATGCCTCCAGAATTATCTTACCTAGGATTTTGCCTCAAGTCTACCCCAAATCAAGTTCTAGATTCCTTATTTCTATCATGAACTTATTACTGAATAATCAGCATCAAATCATTCAAATAATTATACACTGAGTCCATGCGATCATGCGATTTTAGAATCACAATAATTTTTACCTAATCAACATGCTAAGCACATAAAACACACATGACTAGCATCACTCCCGACCTTGTTATAGAATTAGGGGATAATTTTCATCATCAGGATATGGCCCAGACAAACTCAAAAACTCAACATGCACATACGACTTCATTCATTAACATATCTACATTAAAACTAAACACTAACATACATATACTAACCAATCATTACATATGCATAAACAAAAATTAAAAATTTAACTTTGAAATAAAGTCTACATTAGCAAAAACTAAGCATTTATAGTTTAATACAATTACAAAAAAAAAAAAAAAAAAAAAAAGAAAAAAAAAAGAAAAAAAAGAGAATACATTTTCTATAAATACCCCCAAACTTGAATGAGACAATGAGCTCATGGGGCTTGATAAGGATTCTCCACTACCTACTTCCCAAATCATTATTTTAATAAAAAACTATATATCTATGGAACTGCACTGGAAGGAGACGAGGTAGGGGTACAAAACCTTTTAGAAGCCCAGTCTCTCCTCATTGTCTAGGTAGCGAACCCAATAACAGAATATAGAAATAAAAAAGAAAAGTGAATTCCGACACATACCTAGGAGGTAAGACGTAATAGTCTCACCCCCTACCATTCATGGGGAGGGAATGGTGGCCGTTGTAGCTCGTGCGGCTCAAATTGTGGTACCGGCAAAAATAAATTCATGTCGATGCCAATGTGCTCGCATATAAGCCGTTGGACCTGGTCCTGTTGCCGCGTATATCGGTCCAGGAAAATCCGGATGCTAGTAAAATCATTGCGAAGATTGCCTATTTATGTCCGGAGATCTTGGATATCACGATTAGTAATATCTGGTTGAGGGCTAGGGGCTTCGGGTATTGGGGCCTCAGATAGGCCTACTTCTTCCTCTTCCGGGACTTCCGCTTCCTCTGCTTCCTTCGCACTCAGGCCGTGGGCTCTGCCCTTCCACAGTCTATTTATTATAGCATAATCTAAGGGAGTTTGCAAAAATCTGCGATGATCGATCACGAGTATAGCACGGATCGAGTGGGTACGTGATCTTCCTCAACCAAATCGCCCTAGTTCCTCAATGCGACTATCGTTCATCTTCTAGATGGAGAGAAGGAAGTCGTCGATTGATTTGGTGTATGGGGATCATAACCCTAACTTTTCTTTATATATGGTGTAATTAGGATTCTCATAATCTCCACATTCTTTTGAGTAGGCTACTGGTTTATCCAAATGAATTAAATCACTTAATTTTAGCCTAGTAAGTTAAATATCGAATATAATTGAGAAATAAAAATTTCCTAACAACAAAAACACAAATTGACACAATGAAAACAGAAACACTAATTCTCTCAATTGAGTGTTTTTGTTCTGAGAAGAAACTAAACATAAACACTAAACAAAAACACTTAACAGACACGAAACAGAAACACTAAACAAAAACACTAAATAGAAACGGTAAACAAAAACACTAAACATAATCATAAACACCAAACAGAAACACTAAAGAGAAACGCAAGAGAAGAACACAATGAAAATAGAAACAATAAATAGAAACACTACTGTAATTTCTGAATATAAACACTAATGTAAACAAAAACACTAATTTGGATATTAGGGTTCAGAAATTCGGGGAAATTAGGGTTGAACATCAAAATGATACCTGAAATTTTTGAAATGTAGGAGAAAAATATCGAAGCCAACTATTCAATAAAGAGAGAGGAATGAGCGTCGGACACTAACGTAAACAAAAACAGTTCGAAAATTAGGAGAAATTAGGGTTGACATCAAAATAATACCTGAAATTTATGAAATGTAGGAGAAAAATATCGAAGTAACATGTTCAATAAGATAGAGGAATGAGCATCAAATTAGAGAAATGGAAAGGAGAAGCTCAATATGAAACCCAATAAGAGAGAGAAACTCACCTGCTGAAGGAACCGAATAACAAAAAGAGACACTCACTTTCTGGAGGAGAAGCTCAGTTGTGGGTGAGCCATTGGGTCACGGATCGAGGATAAGAGATCGTGAAATGGGTACAGTGATAGGGGGCAGAAATGGCTCCATTATACGGGAGTGAAGGAAGTGGGTTCGGTGATGGAGGTGGGATCGTGGGACAGGAAGAACAACAAATTGTGGGAGGTGAAGGATTGAGCGGATTGTGGGAGGGTTGGAGGTGAAGGATTGTGCGTTGGCAGTTGGAGGGGTAGGGCCGATAAACGTGAAGAACAAAAAAAAGGGGGGGGGGGGGGTGTAATAATGAAAGGCTAAACAAAAACACTAAACAGAAGCATAAACACCAAACAAAAATACTAAAGAGAAGTGCAAGAGAAGAACACAATGAAAATAGAAACAATAAACAGAAACACTAATGTAATTTCTGAACAGAGACACTAATGTAAACAAAAACACTAATTTAGATATTTTTGTTCAGAAATTAGGGGAAATTAGGTTTAAACATCAAAATGATACCTAAATTTTTTGAAATGTAGGAGAAAAATATCGAAGCAAACTATTCAATAAAAAGAGAGGAATGAGCGTCAGACACTAACGTAAACAAAAACAGTGCGGAAATTAGGGTTGAACATCAAAATGATACATGAAATTTCTGAAATGTAGGAGAAAAATATTGAAGTGAATGGGCATCGGATTAGTGAAATGGAAAGGAGAAGCTCAATATGAAACCCAATAAGAGCGAGAAACTCACTTGCTAGAGAAACCCAATAACAAAGAGAGACATTCACCTGCTCGAGGAGAGCTCAGTTGTGGGTGAGCCATTGGGTCGCGGATCGAGGATAAGAGATCGGGAAATGGGTACAACGATGGAGGGCAGAGGTGGGTACAGTGATGGAGGTCGGATCGTGGGACAAGAAGAACAGACAGATCGTGGGAGGTGAAGGATTGAGTGGATCGTGGGAGGGTGGGAGGTGAAGGACGGTGCATTGGATGTTGTGGGGGTAGGGCTAACAAACGTGAGGAACAAAAAAAAAGAAAAAAGAGAGGTGTATTAATGAAAGGGGCGAGATTCAATCCCCATACCTTTCGGCCAATAATCACTGAAAATACGAACTCACCCACAGCCAACCTCTTATCAACTAGTCAACAGTTATCCAACATATTCTGCCTCAATTTGAACCCTCCATTGAGGCGATCTGAATGTCTCAGCAAAAAATATCCTAATCAACAAAAAAATAGTCCTGATTTATTATATAGATATATGTGTGGGTGTGTTGCTTTCTTGACTTGTAAACTATAATAATTAGTTTCTCGTTTTATTACAGGCAGTGAGTAAATTGGTACCACCCTCGTATGCATCGGCGAAGAATAGGGAAAAAAAAACGCCCAAAATCTTGTTCCGAGAGACGCACCGCACGTTGGTGGGGGAGGGCTATAATTGGGTGAAAGACGTGACGAATGCGTGGTCGGTGGTGGCCGCACTTATTGCCACTATCGCATTCACTTCGGCCATCACAGTTCCCGGTGGCGCCGGCGACAACGGCACCCCCGTTCTCTACAAACAACCAGTATTTGTTATCTTCGCCATGACCAATGGACTGTCTTTTCTGCTCTCTACCATCGCCTTGCTTTACTTCATCAAAATCCAAAACATTCCCCACTCCGCGGTAGGTTTCGTCGAAGAGTTGTCACGCACAGTGCGCAGGTTTTTCTTCCTTCTGGGTTCCTCGGTGTCGACCACGATCGCGTCTTTTTGTGCCGCCTATTACTTGCTCAACGACGAGAACAGAATAGCACTGTTTATTCCCTTTGGAATATTTGTAGTGTCCTCCATCGGCTATGTGCTCAGAGAAGTTTTTCGTTAAGAAAAAAGTATTACGGGTAAGTTGATCACTTTCTTATGGCATGCATATGTGTAGTTTTTTTATTTTTTTGGGTAGATAATGGCATGCATATGTGATCTATCACATTCCAGCAGTCTCCCAAGGTCTTTACAAGAATTGATACATTTTCTTTTTCTTTTTGGTGGTCAAGGTGATGCAGGTAGAGAGCTACTTAAATACTCTGCGCCTTTTTTTTTTTTTTTTCACCTTAGTTATTATATGGACCTGCGCGTTCATGTACATTGATACGATGATATGACTTATGAGAAGAAAATATATTATTGGTATGACTTGATCAAAATATTTAGGAGGGAAAAATCAGACCTCCACATTCAAAGTTGTTGAGTTTAATGGAATAAGTTGAACACAACAACATGATGGAAGAGAGAGAATGTTCTGAATACCAGCTCAATACAGCTAAGCAGGTTTACATCAATATATATAGGGAAAAGAAGGAAAGGTTATTACAAAAATAACAACTCAATCAACAAGAAACAAGAATAACAAACTAATTCTAAAAAGAAAAAAATAAAGAAATATAAATAAAAGAAAATACAGATTCTAGAAGCTCTATTACACAATATTGCCCCCTGAAATTGAAAGCCAGTAAAGCACTGTCAATTTGTGACGGAGATTGAGAAATCGGGAGCTGGACAACGGCTTAGTTATAATATCAGCAAGTTGGTCTTTATATGGCATATAACGAATGAGCAAAGAGCCACGAACAACCCGTTCTCTGATAAAATGGTAGGCAACTTCAATATTCTTCGTGTGAGCATGCATAACCGAGTGGTGCACTATAGCGCATAACAAGCAGTGGTTATCTCTCTCAACAAGTGTTTTTTCGTAGGCACGAATCCCTAATCTTGCAAAGGCCCCTCAACTGCTACACCTTGAAACTACACTTGTGGCAAGAAAACCGATTTAGATTGTAGATTTGATGACTGCAATGATGCGGGGTTTGGATTTGGACAGAGTTATAGTAGGAGGAAGAAGGTTCAAAGAGAACATTTTAGAGAGATAGAGAGAGAGAGGATGAGGGTCTGTGAGATTTATCATTGTATTCAGAGGGAGGCACATGAATGAACCAGAAACATTTAGAATGGAAGTGAGACTCAGCAAGAGGGAGGACCCAGGCTGTGAACTGGGTAGTAGGGAGAGAGAGAGAGAGATGGTGTATTAGAGATAATTTAGAGAGATTGAAAATCATGAAGTAGTGTAAGAAGTAAAAACAAAATATTCTGATGAGCAAGAGAATGGGGCAGAAGGTGAGGAGAGAGAGCGAAGTTGATACGATTATTTGAAGAAATACACTCTTCGAGCGAGTGTCGTCTCCAAAAGAAGATGTTTAAAGGAAAGAAGTTCAGATTATTTCTTTTCTTATTTCCAGAGATGAGAAGCTTTATATATAGCTTCATATGCCTAAAAAAACAAACAACCTAAGCATACCCAACAAACAAATATAACAACTCCATAACAGACTAACAGTGGAAGATTCCATAACAAACTAATAGCAGAAGATTCCCTCCTTTTGAATCAACATGTAAAATCCTTCATCCACGTAGGCGGTCTTCTTATGCGAGATGGACCTCGAACTTGCTGTGTTTGGCTTGGACCTTGTTGACCCGGGTCTTCTTGCATGGTGTCCTGTGTGACCTGCTCCAATGGAATAGGCAGGGGCGTATAATTGTTCCCCTCTCCAAGAAACACCTTGTCCTCAAGCTGTAAATCGGGGTAAGCCTGGCGAAATGCCAAAAAATCTTCCCAAGTAGAGTTCTCGGGGGCACTGTCCAACCACTGGACGAGAACTTGCTGAATAGCGTGGCCGTGGCACAAAATGGTGCGAATGGAACAAATAGCTGTAGGAGATAAGAGAGGTCTGTTATTGAAATTTTCAAGAAGAAAGGAAGACACCTCAAAGGGGGTTGAACCACTGAATGGTTTGAGAGCTGAAATGTGAAAAGCCAGATGGATTTTGTAGTCACTAGGCAACACCAACTTGTACGCGATTGTACCGATACGTTCCACTACCGTAAAAGGGCCATAATACCGCTGGGCTAATTTTTGGGCGGCTCGCTGGACCACCAATATTTAGCGATATGGTTGAAGGTGGATGAGCACACAGTCACCCACACTAAGCTCAAGCTCGTGGCGATGCGCGTTGGCTTTCTGTGTCATGCGATGCTGGGCTTGACGCAAGTTATCCTTCAGAGAACGTAACAAAGCATCTCGTTCTGAAAGAGTGTCATCCAAAGCTTGGATTAAAGTAGAGCCCTTTGAGTAAGCGGGAATGGTGGGTGGAAGGCGCCCATACAACGCCTGAAAAGGTAAAATCTTGAGATCGCTATGGTGACTAGAATTATAACAAAATTTCGCCCAACACAAAAGAGAGACCCATGATTGTGGTTTCCCTTGGGTAAAAACTCGTAAGTGTTGCTCCAGCCCTCGATTTACTACCTCTATTTGGCCATCTATCGGTGGATGGTAGGCCTTGCTATGACGTAGTGACGTGTCGCTTAGTTCAAAAAGCCTTTTCCAAAAGTTGCTCATAAAATTCGGGTTGCGATCCGAAATGATGGAACTGGGGAAGCCATGTAGTTTAATGACCATGTCAGCAAATAGGTTTGCAGTTTTTGTCGCGGTAAAATGTAAAGGCAGAATACTAAAATGCGCTGATTTTGTGAGGCGGTCCACAACAACCAGAATGGCAGAAAAGTCACGTGATGAAGGTAAGCCTGTGATAAAATCCATATTAACCTCGTCCCATACCATCGTCGAAATTGGAAGGGGCTGAAATAGCCCGGCCGGGGCCTGAGTGGAATGCTTGATTTGCTGACAAATCAGGCAAGCCGCAACAAATTTCTCCACATCAACGCGCATCTTAGGCCAATAAAAGGTAGATGCAAGATGAACCAAAGTGCGTTTGACACCCATGTGTCCAGCTAAGGGAGTGGTATGGAATTCATGGAGCAAGACAAATTTCAACGAGGAATAGAGACTAACATAATAACATTGACGAAAGTATAGAAACCCATCCCGAACAGAAAAATCTGGAGCGAGACTTTCGGTAGCCCACTATTGATGGAGAAGCACCAAATCTGGCTGAGTGGCATTCTCCGAGCGTAAGGAAGCCAACAAATCACAAGTGTGATGGAACAACAAGGGTAAACAGAAGGGAAACTCATCGGTTGTGTGGATGGACTCGTCTTTATGCACGCATGAAAGAGCATCGGCTGCCTGATTGGATAAACCAGGCTTATATTCAATCCGAAAATGATAACCGAGCAACTTACGAATGTAAACCTGCTGGTCAGAGGTTGGAATAACCTGTTGGAAGAGTTCCTTGATGCTCTGGTGGTTTGTGCGAATGATAAAGAAATGGCCAAGCAGATATTGACTCCATTTGTGAATGGCCTTCGCGATAGCATGCAATTCTTTGATGTATGTCGAGAAAGCACAAATTTTGGGCCCTAGTTTCTTACTAAAAAAAGAGATGGGATATCCGTCTTGCATGAGCATGGCTCCGATGCCCACATTGGATGCATCGGTTTCTATGAGAAAGTCTAACTAAAAATTTGGTAATCGCAGCACCGGGGCTTCGACCATGGCTTGCTTGAGCGCAACAAAGGCATCGGTAGCTGCGGAGGTCCAAGTAAAATTATTGCAGCATAGTAAGTTCATGAGAGGAGCAACTATAGAGGCGTATCCTTTAATGAAATGCTGGTAATAGCCTGTGAGGTCGAGAAAACCACTCAGTTGCTTCAAAGTTGTCAGAACCGGCCAAGCCACCATGGCCTCGATTTTCTGTGGATCGGCAAGGACACCAGCTGCCGACACTAAATGGCCTAAATACTCCAACAGTTTCTTGACAAAATAAGCATTTAGATAACTTGATGTAGAAGCAATGTTGGTGTAAGCAAGTCAAGACCTTTTCGAAATGAGAGCATGGTCGGCCAAAGTCAAACTATAAACGAGGATGTCGTAAAAAAAAAAAAATCACAAATCGTCGCAAAAAAGTGGCAAAGATCTGGTTCATGGTGGCCTGAAACGTGGAAGAAGCAGTAGTCAGGCCAAAAGGCATAACGAAGAACTTATAGTGGCCTTCATGAGTCCGAAAGGCCGTTTTATAGGTGTCCCAGCTATGCACCTGAATTTGATGATATCCAGCCCGTAAATACAACTTGTTGAAAACAGGGACACCCCCTAATTCATCCAAGAGTTCATCAATTGTAGGGATGGGGAATATGTCCTTAATAGTTACCGCATTTCAGGGGCGGTAATCGACACAAAATTGGTAAGTTCCATCTTTCTTCTTAACTAGCAACACCAGAGAAGAAAAAGGGCTACGACTTGGTTTAATAATACCCTGCTCCAACATTTCACGCATCAACTTTTCCATCTCATTTTTTTGAAAGTGGGGTAGCGGTAGGGTCGGATATTCATAGGCTTAGTGTTTGGGAGCAAATGAATCTTATGATCAATGAAACAATGTGGGGGAAGACCAGTTAGACACCAAAATAAGTGGTGGAATTGGCGCAAGAGATGATCGAATGGTTGAGGCAATGTGCGAGGTAGCTCAAGATCATCCGAAATCTCAACAGGGGACATATGGAGCTGCTGGTGTGCAAAAAAATTCAAAACATCTGGGCTATGCAACAGGGCTTGGAATTGATGAAAAGTAACTAAACGTGGTGAGTTTGATACATCACCTTGCAAAGTCATCGGTTTTCCATCCCAAGATAACTCCATAGTCATAGCAGAATAGTCATGAGACACACGACCCAAACGTTGGAGCCATTAGATGCCCAATACCACCTCCGGTCCCTCAATTGGTAAGACAAATAAATCTAAAAGAAATGCGTAGCCTTGCATATTCATGGTTACCTGAGGACAAAAAAACTTGCACACCAAGAAATCCCTGTTGCCAATATACACTTGGAAGTGAGATGTTGGTTGAATAAGAAGGTCCAATTGTTCTGGCAATGCCGGTTTAATGAAATTGTGAGTACTCCAACTATCAATGAGCACTTGAAAACGATGATTGCCAATCTCACCCATTAATTAGAGTGATCGAGGGTTCACCTGTCCTGCCAATGCGTTTAAACTATAAATATCGACGGTGACCTCCTCTTCCACGGGCTCAGCTATGGGTAAGTTAGAAGGAAGTATAGTGTCATCATTATCAGTTCCCACGAGAATAAAGAATTTACTGTGACAACGATGGTTAGCGTTGTACTTTTGATCACATTTATAACATAATCCCTTATCTCTTTTTTCACGTAATTATGTTGGAAAGAGGCAACGAATGGGCAGATTCGGTGGTTATGGCAGAGCTGGGGAGGGTGATAGGTTGGTGGATAGGTGCGCTGTATGGGAAGGACGGGTAGTGTGTAGTGTAGGATGGTACGGTTGGGTTGTAAGTGTAACAGCATGTGGAACAGACTGAGAAGGAGACAATGGTAGGGGCCATTTCTGCCAAGGTCGACTACTCACTTTAGCCTCTTCTGAATGAGCTTCGTAAGATCGAGCAAGCGCAAATGATTCCATTAATGACGTGGGTCGTGAAAACAGCAACTCCAGACGAATATCCCGCCGCAACCCGGTTATAAAAAAACTGATCATTAGAGGTTCAGAGATTTCAGTAACCTTATTCATCAATTCTTCCAATGCCGAATGAAAATCTTCCACCGTTGTAGTTTGTGTAAGTTTAGAAAGGTTACCTTGGTGGTCCTTGTACATAGAGGTCCCAAACTGATGCTTCAGATTGACCAAAAAATCCTTCCATGATGTCAACAAATTGTTGATCTTTATCCATTGCTACCAAGCTACTGCGCTTCCTTCCATGTGGAATGATCTGATTTAAAGGCGTAAATGTTCTGGAGTGCCATGAAAATTGAAAAACTCTTTGATTCGAAATACCCAGTTATTTGGGTCAGACCCATCAAATTTCAGAATTTCTATTTTCATGGAATGCAACACCAGAGATACTTCAGAGCTCCCCGAAGAGACTTCCGTAAGTGGAGGTTCTAGGTGAGATGGACCTATCGATTTGGCTGAGAGACCTGGAGACCCTTGAATCTGAGAACGCAAGCCATCAAGTCCGAATCCACCGTGGACATATGTTGCTGCAGTGTTTTATGGATAGACACGGTCTGATCTTCAAATTGTGCCTGTAACGTCTTCATTGTGACTATCCTTTCGTTCATGGCTGCCATTATGTTGGACTCTTCCATGGAGAAGAAATCAATTAAAGCACCAATGATACGATTATTTGAAGAAATAGACTCTTCGAGCGAGTGCCGGCTCCAAAAGAAGAAATTTGAAGGAAAGATGTTTGGATTATTTCTTATCTTATTTCCAGATATTAGAATTCATATGCCTAACAAAACAAACAACCCAACCATACCCAACAAACAAATATAACAACTCAATAACAAACTAACAGTGGAAGATTCCATAACAAACTAACAGCAGAAGATTCCCTCCTCTTGAATCAACATGTGAAATCCTTCATCCACGTAGGTAGTCTTTTTATGCGAGTAGGACCTCAAACTGGCTGTGCTTGGCTTGGACCTTGCTAACCTGGGTCTTCTTCCATGGTGTCTTGTATGACCCGCTCCATTGGAATAGGCAGGGGCGTATCAGAAGTGGAAGTAAGAGCCGATAACCGTGAAGTCCAATGGTTCAAACCACCAGCAACATATTAGCGGCGATGTTTTAGGAGGCCAAAGTAGTGACGGATCCGCTGCACTGAGGCTAGAATAGAGCCGATGAGGCTGGGAACTGTTGTGTTTGTGAATACAGAACATATATGGAAAAGTAGAAAGAGAAGTGCGAAGAGAGCTCTCCTAGTTCTTGACAAACGGGGAATTTGCCATGGATATTGAGGGCTGCAATTGTTGTCATTTCCCATGGGTAAATCTTGAAATGAATTTGATTTGCAGTGGGTTCTTGTTCTTAGTTCTCTTTCTAAGAGAGGAAGAGAGAGAGAGAGAGATGGAGAGAAGGTCGAAGTAATTTTTTTTCTCCCATTTATCAGGGAGAGCTTTATGGATAAATCCATAGTAGGGGATAGTCAAAGGAGACATTTGCAGATGAATATTGTTGTGTTCTGGAGATTGTTGGCCTTAATATAGTCCCCCAAGATCTTGACGTTGCCAACACGAGAAACTTCGGATACGTCAAGGAACTCACGGAGAATAGGGGAGACCAATATCGGCTTCTGTATGTCGATAACTTTCAATGCAGTGGCAAAACAGGCTGCAACAGTAGTTTCTTTCGCTGCTGCCATCAGAGCCCCACAACCTTGGAAGAAAACCCTAGATGAAAGTTCCATGATTGGCTTATGTGTCTTGGTTCAGTGGCGAAAGTCAATCCCGATCTGAAGTTGAAGAACGATCGAGTGGAGTTGTTGAGGTGAACGAACGCCAATAGTTAACAACAATTTATCTGATGTTTCGGATCGAGACTCTTGAGGGGCGAGACTTACCCCTAGGGCTTGAACCGACTTCTGTTTATTTAGTTACTCTGTTTCAGATACCGGGGTGTAGAGATTCGGAGAAGACGACCACATTGTGGAGTGAGTTGGTTAGATCGGTGGATGCACAGAAAAAAAAAAAAAAAAAGGCTATGAAATTGGATTACTATCTGCCGAAGAGGATATGGATGGAGCGATTGTTGCTTCTCTGAAAGAAGTGGCTTATAAGGGTACTATATTGAACAGAGAAGGGTATCTGCTGAAGATAGTAGCGAGTTCTAGTGACCTTTCATTGCAGCCGCTAAAATGGGGTGGACTTGGAGATGAGCTTTGTTTCATGAAACGGTTTGTCACATCTGCTTGTCCATTGGCTTACGGGTATATTGGATTGGATGTTCGATATCAAATCTTCAGTTCATTATACATCCATTCAACTTTGCCATCGGAGAAAGGTGTCCTGTTATTAAAAAATAAAAAATAAATAAATAAAAAAAAATCAAAAAAGGACAAATGATATTTTTTCAAAGAAAGTTCTTTAGTTCGTTATCTCCCACCATTGCGAATGCTTCTACCTTGACCCACTTGGTGAAATAATCAATTATCACCAGTAGGTACTTTTTGTTTCCAAGAGCTGGTGTAAACGGCCCAGCACATACATTTCCCATTAAGCAAATGGCCACGGGCTGGTTATTGGAGTTTGCTGTTAAGTAGGGACCTTGATGTCATTGGAAGAGCAATAAAAGAACTATGGAAAAAGAGTAAAGACGCAAGATTTAGCATCTGCAGCTCCACTGCTGCAGCGATCAAGATGCAAAGAGTTGCTAAACTCTCTGCATTTCCACCACTGCGGCGGTGAAACCACCGCTGTAGTGGTCACCCGCCAAGAAGCCTACTGGCTTCTCCACCGCTGCAGCGTGAAACCACCGCCGCAGCAGTCAGCTTCCACCTGTTTTAGATATTTTATGATATTTCAGTTGATATTTTGGATCCCATATATATTCCCTCTTTGCCCAAACACAAGAGGACGTTTTTTGGAAGGGTTTGAGAGCTCCAAACGAATATCAACCAAGAGAAGATCACAAAACCAAGAAGATGAAATGATCTCGGAACGGTTTTAGCATCGGTTCTTCGGATAACGGCTAGTCTCCTTCGTTCTCTCTTCATTTCTTAGTTTGGTTGGTAGTTTTTGTTTATGTTTAGCTTGTATCTAGTTGAATATAGAGCTATGGTCATGTGTAGCTAAACATATATTGTTTAGGGGTTGATTGAACTAATGAAAACGTGTTTTGTATAAATCAATGTTTCGTTAATGGCAGTTCATGTTTATCCAATTGTGTTTACCGTTTTATTACAATCATAGTATGCTTGTATTGGTATTGTAGTTGATTTGAGAATACGGAGTTTGACACTTGGGAGAGGTAACCCCGGATTCGGATTGGACTTTAAACACAACCCGACGATCTAATAACCCGGGAGGGTATTAGAAAGTGTGCAATCTGTGGTATTGGGGTGAGACTCATGTGACTAAGTGTAGGATAGATGGTTGAGGGGGACTTCGGAGTTGACGCAAAATCACATATTCTTTCAATTTACACTCGGGAGAAATAGTGAGTGAGATTTCGATACCGAGATTGTCGGATATGATGAATGTCGTTAATGTAAATTACATTGAAACAAATGCATTTAAGTGAACAAAGTTAATCTCTAGACAATATTTTTCCATAAACGTCATACTAGTATATTAGTATAATTAGTTTAGTTTATTATTAACATAACCTTATTAGTTTAGTTTGTATTGAGTAATTGATGCAATGAAAGATAGAGTTACGGTAGGAGTAAGAAGGTTCAAAGAGAGCATTTTAGAGCGAGATAGAGGATTGAGTAATTATATTTTTGGGATAAGATTCCAAAAATAATTTTCTAAGGACCATTTCATGTGTAAGAAAGCATTGATTCTTTTTTACTCCCACAAAATTATTCTCACCACCCCCCGTGAGCCACCACCACCCCATCAGCCATCACCACCCCCAGCCACACCAATCCGTTGTCGACCTATACCACATGCCAATGACCATACATTTAAAGAGAAAAAAAAAACAAATGTTACAACTAAACGTGTTTCTTATCTCTGTTCTCATAAATTCAAAGAAATAATTTCAGAACAATGGTCATTACCAAACATGTTTCTATTCCCAGAATAGTCCAAAACATAAACAAAATTCTCATCCCAATTTATTGAAAGTAGAAACAAAAAATTAGAAACACTAATCAAATGTCACCTTAAATAACATACTAATGAAGGAAGAAATGAGAGATATTGGAGATGGATAGAGAGTCATTCTCATTGATTCACTAAGTGATTACAATCTGGTCTTATATGAAAATAACATACTATGAAGGAAGAAATAAGAGACATTGGAGAAGCATAGGGATTCATTCTCATTGATTCACTAGCGTTGCGTTTGGTATGCTGGAATGAGATTGAATGAAATAAAATATTAATAGAATTAGAATTAGGATAGCAATAGAATGAAATGATCATTACCATTTCTATATTTGGTGAAAAAAAAAGATTACATATGGTTTTAGAATGACATTAAAGGGTAAAATAGTAATTTAATTAAAATTTCAAACGATAAAATAGTTAATTTAATTAGATTTCATTGTAATTCAAATATTTGGTTAGTATTTGGTTGCATTTTTTGGCCGATGAGTGATTAAAACCTAATCCATGTAATTGAGACTAACGAATACCAAGTTTATCTTTGTATTAGTTAATCCGATGTTTTGTGGAAGTAGGGAATCATTGATAATGAGAATAAGATTTGATCCCATGTACCAAAAATATGAATAGAATGATCATTCCCATAACCATTTCACTTCCGTCTCAAATCCCATGTACCAAACACAGTGTAAGTGATTACATTCTAGTCTTATATGAAAACAAAATATGGATTCTCCATACTTAAGGATTATTTTTTATTTTATATATATATATATATATATATATATATATATATATATATATATATATTTATAAAGTAAAAACTTGTCAATCAAATATAAACATGTAATTTAAAGAATACAAAGTATAATTTTACTTAGCTTTCTTAAAAGTGAGGGTATAAAAATTTTGAGCGTGAATTTTCTCTCCACAATTTTTATAATCCAATCTCATGCATCCATTTATCTTAAATCAATCTCAACCTTAAACAAAATGATATTTCAAAAAATTTGTCCTAATTTATTATCATTGCCAAACTTCTCCCTATCTAAAAGTATTATATCGATTTTCAAGTGTAAGAAATAATAAATAAAATAATCACCTAATAAAATATATATATAAAACTTAAAGAGTATAAAATATAGAATTTTTTTTTTTTAAAAATCTCATCCCATAAAAACATCACTTTATGGAGTCCCGTAAAAACATAAAATTAAGTTATGACAATCCTGGTACTCAACGACAATTTAATCCAATCCTTGTGGGTACGACAACCTCTACTCTTCCCATTATACTAAAAGTTGAACTGTACACGTGCGATGAAAGTAGCGGTGTAAAATTCCACTATTAAATTTTTGGCGCCGTTGCCGGGGATTGATTTTTATTTTGTTGTTGATATTGTGAGTAAACTTGATTTTAATTTTGGCATTTATTTTGTTTATAATTTTCTTTTTAGTTTTCTTTGTTTTACGAGGTGCTTGAAGATGGATCGTCGACAAGTTCTCATTAGTTTCTTTCAACGAGATTTCGAGCCATTTTATTGTACTTGGGATCAATACAAGGAGTTGCTCATTTGGTTCCCCTATCATCGTTTACCGAGGGAGTGTCAACTACTGAACTTCCTCGATGGGTTACTAGCCACAACAAGAAATTGGGTAGAAGGGGTAAATAATACCACCTTTTTCGACCAACTAACTGCGGCCAAAGCCTATCGACTGTTGGAAGACATGGCTGAGTATGATTTTCACTATTGGAATTATTCAACAAGCTACCAAAGCTTGGGGGATAGTCTCACCACTTTGGAGCCATGGATTGACACTCCGAACCAACACTTGGAGTCTTCCCCTACCCTGGAAGATATGTTTGTTGAATTTATGGGGGAGACTTAAGCATTCTAGAGGAAAACGAATGACCGATTCTATAAGACCTCAATTGTAGCATGTGCATCATCTCAGTGGTATTTTAGAGTAATTGTGAAAATTTGGGGTGGAATTGGGATAATTAAAAATTCAAATAAAAAGTCTAGGGGTTAAATTGAAGATATGGAAATAGTAAATCCCAATTTAGAAAGGTAAATTGACATTTAACTTAAAATTAAAACTTTTAGGGGTGCAACTGCAATTTAAGGAAAAAAATCTTAAAAGTGGACCTAAACTAAAATGATGCTTTTAGGAAGTTAAGGGGAGGAAAGGGTAATTTCACAAAAAAATATATATTTACGTGATCAGAGCCACCGGTCGGAGTAGAGCATGGACGACGACGTGGCAGGAGGAGGTGACCGCTTAATCCACTAGCTACATGCATATAAATACCGACCTATGCATGTAATGATCACGAAGAAACAATTCTCGGAACAGGAACCGCAAACCGGAGGAGGAGAAGAGAGGAAATCTAGAGAGAGAGAGAAGATCGGAGGGTTCTCCGGCGAAGGCAGGGTGTTCCGGTTTCAGGGTTGTGGGTGTGCGTGGGTATTCGGTGGTCGACGGGGAGCTTCGTGGTGTGACGTTGTCAATTTTGAGGAGGGACAGAGAGGGTGGTTCGGCTCAGGTGGTGGGTGATCGTCGCCGGTCGACCGGTAAGTGTTCGGTAATATGTTCGTCCGTGCATGTGTGCTCTGTTTTGAGTTATTGTCGATGTGTGTGAGTGTTTTTAAACGTGTTTGTGTGTATATGGATGTGTATATTTAGTAGGGTGGCCGGAGTTGGTGAGAGAGAGAGATTGGCGGAGGGCGTTCGTCGGTTCGGTTGGTCGGTGGATGTATGGGTGGACGGTCGTCGGCCGTCGGCTGCCTGTGACGATGTCGATATGCGCCAGTGGGTACCGCCTTGCCGATGGATGGTGCGTGGCCGGCCGGTGGTCACCCCAAAATAGCAAACGGTGAACAGAGCCGGGAAGCAAAAACAGGAAACGGGGAAAAAGAAGAAAAAAAAAAAAAAAAAAAAAAAGGGGGGAATTGCAGAAACCACCCCAGGAGAATCCAAAACTCATCTCATGGTCGCCAAACGTTTCGAAAACAGGTGAAACTCCAATCGATTATTAATTCTCGTTAAATTAAATTTTATTTAGTGTTACAAATCCTAAAATCATAATAATTTCGTGACGATTAATTAATTTTAAGTGTGTAGTACATAAAATTAGTAACGATTCGGAATATAGGGTCCGCATTGCATGATTAGAATGATTTCGATAAGATATTAATTTAGAATCTGCCACTATTAGGTTCGCAGGCACTAGCGTCTAGATAAAGTGCGGTCAGTGTCAGTTTTGCAAACGGATATTGAGGTGAGTGTACTGTCTTCTTGCCAAACTATGTTTCTACAAATATATATGATGAAATATGTGAATATTTAAATTGTATGAATTTATAAATGATATGGATCAAGCACGATTTGAATAAGGTGGTAAACTGAATTTCGATAGTTTTCGGAAAGGAGCTGAAAATGAATTTCCGCTGGATTCGCTAAAATTAGACGGCGTGTTTAAAAAGAGAATAGGAAACATCTATTTTTCTAAAAATGCCTAGTTTTCTAAAAATAAAAAATAAATGGTGGAAAAGTGGTATTGATAAAATCAGACGTTTTCTTTAAAAGAAGATATAAAATATGATTTTTGAATTTAAAAGCTGGTTTGAGAAAAGTGGTGGACGTGGTGATTTGACGAGTTTGAGTAAGTGATATTTATTGAGTTGCGATTCGATGATATTGTATTTGATTTTGACGATGTCATGGTTGTTCTCCCCGAAAGGGGTGTGGATTATATTTCTCCCCGAAAGGAGTGTGGATTATATTTCTCCCCCAAAAGGGGTGTGGATATTTCATAGGAAGGCATTCCTATGAATGTTACGGTACCGTTGCAACTCCCGATCGTGAGGTTAAAACGATCACTAGGACTGGCCAGTGTGTGTTTGAGATTGGTGCTTAGGATGTGGTGTTTCACATATATTGGTTGATTTGATATTATTTATTATGATGATTGGTAGGATTTTATACGAGATGGAACTTATCTATATTGCTTTATTGTCATTACTTATATACTTATGCTTGATCTATACTAGATTGTGGAAATATTTAGAAAGTATTAATATTTTCGAAATATTTTACTAAGAAGGCAGTACACTCGCAGGTACAACGGCTAGGAGTCGGTCCCCTACTGGCACTAGGTACAGCTATGTGATGGGGTCTTGTGGATGATTAAGAGAAGCTGTCAGAGTCGAATCTAAGAGGGTTCAGGGATAAATACTTTTAGTTAGAAAAAACTTTGGGCTGGGTGCACCCCCATAGTAAGTGTTTGTATTATACAGTGGGTGTATATTGTCATACTTACAGGTTGTTTGGTTTTTGGTGATGTCATGCTGTAGTCACGCCTGCCTCGGGATGATGGGAGTCCGGGAAGGGTTGTGACAATTTTGGTATCAGAGCCTAGGTTATAGGTTCTGTAGACTTGTCAGGAGATGTGTCAGTAGAAGGTTATGAGGTAGGAAGACGTGCCAGTCGTCTAGTCAGTAGGGGACATGAGATAGGGCGTTAATAGGTGAGCTTGGTATGGGGATGTTAGGTTTTTATTTTATAAAGTTATGCATTAGCATGGTGCGTGAGGGGTCGTCTTTTGGCAGGCAACGATATGACCGCGTGGTGATATTACTAGGAGATATGTCTTCCACGGGATAAGAAGGCTAAGTTAGATAAACAACAAATTACATCGTTATCAATATACTAGATGATATGGTAGAACACACATAATAAGAAATAATATTTAAAGGGAGTAAAATCGCTTTCTAGACAATCTGAAAGGAAATTATAATATTACTAGACAAGAATTTAATTTGGTAGCACTTTTTTGATTGGTTAATAGACGAAATAATGGTTATGGCATGTAGCAAGGTAATAGGAAATGATATATAAGAAATAGCCGAGGATTGTGGATCTAAGAGGATAGTAGGTGCGTGTAGATATAATTCATTTGGATAAGTAATATAGAGTTGCGGGCGGAGTCAAATTTGGGATAAATAAAAATATGTAATGTTGGAAAGACATATCTAGTACCTCAGTTAGTCTGACAATGGGTTTAGGAGGTTAGCAAAGGGTCAAGAAAGGATATCACAAGTCAGTACGCAGATGTTGTTCATACAAATTCCGGCAGCGGATATTGTAATAGCTAGGGATTTTTCCTATTTAGTTTCGAAAATGGACAAGGGGCTTGTAAGCGTGATTGGTAACTGTGGTTACTATTAAATAAGTTCTATAAGGATAAGGAGGTGAACGTTCAGCACAGAAGTTGGTTAAGTATACTGGTGTTAATGAATGTGGGAAAATGAGTGGATTAATTTAACTCGATGTTGGATTGCATTTAGTTGAATTTAAACAACTTTGGGTGGAAAATAAAAATAAAAATAATAATAAATAATAAATAAAATAATAATAATAATAATAAATAAATAAATAAATAAATCGTGGGATATTGGGGGATGGGAGTAAGTTTGTTTGCAGTTTAGGAAATTTTAATAGAAGAAGAAGTCGTTACAATAAATTAGAATATCAACTAATGATTTAGGTAGACCTGGTGTGTGTTTCCATAAGGATCTGGTGTTCGTAACGTAAAAAAAACAAAAACAAAACTAGAATGTGTTACTAAGGTAGTGACTAACACAGTAAATATGACTAGTACTCTTAAGGCATAGCATTCAAGTGAATCCAAAAGAAGCTAAAGGGGTGGATTGACGGAATATGGAGAAGGCCGGGAACATGTGACTGGAATTCGAAACTTTTTTTTTTGGAACTAGTAGAGATTGTATTCGTTCTAACGTTTACTGACATCTCCTGCATGAAGGGGTTTGTGCTTTAAGTCGAAAAAAAAATAGGAGTTGCATATATTTGGATTATTCATACTAATGTGGGTGTCAAGTTGAGATCTTTGTAAGTCTATTAGGCAATCGGTTGGGTGACCACTCAAATGGAGCTGGTAGATATGAAGTTGACATTTAGTGATTATAGGGTAGAAGCGCAGGAGTAGATGTCCAATTGGAAACGATAAGAGTAGAAGGGGATGATGATGGTCACAGTGCTGACTATAGCAAATATTTCAGGTCAAAAAATTTGTGAGCTGATTGTTCATATTAACTTATGGGTTAAGTTAAGGCCCTTGTAAGTTTAGTGGGCGGCTGGTCGGATGTTAATGGTGTTTGGTGTTAATTTTTACCGTGGGTGTAGACATATAAAGGTCGGATGTCCAGCTAAGAAGGTTTAGCGAGGCAGTGAAAATTGACTGTAGAACTGATCGGCGTGTCTGAAGGAACGATAAAGTTGGGAAATTTGAATTAAAATGCATAGGGTTGATAATACCAATTTATAGATGAGATCTTGGGGAAAAAATATATGGAATAAGATATACAATACCCTAGTAATATTAACTATACGGTAATGGCATGGGCATGATTAGTAGATTGGGAATGGAAATAGGGAATCACGGCATTTGTTATCCGGTGATTTGTTCGTCAAGTTAAGGTCAAGAAGTAACGAAATCTCTAGGCGGGCTATTGTAGCCTTGACCTATACCAGAAAAGAAAGGGAGAGGAGTTCGAGGAGTATTATCCTAATACGTATGTCCAATATATATATATATATATATATATATATATATATATATATATATATATATATATTGATAGGATTGTTCGATGGTGTGATGCACCAATTTAATGCAAATATTAAAAATTAAGTTGGAACAAAATATTTTTAAAAAAAATAAAAATCAAAAGGGACAAGGATTAGTAATTCTAGGAATTTTATTAATTGGTTATTCGAAATCTTGGAACTGAAATTCTGAAATCATATATGTTATCGTCGCATGGTGACCTGAATAATAATTGTTATCAAAATAAAATAAGTCGTCAGTATATGAACAACCCGCGAGGGGAAAACTGTAGTGTTAGGAGCTGATGATTATTTGAACATGCGGATTAAAATTTTCTATACTCCTTTAGTTGCCCAAGTGGAAGTTGATACCTTGTAAATACGATTCAGATATTGGAAGATGTGTTGAGCGATTGTGTCGTGGCAGTTTTTTGGTAGATGGTGCAATGTTAATAAAGTCTGTTTATGCTAATAATTATCTTGTTGTTAATTAGGGTGGCATCGCATAAAGTGTTATATGAAAAGGATACAGGATTCCGATCTGATAAACTGAACTGAGACAGGGAAACGAAACTTATGTGGAATTTAGAATAGCCGATGTGACTACTTTCTTTTACTGGAAATTAGAAATTATTGAGATGTTACGGGACAAGGAGAATTTAAAATATCCTTGAGTTGATATATATACATGATATAATATTTTACAGTAGTAGCTAATAATTATTAGAAGGTATCGATTTCGTTGTGACTGGGGTGCACCTATGTACTTCGAGTTGTATACATATGTGGATATATGTTTGAAGCATGTTAGGCTGGTGGAAACGAACCTGAAACGCGTGACCATGTCAGGGACTTGGTAAAATATGGGAGCATGAAGGGATTCTTTATAGGTTGTTTGTTTGATATATTGGAGTTGCAGTTATGAGAGTTGGTTATATTTAAGTATTAGGAAAGATATCGATATAAGTATTAAAGTGTTGAGATAGGTATTGAGGTTGATGATAGTTGAGTTATCTGTGCCTATAAGACTGGTGGCAATTATTATTAGGTTAAATGTAGAATGGAAAATATTGTTGCGACAAGCGACTAGGGAATGTTGGTTGAAATGGATAAGTGCCGGTTACGACGGGGTGAAATAGACTCACCGTACCGAAATATTTTTCTGTATATAGTGTTGTTACTGATTTTGATTTTATCGGAGTAGCGCAGTGGAAGTAATTAGGAACATGAGATCTTTTGACAGAGAGTTATCCGTGTTAAGGGTAACCGACCAAGTGCACTTTGTTTGTTGGATGGTTATGATTTGACGAAAAGTTGTTGGTTATAAATTTTGGGCGATTTGGGGTAATGAGACCATGTATAGAAAACAATTGTTCTAGAAGCACATGAGACTAGTATAACTTTGTGATGCAACTTTGACATATTAGTAGCCTGACGAAAATTAATGACGTTTAGGAAGAAAGGGAAGTTAAGTCCAAGGTACATCGGACCATATGAAATTTTAGATCGGGTGGACATGATCGCGTATGGACTTGTGTTACTGCTGGAATTATCTCGACTACATGACGATCTCGGTAAATCGATGCTCTGGAAATACGTGTCAGACCCTTCTCATGTGTTGATTTCGCAGCTGATCGAGTTGGAAACAGATTTGACCTACAGGGAAGAGTCAGTTCAAATCATAAGCTATAAAGGTCAGGTGTGCGAATGAAAATGATTATGTTAGTCGAGGTGTTATGGCGCAATCGTGCAGCGAAAGATACAACATAATAGCGAGAAGACGAGATGAGGAACAAATACCCACATTCTTTCGACTAAGGTAATAAAAATTTCGGGACGAAATTTCTTTTAGGAGGGAAGAGTTGTAAGACCTCAATTGTAGCATGTGCGTCATCTCAGTGGTATTTTAGAGTAATTGTGAAAATTCAGGGTGGAATTGGGACAATTAAAAATTCAAATAAAAAGTCTAGGGGTCAAATTGAATATATGGAAACAGTAAATCCCAATTTAGAAAGGTAAATTGACATTTAACTTAAAATTAAAACTTTTAGGGGTGCAACTGCAATTTAAGGAAAAAATCTTAAAAGTGGACCTAAACTAAAATAAAGCTTTTAAGAAGTTAAGGGGAAGAAAGGGTAATTTCACAAAAACTATATATTTACGTGATCAGAGCCACCGGCCGGAGCAGAGCATGGACGACGACGTGGCAGGAGGAGGTGACCGCTTAATCCACTAGCTACATGCATATAAATACCGACCTATGCATGTAATGATCACGAAGAAACAATTCTCGGAACAGGAACCGCAAACCGGAGGAGGAGAAGAGAGGAAATCTAGAGAGAGAGAGAAGATTGGAGGGTTCTCCGGCAAAGGCAGGGTGTTCCGGTTTCAGGGTTGTAGGTGTGCGTGGGTATTCAGTGGTCGACGGGGAGCTTCGTGGTGTGCCGTTGTCAATTTTGAGGAGGGACAGAGAGGGTGGTTCGGCTCAGGTGGTGGGTGATTGTCGCCGGTCGACCTGTAAGTATTCGGTAATATGTTCGTCCGTGCGTGTGTGCTCTGTTTTGAGTTATTGTCGGTATGCGTGAGTGTTTTTAAACGTGTTTGTGTGTATGTGGATGTGTATATTTAGTAGGGTAGCCGGAGTTGGTGAGAGAGAGAGATCGGCGGAGGGCGTTCGTCGGTTCGGTTGGTCGGTGGATGTACGGGTGGACGGCCGTCGGCCGTCGGCTACTTCTGACGATGTCGATATGCATCGGTGGGTACCGCCTTGCCGATGGATGGTGCGTGGCCGGCAGGTGGGCACCCCAAAACAGAAAACGGTGAACAGAGTCGGGAAGCAAAAACAGGAAACAGGGAAGAAGAAGAGAAAAAAAAAAAGAAAGAAAAGAAAGGAAAAAAAAAAAAAAAAAAGGGGGAATTGCAGAAACCACCCCAGGAGAATCCAAAACTCATCTCATGGTCGCCAAACGTTTCGAAAATAGGTGAAACTCCAATCGATTATTAATTCTCGTTAAATTGAATTTTATTTAGTGTTACAAATCCTAAAATCATAATAATTTCGTGACGATTAATTAATTTTAAGTGTGTAGTACATAAAATTAGTAACGATTCGGAATATAGGGTCCGTATTGCATGATTAGGATGTTTTCGATAAGCTATTAATTTAGAATCTACCACTATTAGGTTCGCAGGCACTGGCGTCCTGATAAAGTGCGGTCAGTGTCAGTTTTGCAAAGGATATTGAGGTGAGTGTACTGTCTTCTTTCCAAACTGTGTTTTTACGAATATATATGATGAAATATGTGAATATTTAAACTGTATGAATTTATAAATGATATGGATCAAGCACGATTTGAATAAGGTGGTAAACTGAATTTCGATAGTTTTCGGAAAGGAGCTGAAAATGAATTTCCGCTGGATTCGCTAAAATTAGACGGCGTGTTTAAACAGAGAATAGGAAACATCTATTTTTCTAAAAATGCCTGGTTTTCTAAAAATAAAAAATAAATGGTGAAAAAGTGGTATTGATAAAATCGGACGTTTTCTTTAAAAGAAGATATAAAATATGATTTTTGAATTTAAAAGCTGGTTTGAGAAAAGTGGTAGACGTGGTGATTTAACGAGTTTGAGTAAGTGATATTTATTGAGTTGCGATTCGATGATATTGTATTTGATTTTGACAATGTCATGGCTGTTCTCCCCGAAAGGGGTGTGGATTATATTTCTTTCCGAAAGGGGTGTAGATTATATTTCTCCCCATAAGGGGTGTGGATTGTATTTCTCCCCAAAAAGGGGTGTGGATATTTCGTAGGAAGACATTCCTATGAATGTTACGGTATCTTTGCAACTCCCGATCGTGAGGTTAAAACGATCACTAGGACTGGCCAGTATGTGTGTGTTGGAGGTGTGTGTTTGAGATTGGTGTTTAGGATGTGGTGTTTCACATATATTGGTTGATTTGATATTATTTATTATAATGATTGGTAGGATTTTATACTAGATGGAACTTATCTATATTGCTTTATTGTCATTACTTATATACTTATACTTGATCCATACTAGATTGTGGAAATATTTAGAAAGTATTAATATTTTCGAAATGTTTTACTAAGAAGGCAGTACACTCGCAGGTACAACGGTTAGGAGTCGGTCCCCTACTGGCACTAGGTAGAGCTATGTGATGGGGTCTTGTGGATGATTAAGAGAAGCTGTCAGAAACGAATCTAAGAGGGTTCAGGGATAAATACTTTTAGTTAGAAAAAACTTCGGGCCGGGTGCACCCCCATATTAAGTGTTTGCATTATACAGTGGGTGTATATTGTCATACTTATAGGTTGTTTGGTTTTTGGTGATGTCATGCTGTAGTCACGCCGGCCTCGAGATGGTGGGAGTCCGGGACGGGTTGTGACCGATTCAATGAGCAAGAGGACCGTCTTGACAAAATTAAGACAATCTGCACTGAAATTGATGTGACTGTAACGTCTATTCAGACGTAAATCGGTCAGTTTATTTACTTTATTGAGGCCGAGTCAGAGATTGTGGCACTAAGAGACACACAAGACACATTCATCAAAAGCCACCAGGAGGAACATGATACGAGCGGGAAGAGCTTGGGAGCATTCAATGATGATTATTCGAATGAGACGGAAACCCAAGCATGGATCAACGATTGTGATTCTTCACCATTTGAGATCCAATTATTGATACCGCCACCGATCCAAGAAGATCACATCTATGAGGATCCAATGTGGCTCAATTGTCCTTCGCCGCCTTTAACTCCATTTATTCATGCCGACTAAGCATAAAATTCATAAATGAGTCTTATTGAGAGTTCGAGCCAAACAATGCCACATCTCGCCAAGCTTGAGGGCGTTCAAAATAAAGACCCATATGTGGTGTTTTATGACATTTGCTATGGACGGAAGCCACTCTTTGACGAACACTTCTCCATGTCAGGCCGAGGACTTTAAACCAAGTGCTTCTTGGGAGGCAACCCAAGTTTTTAGAATAAATTAGATCATCATCGCCGACTTCATTCGGAGGCGATATTATCTCGCTTCTTAGGTACATGTTCTAAACCCTCTTTGTCATTATAATGCATGCTAATTGTTGAGATCAATGATTGGGTCATTGTGGACACTAATCGTTAAGTTTGGAGGTGATGTGTAGTATTTTAGTATGTTTAATTGTTGTTCGCTGTATTAGTTTAGTTTAATTATGCATGTTTGTTTGTTAGTGTAGTTTGTGTTTGTTTATTGTTGTTTTTGTGTGCTAAGTTTTGTGTTCATCTGAGCCACTACCCGATGATGAAATTATCCCCTGGTTGTTTTTCGAGGTTAAGAGTAATACCTATTCATATGTGTTCTATGTGCTTGACATGTCATTTTTGTAAAAGTTATTCTGGATCCTAATTTGCATGAGCAAGTAGACTTAGTATATAGCTATCCAATTGATTTGAGGCCGATTCTTCATTAGCCAAATTCATGACAATTTAATGGATTCTAGAACCTGATTGGGGGAAACTTGAGGCGAAATCCTAGGCGAGATAGTTCAGGAGATATGATTAGGCATTCATTTTGATTGCTTGAGCCTTTGAAGGTTACATTATAATATGTTTATCCCTTATTACCTTGTCGAAGCCTATTAGCCATTTCAATTATGAACATATAACAAATACCCCCTAACCAATAAAACTTTTTCCAAACCTATGTCGCAATACCGAAGGCACAATTTGAGTGAAATCAAGTTAGCATTCATCTATGCTACTTGAAGTGAGCAGTTGGGTTTAGGGCAAACTTTTTATTGGTTTGGTATTCGAGTACTCACTTGTATTTTTCTTTCATTTTAACCACACCCGTGAAATTATAATAACCGAATAAGTTTGGGGATGTGGTTCATGTAAAACAAATGTAAATATAGTTCAATTTTTGTTTCTTTGGACAAGTGAGTACGGAGTTCTTATATGTATGTTCAGGGTTGTTTCGAATTTATCTATGGGGGTTCGAGTGTGATTGTGTGCCAAGCATTGTGCCTTGGGTATAGTTGAGTTAACAACATTAACCTGTTTTATATTCCCGATATACCATTGGCCATGTTCCAAATCGAACCAAGTCCTATTGATCTTTTCGAACTTCTAAGCCTATATTAGTGAAGAGTAGAACTCAGTCTGGTTATGGAATTCCTATGCCTTATCGGTTTCAAATCATGAACTTCGTTGGTGGATAATCCAATCTGGTCTTTGGATGGTTGTATTATTGAGTTCTCACACACATACTCTTGAGCAGGATCTAGAATGACATTTACCGTTATTGAATGTCAAAATTCTAGAACATTACATGGTGCGTTTTACTCCTAAACTCGTTATGATTGGGGGTTGTTGAAGGAAAATGTTTTGTTCGATATTTGAATTCAAAACTCGCATATCATTATGTTTAGGTTGTTTGTGTATTTATTTCGTTGTTTAGTATTTGTGTTAGTTAATTTTGTTGAATTTTTTATTTTAGTGTGAGCATTTTGCTCGAGGACTAGTAAAATTCTAAGTTTGGGGGTATTTGATACGTGGAATTTGTCTATATATTTCCAAACCAATTTTGGTAGTTTTCAAGTGTTATTATAACGTTTTAAGATGTTTTAAAACTTTTTTATTTGTTTTGTAATAAATCAGGTGTTTGGGGTAAAAACGACGAAAACGGTTTATAAACGATCAATTCAGTGGAAAAGCGGTGGAAGTACGGTGAAAAAAGAGCAAAGAGGCCAGATTCAGCATCTTCAGCTCCACTGCTACAGCAGTCACCCACCAAGAAGCCAACTGGCTTCCCCACCGCTGCAGCGGTCAACGTTCATCTGTTTTAGATATTTTGGGTTATTTTGCTTGATATTTTGGATCCCATATATATGCCATTTGCCCAAACACAAGAGGACATTTTTTTGGAAGAGTTTGAGAGCTCCAAACCGATATCAGCCAAGAGAAGATTACAAAGCCAAGAAGAGAAAATGATCTCGAAGCGGTTTTAGGGTCGGTTCTTTGGATTACGGCTAGTTTACTTCGTCCTCTTTTTATTTCTTAGTTTGGTTGATAGTTTTTGTTTATATTTAGCTTGTATCCAGTTGAATATAGGATTATGGTCATAATTCGCTAAACATATATTGTTTAGGGGTTGATTGAACTCATGAAAACGTGTTTTGCATAAATCAATATTTCGTTAATGGTTGTTCATGTTTATCTGATTGTGTTTACCATTTTATTACAATCATAGTATATTTTTATTGGTATTGTGGTTGGTTTGAGAATACGGGGTTTGATACTCAGGAGAGGTAATCCCGAATTCGGACTAGGGTTTAAACACAATGTAACGATCTAATAACCCAGGAGGGTATTAGAAAGTGTGCAATCTGTGGCGTTGGGATGAGACTCATGTGACCAAGTGTCGTATAGACGGTTTAGGGGGACTTCGGCACTGATGCGAAATCACATATTTATTCACTTTACACTCGGGGGAGGTAGTGAGTGAGATTTCAATACCAAGATTGTCGTAGTTAATCCCTAGGCAATATTTTCCCATAAACGTCATACTAGTATATTAGTATAATTAGTTTAATTAGTTTAGTTTATCATTAATATAAAAAACTACATTTGAGATGCCTAGATAAAATCAAGTTATGACAATCGCGGTACTCAATGACAATTTAATCCAATCCCTATGGATATGACAACTCCTACTCTTCCCATTATACTAAAACTTGACCCGTACACTTGCGGTGAAAGTAGCGATGTAAAATTCCGCTACCATAGGACATAGGTTGCTTCTTTTAGTCCTAGACAAAGCAACGAAAGTTGGGGAAAAAAAAAATCTATATAGTTTATCGTTGGTTAATACATATATTGATACTTTGTAGAGAACCTTTCTGGTGGTATCCTTGTCTTTTGGTAAAATTTCTTTTTTCATGTAACAGACTAAAAGGGTTCTTCAGTCTTCTTCTTAGTCAAGTTGGCCTATGCATGCACATTGTCTAACTAGGGCTGTCACGAAAGGCTGATCAAGGAATTCTACTAGTTCAGATATTGATTTGGCCCAAAAGTAGAAGCTAGCACCGACAGGGCATCTGCCCTTGTGTTTTCTGTCCTTTGGATGGCTTCAAAGTTGCAATTCTGGAATGTAGAGGTTAGCTCTTTCACTTTCTCAACAAAAAGGAACAATCTATCCTCATTAATGATGAGCAACCCATTAATTTGATTGACCACCAATTGAGAGTCTAACTTCACCTTCAAATGCTGGGCACCCAACTCTTACGCAAGAGTTATCCCAATGATCACTACTTCATATTCAGCTTCATTATTGGAGGTTCGAAAGCCGAGTTGTATTGTTTTTTCAAGATGATCTCCTTCAAGTGTTCGTAGGACTATGCTCATGCCACACCCCTTCATATTTGAAGCTCCATCAACCCACAACTTCCATGGCGTAGCTGATTGATCGCGACTTTTTGTTTCCTATGCTTCATTTTCCATTGGAAGAGTTAATTCAACAATAAAATCGGCCAGAGCTTGGCCTTTGATTGTTGTCCTAGGTTTGTACTTGATGAAAAATTCACCAAGTTCAACAGTCCACTTCATGAGACAACCAGAAGCTTCTGGCCTATGCATTACAACTCGAAACGGGTATGAGGTTAGCACATTAATCACGTGTACCTGGAAATACGGTCTGAGCTTTCGTGCTGCGATTACCACAGCCAAGGTAAGCTTCTTCAACTCGGTGTAGTGAGTTTCTGCCGGAACGAACGACTTGTTGATGTAGTACACCGGCCTTTGTCCTCTTGTGTGATCTTTGACCAGCGCGGCACACACTGTTACAGGCGTTACTTCCAGATAGAGATAGAGTTCTTTTCCTGGGTTTACTTTAGCCAGCATCTCTATTGAGCCCAAGTAATCTTTGATAGATTGGAGAGATTGTTCACAGTCATTATTCTAATGAAAGGTTTTATTCCGCTTCAAAATCTTGAAGAATGGGGCACATCTGTCACTAAATTTTGAGATGAATATGTTTAGCGCAGTTAACCTTCCCATCAACACTTGAACTTCCCTTATAGTTGCATAGGATTTCATGTTCCTAAACAACTTCTATTTTACCATAGTCTACCATTATGCTAGTCTGCTTTACTACAATACCCAGAAATTTTCCATATGCAACTCTAAAAGCGCATTTTTCTGGATTCAGTTTCTTGTTGTGTTTTCTTAGAACGGCAAAGGCTTTGCCAAATGGCTGAGGTGGTCCTCTTTTCCAGAGCTTTTGAAAATCATATCATCTACATAGACTTCCATAGTTGCTCCAATCTGATCTTGGAAAATGCGGTTCACTAACCGCTGATATGTGGCTCATGCATTTTTTAAATCAAATGGCATTACTTTGTAATAATATATACCTTTTGGTATGATAAATAATATTTCCTTCTCGTCTTGCTGGTCCATGCGGATTTGATTATAACCTACATGAGCACCCACCATGGTCAACCGTTGATGCCTTGCTACTGCATCTACCATCTAATCTATCCTTGGCATCAGATAGCAATCTTTTGGGCATGCTTGATTGAGGTTAGTAAAGTCTATGCACATCCTTCACTTTCTATTCTTCTTCTTGACAAGAACTGGGTTAGCTAGCCACCTTGGGTACATCACTTCTCTTATGTGGCTAATGGAGAATAGTCTCTTCACCTCGGCTTCAATCACTTGTTTTTTTTTGGGGCTGAAGGTTATCCTTTTCTGCCCGACTGGAGGGTAGGATTGGGAAATATCAAGGCGGTGTACGACAATGTCTGGGTGATACTTTTCATATATTTTTGAGTCTAGGCAAAGACGTCTAGGTTCTTTTGGAGCAGCCTGTTGACCTCTTCGGTCTCAGTCTGGCTTAATGATCTAACAATCATAAGATTCTGAGCCCCATCATTAGAGGCAATCTGTTTTACATGCTCGATAGGCTAAATTGTACTTGCGTGTTCCCTGAAGTCATCAATTTCGTTTGATGAGCTTTCTAACGGAGTTGCTCCATGCTTATGCTTTAATTGCTACAAGGCCACGTTGTTGCCCTTCATAGCTATAGCAAAATACAGCCATAAATCTACTTGATCACCTCGTATCATAGCCACAAAACCATCCTTAATTTGCATACTTGACCTATTGGTAGTAGGTTGATACAACAACTCTCATTGCATGTAGCCATGGACACTCGAGTATTGCATTATTTGGTGATGCAGAGTCCATTACCATAAACTCCATAGCCTTTGTGTACTTTCGTTCCTCCTTGTTTGAAGTAACGGATAAGGTGATCTTTCCATGTGGTGATGTACAGTCACCTTTGAGTCCCAACATAATTGTCTATGTGGAACTGACATCCGAATTGGGTATTCCCATCTGCTTCAGAGTACCCACAAAAAATAATATTAGCGAAACAACCATTATCAATCAGAATCTGCCTTACCTGGAAGCCGAAAATCCATAGAGTGATAACCGGAGCATCCTCATAGGGGTGAACGATCTCCTTGCAATCTTCCTCAGAAAAAGTGATAACTAGTCCCAGATTTGTTGTTACTGCCAGTGCTTTTCTATAGCAGCGCACCAGTGTTGGTTCGCAGACTTTTCTTTTGCGTTCACGGTCAGATTCTCTGGTTATTGACCCAACAAAATTTATCATGAAAATTAATTTACAAATTCTTTTTGGGGCGATCTTTTTTGCAATCTTTTTCATGATGTTCTTTGCGACAACCCTTATTTCTAGGCCTCTTTTTGTCCCTTGATCGCTCTTGTAAGTAGTCGTGCAGCTGACCCATATTAGCTAAACGTTTGATCTCATTTTTAAGCTCCCAATAGTCATTCGTATCGTGACCATGGTCCCTATGGAAATCACTGTACTTGGGGCATCGAATTACCTCAGATGCACGTATTTTGTGTAGGATTCTTGAGATCGACATTCGTAGACCAGGCAAGTTTGGCTCCTGTCGAACTTTTGATCTAGAACTTGAGCTCCTAGGTCGATCTTTTCACCTGTCTGAACCATTGGTTTTTCCCTTGCTATGGTCTTTCTCACCTTGTTTGTGATGATCTTTGAATGATCCCCTACCTTCTCTTGTGAGCTTGACATCCGCCAACTTCATATAGGGCTTAGCCTTTTCAATTAGCTTCGACATGTTCAGGAGGTTCTTCTTGGTGAGAGAGTCTTGAAAATGGACACGGCGCAATCCTTAGGTGAATGCGTTGATAATGAGGTTTGTATCACAACCCTCAATTCATGTTAATTATTTATTGAATCGGCTCATATACTGGCGCAAAGTTTCTCCTTTTTCTTGACACAGGGCTAACAGGAAATCAAGACCTTTCATCAACCTTTGACAAGTTATGAAGCAGTTGATAAACATTTTTCCAAATTCCTTGAAAGACGTGATGGACTTTGGTGGGAACATATGTAACCACTTAAGGGATGGAGAATTTGATGTTGTGGTAAAAGCTCTGCAGAGTGTGGAGTTTCTTAAACCATATAGGTTCATGACATATTTGAACTGCCAAATATGGTCCACAAGATCCGTTTCCCATTATATTTCTCAGACTTTATGGGATCAAACTTTTTGGAGAATGGTACAACTAGGATATTTAGTGAGAACGACATCTTAGTACCTTTCAACAATGTATCCAGTCCATCCAAAGACTGACCTATCTCCACCCTGCTTCTAATCTGTTGATATGAATCAACAGTCTCTGTTCGGCTATGCACTATTCTCTCCTACTGATAACTCATATCTCCCTAGGCAGGTTGCTCCCCATGGAATTGCGGATAAGCATACCCTAGAGATTACCTGCTATTGGCGATTATCTACGCCATGTACTTGATCGTATCCACTATCTCAGCCATCTTTGTTGTGAGAGCATCAATCTTCGCATCAGTACTCAGTACTACCGTTGGAGGATCACCTTAAACTTCCTCATGTGCTTCTACTAGTATTTCTGTATCAGATGGCGGTGGCAAGTCATTGCTTCAACTCGTCGCTACTCCTCTTGCTCATGGTTGCCTCATAGTTGCGATGGAAAGCTTTTTTCATTATCGTTTTCCACAGACGGTGCCAAATGATATTACCAGAAATCCTCAACACGCGTAATAGCTCCTCACATATAACCAGCAAAACCATGATTTCTCAAGGGGGACACCGGTGTAGTGTTAGCCAAAGAACCTCTAGTGTGAGAATAATTTAATCTGATAATGGAGAAGATAATGTGCAGATTGAATCGTAAGTAATTGCCAGTGATATCTGCCCTTTTTATAGGCTTGGAGATATTCTGCCGTTTCATTGGAAAAGTTGCTTGTTACGTGATACGCTCTTAACAACTTAGAAGATAACCAAAATCTCTATGATTTCAAGAGAGATCTCTGTAATGATCCCTATTTAATATGGGTCATTACAGTCAATCTGGCTTATGTGTAGGGGAGATGTTCACGATGGGTTGACCTCTTCACTCTTTGGTCTTGAACACCGTGGGCTTTGATATGCCCAAATGTGGTCTTCTTCATGAGGTCATTAGTCCTACACAAAAAACTACCAAAGTTAGTACCTAGTTGGGCTCATCATTCTTCGACCCAGAGAACCCATTAGATTTATTTGTCCTGGATCGGATTTTAGACCCGATCTAACCCATTTAAGGTTGCACGCCTGTGTTAGTTATGAGAGAGAGTTTTCCCATATCATCTCATTTCCCTTTTTTGGCCAATGACGATCTTCACTGGTTATGTAATAAAATTATTCAACGGCTAACAAATCCTATTCTGCGAAACAAAGGCACCACCAAAGTCCACAATTTCTCCGATCAGCGTTGAAGTCGACAACTCAAAGGGTTTATAATACCAACAAATAGAGAGAGAAGCTCTCTCTCGGAGTCATGTCGGCATTTCAAATCTGTCGATCTCAAGGTGGACTCTAAAGGAGCTCGTCTTGCCTCCAATACAGCTCGACTCACCGACATCCACCATCAACTAAGTATCACCAATCACCACCGTTTGATCTGAAGGGCTCCGTGGCCAAGTTACCCCTAAAATCTCCGATGGTGATTTCTTTGGCATTTTCCCCTATTTTTCATGACCTAGGGAACCTCAAAGGACTTCCGGCAGTAGGAGGACCATTTGGTCAATGGCAATATCAATCTAGGAATCGTTTTTGCAATGGGTTCTGAAGTAAGATGTACACTCTCTTTGTAGATTCTCTCTCTTTTTCTACAAGCAATCATCTGCTCTGTCATATCTTTTAAGAATCTGGGGACATTTTGGATGTGTTTATTCCCAGAAAAATAAGAAATGTTATGAATTTTGTATTTGGGTTCATTCGATTTGGCTTGCTTAACACTAAAAAGTCTTAATGGGTTTTGTTTTACCCAGTAATCAAATCAAAGTAAAATTTGCAAACTTTGAACTGAATGACGGAATTCGTAGTCCTATTTTCAGTGATTAGAGTTCATCTTTCATTCATTCTCTTGATAAGAAATTCAAAACTCATAGGAATGTTGAATTCTCAAGGACTAAGCTCGTTTGGAAAAAAAAAAAGTGTGTGGGCTTGGTGATTCCTAATCAACAAGAAGTTGGCACTAATGGAGAGGTTGGGATAAAGGATATAGCTGATCCTTAAACAATAATACCGTAATTGGGTACCGCAATACTGATGTAGTACTGGTTCGAGTAGGGTGTCGAACCACAAGGATCGGTCTTATAACTATTAATTTCTAATTATTTTTCTTTCTTTAATGAAAATGAGTTTTTGGTTTTTTAGCTTGAGTTTTGGGTTTTTAATATAAGTAAAATAAAATATTCAATCTACAACAAATAAAAATAGATTATCGGGTTAGGAATTATGAGTTCGTATTTTGGAATTTATGTTTTTTTCACATTTTCTCTTTAAATCGAATTTGCGCAAATAGAGTATCCCCAACTACGAGATGGAACTACTCAAAGATTAGATTGATTATTCATTGGTGTGAATTATCTTCGACATATAATTCCTGTATTACTCTAATTTAAAGTGAATTAAAATCTAGGCATAGCTCATCCAAATCAATGATCAAATCCCAAAAATACAAATATATGATCGCTAGATCTAAACTACAGGTACTAGATCTAATATTCTGGTAGCAATTGAATTTTAAAATAAAATCTTTGCAAGAACATTTTAAAATTAAATCCAATCACAATAAAAATATTTCAAGAACAATATTTCTCATCATACAATTGTTTACACACAATTCAAATTTAAATTAAAAATGTAATATTACATGAAACTAAAAACACTTACTTTAATTCTAGCCCAGTTGAAGTCTTAACTGTTCATGCCGGTTGTTTTTCCACCAAAATATTCAACAAAGGCCAATGAAAGACTCCCTGAGGAATTTCGGCTGCAAACACAACCAAAGAAAAAATAACAACTAAAACTATGATGAAAAAAATAAATGAATCCACCCTATGCCGCAATATGAAACCTAAAAAAAAGGAAACTGAAAATGGAAGAAAAAAGACAATCCCTAACCGTACAGCCGAAGCCACTTAAAAATAAATAAATAAAAAGAAAAAAAAATAAGAAAAAGAAAAAGAAAAAGAAAAAGTTAAAAAAGAAAAAGAAAAAGAATGTAATCTGGTCTTTATTCCCCTAATTCATGATTCCCATTTCCTTTTTTAATATAACGGCCTTAAATATCCATTGTCACGGACAGTTGGACAAAACAGATCCAAAACTGGTCTGCTGTCAAGGCGCGCGCGAAATGCGGGCGCTACATATTTGGCAGACCGGTAAGATCAATTTCGGTCGTCTGTATATTTCTCTGCATTCCAATTTTGCCTTGTGACCTGTCGTTAGAAAGTTTAGGGAGTCTAATTTTGTTTTATTCCAAATTATCCAATTGTGCAATTAGTTATGACCAAAATAGTAAACATCTATCTTTATTCTTGTGTTGTCGACGACGACTTTTATCCGGTTGATCAGTTTCTTGCGCGTTTCACTTCCAAATAATGTGTTTTTATCCAATTCTTAAAATCTACAAAAATAAATAAATAAATAAATCAGTCAAACTAATTTATTAAATTTAAAAGATTAACAAAATTTAAATTAACGACATTAGATCGCGTAGAATATGGCGCGATCAATAGCACATCAATTGTATAATAATAAAATCGAAAGTGGAGGGGTAAAGGCAATTGGGGATTCAAAAGAGGAAAAGAATGCAAGCCATCAGTTGTTAAAAAGGTTTGGTTTTGAGGGAGTGGAAGCTCAGGGGTCTAATAAAGACTCGAGCGTTGAGTTTGCTTGTGCCCAAGTTGGTCCCCTTTTTCCTGAAAGTGAGCTTACCTATATCATTTGTAATAAAATCAACAGCTCTTTTAAAGTCGCCTTAACTCAAAAACTAAGGAATTTTTTTTTGAAAAGCGATCTATCGATAAAATTAATTATAACAATCTTATTTGTAAAATCTTTGCTTCCAATAGGGACATCATCAATTGTGCAAAGATCGTTTTCCAAAGGTTGATCTAAGTGATAGAGATTGAGAGATAATTTGGACATAAGATAAATTTTAATGAATTGGATCTTCGGGAAAAAGTATATGAATTGATTTAAAAGAATAAAAATCTAGAAAATGAGGCTTTGTCATAGTTTTGTTTGCCACTGGATTCTTGGATAAATTTGGTGGAATTTTCAAGTGTGGTGTAGTGGGATTCTTGGGTCAAAATTGATTCTTGATTTGTGGTTGGGTTGGTGTGTTTTGGGTATTATGAACTATGTTGTTTTTTGGAGTTGGTTGTAATTTTGGAACCTTGCTCGGTGTTTAAAAGGATTTTTGTGTCATATTTGTCTATCTTTTGGGATATTTTGAGGGGACTTTGTTCCTTGGTTAGGTGTTCTTGGTATTATAGTAGGGGAAGAGTTAAGAGTGCTACCCTTTGCGGCCTGTCAAGTACGACCAATGAAATCTTGCTATTTGATTGGAGTCAAGGTGGATGGGATTTGGAAGCTTAAAGCCGGAGGGATTCAAGCTTTTAGTTAAACTCGTTTATTAAATAAACAAATATCATATGTTCAAACTCAACTTGTTAATATTTGTGAACTCGAATAATATAAAATTAAAATATTTTATTATATTTTTAGTATGTAAAAATAGTAAAATAGGCTATTAAATTCCTTTAATAATATAATATTACATATCCCTATAATTCTAGAGGTTAATTTTAAATTTTAATTTTAGAAATATTTATTTAACCTATATAATTACTATAATAGACTATTTTTTCCTAATTTTACATTGATTCTTTATAATTGTTATATTTTGATTTGCTCGTAAATTAAATATTTCAATTTTGTATATAAATTTTCACAAAATAATTATAAATAGCTAAGTTTATTAAAAAAATGTATTATTTATATAATCCTTCAGCATTAAAATTAGTTTAATAAATAATGTTTTTTTTAAAAAAAAACAGCTTGAAAAGCTTGTGAACAACTTGATTATTAAACGAACCAAGCTTGAACATAAGGTTTCAGGTTCGACTCGAACTCGAATAGTATGAAAAATAAACAAACCAAACTTGAATATGTAATACTCAGCTCGGCTCAGCTCGGCTATGTGTAAGTGATGTTGATCGCTTGTAAAGACTCTTTTGGAGGAGGGTTTTGAGCTACACGGCGAGTCTTTTGTTGTGTAATTAGGGAGACCCTTTCTTTTAATTCTAACATAATTCATTGCCAGAAAATTTTGTTTTGACAAATTCTTGTATTTGGTCAATACAAGAATATTTTAAAAAATATCTTCATATATTTGTGAATATGGACAAGACACTATATATTAAAGTTCGGCCTTAAAAAATATCAAAAGAAAAAAAAATAAAAAAAATCAGAGAATTAAAGGAGAGAAAGGAGCTCTTCAATGTCCATTTTGCGCTTGCTAATCTTTTCTTCGAGCTCTTCGCCTCTAGCTTTGGCATGAACTTCTCTCTTGTTTACTTGGATTCTCTTTTTCGTCACTTTCAACAAGCGTTTTTGAGAGAGGGTTGAGAGAGAAGCTTGAACTCTAGACATTTTACAATGAAACTAGATACATATTCACTAGATTACAAATCTTGAAATTTTATTTAGGACTTTGTGAATTATGACAGAAGTGTCCATTTTCGAAATTAATTTTTTTTTTAATATATATTGTTGACTATCCATATCTAAATTTCTCAACGTTAGAGTCTCATCTAAGTATGATGCTTCAATGTTCGGAGTAATGACCATTTTTATGCGATAACATCACACTCGATTCCCATGGGAGAATCGCATCGTGCCCATAGGTTAAGGCAAACAACGTAGTTCCGTGCCAGGCTTTTCAAAGCATTGCATGCCCATAAAACTTCGAATAATAATTCATGCCCATTTCTAGAATTTATTAATCATGTAAAATTTAAATGATTTCACCTATTTTTAGTATATTTGACAAAATTAAATAAAAATAAAGTTAATTTTTTAATTTATTATTAGTAGAAAGAGGTAAAATATTGTTTTTTTAAAGTAGAGGGGACAAATCGAAAGTATAAGTGAGAAAAGACAATTAGCCTAAATTGAAACTATATCGTAATAATAAAAAAAAAAAACATTCTAAAAACAATTGCCACAATTCAAGATGATTTACAATCACGTGGTAACGGTTAAGGTTTATAAAAGTGTCTGGTAAATCATGGATTTAGGTTGTTGATTGAAGAATGAAAGATGTTGCTTTTGTCTAATAACTACACTCTTCAGTTCGCGTCTTGTGAGACTAACCGCTGTGTTGATATTCTTTCCAAGAGAGAAACTATTGAAATTGCACTCTCAAGATTCTTGATACACCAACTACGGATCTCGAATACATTCTTTTTCAAGAGATAGATAAAAGAGTTTTTGATGTGTTCCCAGATCTTAATTTGTTCTAGTTTGTTTCATTTGTTATTGTTCCATGTTTTAAACTTTTCCATTTCAAAAGAAATAAAAAAAAATAAAAAAAGTTACCAGTGCCTTCCGACTAGTGAGTTGAGAACTTCGTAATGGAAATGCCAGAGTTGGAGCCGGCAGCCGGCTAACTGAACGGCGATCAGAAATCCATTGTTGTGGCCGAAGTAACTATTGTACCTTTGTTGTGGTTGCAAAGGGAGTTGAGAGCCGCCAAATCTAGCGGCGGATCAAGACATATACAAAATGCCACTTAAATCTCAAAGACAACACAAATTTGTCAAAATTAAAGTTTGGTTAGAAGACTACAAATTTTCTAAAATTAAAACAAACATCAAAACCTCAAAATGGTCCAAATTAAAGATAGGGTTAATGTCATTTTGCTAGAATTTACACTTTCGATGATATTTTCGTCATCACTTAACTTTGTGGTTCGTATTGAATAATAATAATTAAAAAATTAATAAAATTCTATAAAATAACAAATTATCTTTATACTCTTTTTGACCTAGGATAGAAATGAAAGAAAAAATAAAAGGAGTAAATAGATATTATCTGACCCAACCAGAAGGTGTAATTATCAATTAATATTAAATAATTTATTAATTTTGACATTTTTTTAAATTTGATCGTTAACTTTAACAGAAAATGTAACCACTACACTTTAATCTGAATTACATGGAGAATAAGTGCTTACAATAATATTAAGCAGCGTAAAATGCAATTTATCAACCACATACACCCCCATCCTGGGCCCCAAGCCAGAGGCGGGACGTGACTTCAACTTAACATTACCCAGTTGACTGACAATTAGCATAAATTTAAAAAAAAAAAAAAAATGGATTCAAACTCACGCTATATCAGAGTAGCATAGTTGTCGTACTAGATATCATATCTGGCCAATCAAAACACATTGACTATACATATACAACTACTCTACAACAACGCACAAAAGATCAAACATTTATATTGTCGCCAACTGCCCTTGCTAGCCTTAAAAGTCACACCACACTTTGACTCTATCTAATGCCAATAATGGACCAATTTCTTCCTAGATCACCTGAGATATAGTATTTTAACGGTGTATTGCCTTCGTAATATAAAACTCCTACAGATATAATCATAATGGAACAACGGAATTTAAATCAATTGATCAACTTGCTTTTATATAATAAACTACCACATACATACTTCCATACTAGTCATAGGATTGTTTACCTCCAATATTAGAAACGCTTATGTAGTATAAACCACCATATCATACTGATATTCAACATCATATATTAACAACCTGTAGGACTTGTCCTCATACCAGGTCACACATACATATCGCCCCATAGGATATGCCCTCATGTCGGGTTATACAACATCCTGTAGAACATGTCTTCCTAATAGAACTAACAACATGCTGCAAAACCTACCCTCCTGCTGGGACACGTTATGACATAGTAAGATAATAATAAAAAATCGGTTTCCACATTTAAAATTTTACTTGACCCATTTAACGTTATAATACAGTGAATTTTAATAAATCTTCTTTTTTACACCATAATTTAATATGAAAATATAATTTAAAAATTTACATAAAATACAATCACTCAGCTTGGTAGCTGCACCACTAACACACTACTGTCGAAAGAACTGACGTCGATGGGGTCCTAATACACAACAAGGTTTAAAATTAAGAATTTATCTAAATATGAATTGAAATGCATGACAATTAAATAAAGCATTATTTGCCAATCCAATTTTTTTTTTTTTTTTAATTTACATAAAATTATTAAAATTAAATAACTTCTTCTTCTTTTTTCTTTTTTTAAATATTAACCAAACAAAATGAAATATGGTAGCTTTCTATAGTTACAAAATTTATTAACCAATTATATAGTCATAATTACAAAATTTATTTATTAATAATTTAATTTTTGGATAAAAAATATATTAACTAACTAAGAATAAAATTTACCACTATTTGAATAATAAAAATAGTATTTACTATCATTTTATTGATTTTTTTAACTATATATATATATATATATATATATATATATAATGTAATCTAATAATTAAAAGTAGAAGGAGAGAGAATATTTTAATAACGTTAAACAAGGTCTCTTGTATTAAATAATGAATGACCTCACTTAATTTTTTTTCTAGTTTTTAAATTTTAGTTGTGTTTAGTTTTCTTTAATATATGATCAATTTCTCTAACGTATGTTTTAAATTCCTTAAAAAAATAACTCACTCAAAAATATTTTTACCCCCCAAAAAATATATATATATACGATATAAATTAATTGTATTAGAATTTTGTTAACTTGCAAAAATTGATAAAATTAACCTTATTTTATGGTTATTTGTTTGTTATTTTACAATAGATAGTAAAACTTAATTTGTAGAATTATTATTTCACTTTTATGATTATTTATATTAGTTTCAATAGTATATTTATTTTTTATACTTATAAAAGACTATTAGTCACTAAAATTTATGTATTCTCTTTTTGATATTTTTACTAAAATAACCCAATGATATGATTAAATATTAAAAGTTTATTATAATTATTTTTTAAACCAAAGTAATAGTTAGATAAATAACAAATAAGATTGATTTGCTGTTGCAAAAAGATGAATGAATGAAAAAGTTGAAAACTTAAAACAAACAAAGAGAGCATATTTCTCTTTCTCCATTTAGAAACTAATATGAACACCACGAACCAAAACTTTGCTTTTTCATTACTTTCACTTTTTTTCTTTTTTTTTTCTTTTTATCTTTATCCAGTTGAACCGACTTTGAATTTGGCAACTTTTGATAAATCACATTAATTCTCCATCTTTAAATCCAAAAATTAAAATTAAAATTTTAAGGTAACAATTGACCCATAAATTTTAAGAATCAAATTCAATTAACCAGTTAACCACAAAATATTTTTAAACTAAATTTTGAAATATCAAATGACCCCTATGTGAAATTAAAAAAAAATAAAAATATATTAGATCCAATTTTTTTCTAAATAAAAATAAAAATATACACATAAAATCTAATCTTACACGTTCTTATGATGAGTCCGAGGCAGGACAAAATCAGTTAACAACATCGTATATAAAACCAGGCTTACTGTGGGGATGGGGGTACCGCATGGTAAGTTGTAGCTTAGATGTGGTACAACAACAATAACAATTAAGCATTTGTTCCATTTATTTAGGATCAATGAATCCATTTACGCTGTAGTAATCGATCAAGGTTATTCTCTCAGTTAGGTTTAAGGTGACCAAGTATTGCTTAGATGAGGTACTAATCATAAATTACAAAAATGAAATCTAAATTAGTAGTCTACTCAATTGCCAATGCTTTTGCAGGCAAGCGTATAAGATCAAACATCTATATTGTCATCAACTACCCCTGTTAGCCTCAAAAGCCGTACCACACTTGGACTCTATCTAGCGTCAGTAGTAGAATAATTTCTTCTTGGATCACCTGAGATAAAATATTTTATCGATATACTGACTTCATAATATAAAAATCCTATAGATATCATCATAATGGAATAATTGAATTTGAAGCAATTGATTAACTTATTTTTATATAATAAAATATCATACTTTCATACTAGTCATAGGATCGTTCACCTCACGATTGAGAGTTACCACAGTACCGTAACCATTACATTTGTGCAATCTAAGGTTGTCAATGTTAAGGTCATTCAATAAGTCCAATGATAGGAGTATACACGTGGTATAAACTAACATATCATACTGATAGTCAACAACATTTATCAGTAACTTACCGGACTTGCCCTCATATCTGGTCACACATACCCTGGCAGAATATGCCCTCTTGTGGGGTCATACAACATTATGTAGGACATGTCTGCCTGATAGGACCAACAACATTTCGCAAGACCTGCCCTCCTGTTGGGACACATGATATGACATAGCCGGATAATAATAAAAAACTAGTTTCCACCTTTAAAATTTTACTTGATCCATTTAACTTTATAATACTATCAATTTTATAATATTTTTTTTATCCACAATAATATAAAAATATAATTTGAAAATTTACATAGAAGGCAATCACTCACCTCGGTAGTTGTAACACTACTGTAACACTGAACACACTACTGTTGAAAAATCTGACGTCGATGGGATCCTAATACACAACAAGCGTTAAAACTAAGAGTTTATCTAAATGTGGAATGATATGCTTGACAATCAAATAAATGCATTATTGCCAATCCAAAAAACATTTTTTAATTTATATGAAATTATTAAAAGTAAATAACTTTTTTTTTTTTAATATTAACCAAACAAAATTAAATAAGGTAGTTATCTATAGTTTTAAAATTCATTAACTAATTATATAGTCATATTTACAAAATTTATTCACTAATAATCTAATTTTAGGAAGAAAAAAAAAATATATATTAACTAAGAATAAAATTTACTAGTATTTGAACGATGAAAATAGTATTTGCTATCATTTTATTAATTCATTTACCTAAAATTTATATATATATATATATACATATATACACACACATACATACACCCAAATATATATCTAATATAATCAAGAGTTAATTATACTTTACCCCTGTGATTAGGTTGTTTTGCACTTTGTCACGAGGATGGATTTTCTTCACCTCTTTGCCCCCTGTAATTAGGATATGTTACACTTTATCTTTTTAATTAGGCCTAACTACAGGGGTCAAAGTGCTTACAAGGGAGGTAAAGTGCAACGAAAGCTTAACTATAGGGAGTAAAGTGGTGACGTGAATTCCACATGAGGACAAAGTACAAAACAGCCTAACCACAGGGGCACAAAGTGTAATTAACTCTATAATCTAATATTTAAAAGTGGAAGGAAGGAGGAAGTTTTAAGGGTTAATTACAGTTTACTACTTCAGGTTAGGCCATTTTGCACTTCACACCCATGTCACTACAAGAAAAATGTTTTTTAGCGAGAAAATATTTTGTTGCTAATAGTACTGGATTTGTCACTAATGTTTTATAGCAAGGAAATTCGTTTGTCGCCATGATGACACACCCCGATTTTCCAAAGAAATTAAAATAAATATATAAGTGTAAAATGAGAAAGAATTTTTTTAAAAGCGTTGGTTTTCTCATAAAAATACTTAAGCCAGTTTTAGAAAAAGGAGTCGCCATCTAGCATTAAGTTTAAATGGTGTGCTAGGTCACCGAATTTTTCTTTATGTAAAACAATTTAAAAAAAAAACGTTTTAAGTAAGATTTTGACTCCGAAAATAATATGGTCCGACCAGAGATTCGTTTTAAAGGGTTCGGGGGTCAGTTACACTTGGGGAAAGTGTTAGGCACCCCAAGACGCTTGTCCAAAGATGGTACCTTATCCAATTAAGTTCAATTAAAATTTAAGTCCGAATGTTTTTATTTTCTTTTGAAATCCTCCTAATATATATATATATATATATATATATATATATATTGTTCTATTTTTTATTTTTATTTTAATTTTTTTTGTTTTTATATTTTATTTTTTAACTTATGTAATGAATTTATATATTGAGGGGGGGGGGGGAATACTCATTCTAAGCTATTCAATCAGAAGACAGGGTAATTTCCTCCACGTTTTGATCATTTATTAAATTTAACAAAAATAAATAAATAAATAAATAAACACACACCCATACACACACACACTCACATACATCGAGAGGAGTAATCTTCCTTCTAAATCTAAATCGCTCCAATGGAAGGTCGAGAATTTTTCATCTCATCTTGTCAGCACATTATATTTAACACAAGTTAAAGAAACACATGCACACACACTGTAACAGTCCGGTTTCCTAGGGCCGTCACTCGGTTTCTCCCATTGAAGAATCAATACCAAAATCGATTGACCAAATTTTTATTCTATAAAATCTGGTAAATTTATAATGCGACGGCGTCCAGTAATTAATAATTCGTCTTATGAAAATAATTTAATTTACAACGCAATGAAGAAAATTATAATTATTGAATTCACCGATTACAATAATAAATAATAAGTGCAATTTTTTTACAAATAAAAATCTAAATATAGTTCCAGTAGCCGTTTTGTGCTTACCGACCCTCCTAGGGCCGTCACGCGATTTCTCCATTTGGAGAACTTAACACTAAACTGAATAATTCATATTTCATTTTATAAAACTAGAGAATTTTTATTATGCTACGGCAATAATTACAATTCGATTATCTGATAAATGAATAACCATTAATACTAAAACTACATAATCAATATTTTATTTAAAACACAAATCTAAGAAATTTTACAAATACTGCGATAATCATAATTATCAAATTATAATATAATTTCAAAATCCTAGCATGTTAATATGTTCAAATTGAGGCCCAAGGACCAAACCAAATTTTCTATCAAACTTATAAAGTACAAATTGTCAAAATCAATTCCCAAATACATGAATACCCATATTTTCAATAACTGATAAATTGATTGCTACAATTATAAATATCAACTATGAAACTGACATCTTAATTTAATTATCGATAATTTCCATTATTTTATTTTATAAAAATATTTTAATTTGCAATTCGGCGGCGATAATTATAATTATCAAATTCATAATTTTTATATTTATCGAATTGATGTTACAACGGAGAATAGTAAATACGCCTATTACAATTTTAAAATGAAAATTCAACTAAAATTCCTGCCTCCATTTCTCTCTCGTCGGCCCTGCAATCAAAACTGTAGGGTTGTGAGCTGACGCTCAGTGGAACTCCAACCCCTCTAATATGTGCATTTAATTTATATAACAAATAAAGTATCTTGACATAATTCCCACATAATTTTCACATAATCATAATTATTTTATGAAATTTAACAGTTAAAATTCAACAACAATAATAACATGAATCACATAATAGGAAAATTAAGTACATATTAAAAGAGTTAGAAATTCTACCTTAAATTATATATCGATACATAGACATGAATCTCTCATTCTCTATTTCTTCCTCTGTTTCATGTACTGCCCAAAACCAAACACATCCTTCTGCTTCTTTGCCTACTGCCCAAACTCTCAACTCTTTCTCTATTCTTTCTCTAACTTATATTTATAGATGTATAATATATATAAAGACAATGAACCACATATTTTTCTTACATATCACATGCCCTTCTCGGATTTCCTTCCCCTCTACTGTCCACGTGACCTCCCCTTCCCAAAACCCAACTCTTATCAACATATCTCTATATTAAAAATAAAAATAAAAAAAATAAGAAAATCATTACTTTCCTTAATTCCCTCATTTTTTGTCATTTTTGTCTTTGACTTTTCCTTCATACGAGATAAGCATATGCACTATCCTTATTTTACCAAAAGGATAAAAAAATAATTACACTTAACACCCTATATATCATATAATATTATCATTAAACCCAAAAATTACACTTGTCACTCAAACAAATTATCAAATATTCATTAATATCGAAAACTTTTCATAATATATTTCATCGCACGGTCATGTTAGTCACACTCAATTCTAGAACAATGGTTCTCTATGTAATGCCCTATAATCGAAAGTCACTCATAATTCACAACCATCACAATTTATTTCACTCATCGCTACATCCGCATTCGCAGTGACCCATATTATATCCAACAACCTACGGATATGGTGCATTTTGATCGGTAATACCTAACATAGATAACCAATTGCCAAAAAATCTTATATTCCTAACTGCTTCCGCTGCGCACTCTAATAAAAATAACAATAAATATGTATGCCCAATAAATGTACTTTAAATATCACGGTAGTCTCACTTAGATTGAGTCTATCTCAATTACAACAGATCTACGACCTCGATAATTTTTCACATAGCATGACTTTTCAAGTCCACTGTCATATCCCATAACCAATATTTACCAATTCTATCCGACATTTCAAGCCAACATATCGCAGTCAACATTTTATCAAACAGATAGCCCAATTCCTTGTGAATTATCCCGTGAGACTAAAAATGACTACCTCCAATATTACATTAAACTTCCAATAATCCTGTAAACTTTTTCATAAAATTAAACAATTCAAATTTCAAGTAATAAATTTTTTCGCAATACGTCAAAAACACATATATATTTCTCAAGCACATAAATATGTCTCAAAACACTTAAATACGTCAAAATCATATAAATACCCCCCAAAACACATAAATATCACCGAACCACGTAAATACGTATCAAATTACATAAACACATCTCCATCACATAAATATGTATCGAAACACATGAATACATATGAATCACATAAATACATGTCAATCCCGTAAATACATCTCGAAATACATAAATATATTCCAAACCACATAATTATCTAGAAACACCTATATATGTCACCAACACGTAATTATGTATCTGAACCACATAAATATGTTTCAAACACCTAAATACATGTTAAACTATAAAAATCAAATACATCTCAAATCACATAATTATGTCTCAAAAGTCACGTAACATAATGAGTTCAATATTGAATTAAATAATCACGTAAAATGTATATAAAAAATATTACATAAAGCCCCAACTTGCATTTCTAATACCAATTAAGCTAAAAAATTCAAATTAACATTTCAAAATAATAATTGATTTCCGATAGTTTTACAATAACCCCACGCTCTGCCTCTACCAATCATTAGTAATAGACCAATATCTATCCGAATTATTTTTATCGGTGTACTGTCTTTGTAGTATAAAAGCATTTTATGAATCAATTATTTTTTTTTTTATCAAAATTCACTTTCTAATAAAATATAACTATATTGGGCAGTATCCAAACCCTCAACAAAATATCATCGTAACAGAACAATCAAATTTAAATCAACTGGTTAACTCATTTGTATATAATAAAATAATATACTTCCTTGCCAGTCATATGATCGTTTTACCTCACGATCGGAAGTTATCATATCCACCATGTATGACTTGCCTAACAAGTAACAACATATGTAATATATCCACCTTACAGGACTTGCCTGACAGGTAACAACATATATAATATATCTACCCTGCAAGACTTGCCTGACTGGTAACAACAGAGATATAACATATATAATATATCCACCTTGCAGAACTTGCCTGACAGATAATAATATATATAATATATCTATCCTACAGGACTTGCCTGACATACAACAACATATATCCACATCTCGTAGGACTAACCCTCTTGACGAGAAGACAACTATGACATAGCAGGATAATAAAATTATTTTTCACCTTTCAAATTTTACTTGATCTATTAATCATCATAAAACAGTCCATTTCCATTAAAACTTTTTTTTTTCCATAGTTTAATACGAAAATATAATTTGATAATTTATATAGAAGACAATAAACACCTTTAAATTAATATTTTCAATTCAGCGACAATTCCTGTGGTCCACAGTTAACACGACACTTACCCAGACTTATTTAACTTACTATTGGTAAGTTGTTTTAATCAGATGCTACCTAAAATGTTATGTTCAATTTGAAACTTTATAGGGACCGAACTAAAATAATGGTAACAACACATGGGTGCAAAGTGTTAAACCAGCAAAAATATAGCAGAAACGGCGATGCCTGCAAATATGGACCAGACAATTAAATAGAATAGTGGAATAGTAACAACAAATAGGAATGGATTCCATGCAATATTTCTACTTAGATTACTACAAGACACCAGGGTTTATATGTCCATGGTAGCAATTATGGTTAATCATGTAGGCTAAATTGTGGAACACTAGGGTTAGACTTCTATATGTATTTGATACATTAAATCATATGTAATGATTTTTTTATTTTATTTTAAACATAAAACTTTATTAAAATGAGTGGAAGAATTACAATTTAAGATGGGGAAGACCCTCTTAATCCTCACAAATGTAAGAGTTTACGATGTGAGGTAAGAGATTACCTATAGAAAACATCAAAGGTCTAGACGAAACAATGTTAGTAAGGTTATCAGTAACAAAATTGCATTCACGATAGACTTGGGAAATCTTAATGTCGAAGGATAAAATCCAAAACCACACTGTGTTCTAAAGATAGGCAATCGACCAATCTGGACTATCCTTCTTAATAGAGTGAACCAAAGCTAGCGAGTCGCTTTCCACCCTAAGATGAAGTTGACCCAAACTCAAAGCTACCTGAATACCCTGGAACAACCCGTGAAATTCAGCAAGAAAACTCAAATTGACAGTAAGGGGAGAAAACAAGGCCCAATAAACAGACCCATTATTGTCCCGCACAATACCCCCACATGAATATGTCATAGTCTCCCTCTTCAAAGCACCATCCACGTTAAGCTTAAAACTCCCTTTAGGCGGACAGGACCAACAACAAATCAGCGGACGACGGTGAATAACCTGCTTAATCGGACAGCCCAAAAGAACCAGAGATTGATTCCCAAAAGAGAATGAAATCAACTTTGATTTAGTTAAAGGACTTAGCTCTTTTACCCAGTTTCTGACTTTGGAAATAATCCACTTATTAGACATTGGAATGTTATCATGAATAGCACAATTCCGGTTTAACCATATCTCCCAGCAAATCAGAGACAGAATCAATACTTCTAGCTTATGAAACTGAGAATTCCCTTTTAATCTACTCCACCATAACTTAATACGGTGAATTAAAGGTTGAGAAATAAAAGGAATATTAAAGAAAGAGCTAAAATGATGTCAAACCTTAGAAGCAACCTCACTATCTAGAAAAAGATGTTGGAGACTTTTAGTGGATCGAACCAAGCAACAATGACAACCCGACACCAAAAGCACTCCCATTCTCTGAATGATATCATCAACTGCAATTTTGTTCTTCAGCAATCGCCACATGAAAGTTTTGATTTTCAAAGGATGGCACAAACTCCAGAGAATAGAATAATGATCAACCGGGGTCAACTCACCACTAATTGCCCCCCAAGCTGATTTAATGGAGAAGACTCCATTAACGCTAGGAAGCTAAATGAGAGAATCAGAGTCTGATGATAATAAAGGGAGAGATCCAACCAAGAAATCTTGAGCATCATCCTCCATATCTGTTAATAACCATTCCTTATCCTACAAGCAAGTTTTAACAAAAGATAGTGAGTTGGTATTATGAAGATCATTAAAAGAGATACCAAGGCCCCCAGTCATCTTGCCAAAAGCTAGTAAGCTCGCCATTGCCGACTTTCCATCTCGATAACTACAGGAAAGTATTTTTAGCCGACAACATATCTTTCCAAATTTTAGAACTCCCAATTTGATCTGACCATAACGATAACAGAAGGTTATTAGTGTATTTGGATCTCATAAAATCACACTATAGAGAATTCCCTTTCAGCCGAGACCAAATCCGTTTGAGAGTAAAGGCTAGCTTCATATCTTTTAGATTACGAAGACCAAGACCGTCAGAAGAGGTATCTTGGCAGATTTTTTGCCACGCCACCCAGTGTCTTTTCTTTCCTGAATCCGATTGGCCCCAAAATAAATTCGCAAGCATGGACTCCATGTCTTCCAGAATCCTATTGTGAACACAGGTAGAAGCCAAAAGACGAAGAGGAAAAGAAGATAAAATATGTTTAAGTAGAACCAGTTTACCTCCGCCAGAAAGAAATTTAGCTTTCCATCCATCAACTTTTTTTTACATTTTCTTAATAAGAGCAGCGAAATGACTTGCTTTAAGATGATCGTATGTAAAGGGCACTCTAAGGTAAATACAAGGAAAGCAACCCTGGCTAAAACTGGTAGAAAGACCAGTAGCTATGCGACGAGCATTCGGACAGTTATGATGCAAATAGAAGTTACTTTTTGGAGCAGTCACCAGTTGGCCAAAAGCTAATTAATATTCTTCCAGCACCTTCATTAAGCTTTTAATACTCTGAGAACTCCCGTTACAAAATATGAGGGTATCGTCTGCAAACATCAAATGAGGAATCAGAGGACAGCGCCTTTTAGAAACAAAAGATTGAACCCGACCATCTATCATGGATTGATAGATGTTCTGACTAAGAACCTCTTGAGCCAAAATAAACTGTAAAGGCGAAATTGGGTCGCCTTGGCATAGACCTCTAGGGGTAGGAAACCAACCCTTATACACCCTTTGGAATACAATTGAGAAATAAGTCGAGTCAAAACAATGAGAAATGGAAGCAATAAATCCCGAGCTGAAACCATAACGTTTCAACACCTCAATCAAAAAATTCCACTCTAGCTGATCACAAGCTTTAGCCATATCGAGCTTGATCATAACATTTTGACCACGAATATCCTTACCTAAATATTTGACAAGTTCTTGGGCTAGCCCGATAGTTTCAGCGATTGACCTACCTTTAACAAAACCATATTGTTGACCAGAAATTAACTTGGGCAGGAAAGATGCCAATCTGGTAGATAACGCCTTAAAGAAGATTTTATAACAAATATTACATAAGTTGATCGGGCGAAAATCTTTGAGGGAAGAAGGTTGAGACTTCTTCAAAATAAGGACCAATAAAGTGCTAGAGAAAGTCGTAGGAAAAGAGTATCCTTGAAGAAAATAATTAGCGGCTTCCTATATATCTTTACCCACAATATCCCAGGATGCTTGAAAAAAACTTAAAGAGAGAGAATCCATACCTGGAGCACCGTCAATGGGAATGGACCAGAGGGAATTTTTTATTTCCTCTACCAAGAAAGGGGCCAATAACATAGCGTTTATCCATATCCGAAACAATGTTTGGGATGGAATCAAAGACAGTATCGGAGTATGAAACCTGGCCAGACGAATATAAATCTCTGAAAAACTCAATAGAAGCTTCATGAAACATATTGGGATCAGCCAGGCTACTTCCATCTTCATGACGAATAGCCAACAAACATAGAGAAGAATTACGCATTTTAACGGACGCATGAAATAATTTGGAATTGTTATCTCGCTCAGCTAGCCAATGCTCTCTAGACTTTTGTTTCCAGTAGATCTTCTCCTTCTTAAGAATATCATATTTCGTAGTCTCTTGATCAAATAAGTCTGATACACCTTGGGACCAATTGGTTTGAAGCATAGAATCATAAGCATCCACCCTATCCTTCCACGAATTTAACTCAACAAAGACGTTCTCAAAAGTTTGAGCATTCCAAACTTTGAGTGTCATCCTCGTCAATTTGATATTCAAACATAAACTAACCGGGGGTTTTTGATGAGTAGCCTTCCATGTAGATTTAACAATGTCAAGAAATCTCTCATGCAATGTCCACATCCGTTGAAACCGACAAAGCTTCGGCCCATCATAGGAGAAAGTGGAGGAATGGAGAATCAGCCGGCAGTGGTCAGAATTAATACGCTCCAAGTGTTCCACTCGGCCATCAAACGAATTACAAATCGTTGGCGAAACCAAGATTATATCCAAGTGAGAATATTGTTGAGATAGCCCTTGGCGATTATTACAGAAGGTGAAAGTAGACCGTGAATAGAGGGTCCACCAAATCGGCTAGGTTAATATAGACGTTAAACTCTTACATAGCACTCCAAGAAGGGGTTAAATGACCCAACTTCTCTGAGTTGCTACGAACAACATTAAAATCTCCCCCCCAAATTATCGGAATAGAAACCGAGGTAGTCGTAGTGATAAGATCTTCCCAAAGAATTATGCGTTCAATCTGCGAGCAACTAGCATATACAACCACAATCAAAAACTCCAAATTTAACCAGGAAAGCTTACAAGCAATAAATTGGCGATGTGTACGAACAATTTGCACATCTAGATTATTTTTCCACAAAACCCAGATTTTGCCCAACTCCCTTTGATTAGAAAATGCGTTATGAAACTTAATAGCCTTGTTAACTCTCCCCATGTTAGCATCATCAATCCACGGATCAATAATACCGGCAAAGGAAATTTTCGATGACTTCACAATACGTTTTAATCTCGCAAGGGTATTAGAATTACGAATACCTCTACAATTCCAAAACATAATGGCGTCAGACATTAAATTTGACTTGATTGTGAGTAATCATTCTCGAAGACTTGGAATTACCTCCTGCTATCATCGGGCCACTTAATTTTCCTTTTTTCTTCCGAACAATTGGGAAACCATCCGGATCAGCACTCAAAGTATCAGTAGCATAACCTGTCGTACCTATATCCATTTCCATATTTTCTCCTTGCTTGGATTGAGAACCCGTCATGGCTAAGTATTTCTCAGCCCGTACGTCAGCGAAAGGGACTTGGAGAGCCTGAATTGGGTCGTTTTCTCCTACTCTTAACTGCAATAATGCTGGAACAGAAACAATATGATGCCCAGCAGCTGATCCAACCATTAGCGGCTCACCATTAGCAACTTCAACATGAGAAACAACCTTAGGGACAGTGGGATGAACCGTGTGGTCAATGATAGAAACTGTCATGGGGACAGATTGACGAATTGTTGTGGGGACTGAAATTGAAGCTGTCATGGGAATAAATGAAGCAACAGTGGGTGAAACCGTGGGAACAGCTACTATAGTCTGAATCAATCCTTCCTGAATAGTATTTTCAGGAACAGTCGCTACAGATAGTAAATTAGCCACTACAGTCTGAACCAAACTTTCCTGAACAGCGTTTTCACGTTCCACAGGCTGGCTACTTGTGTTTTCCTGATTATTAGTAACCTCCTTGTTTTGTTTTTTCCGAAAGGCCCTGTTGCGCCTTTTTTTTAGAACTTTTGGACATTGAGTTACCAGCATCCATTGCTGGATCTTCCTCCCCGAGTTTTTTTGAAAATTCTGGATTTTTCCTACGGCAAATTCCTAATGAGTGACCCTGAATATTGCAAAAAGGACAAAAAGATGGGAGGCGTTCGTAAACGACTTCCTAAGAGAAACCGTCTTGTTTTCCGATCCATATTTTGGGTGGTAAAGGCTTCGAGAGATCAAACTCTACACAAACCCTAGCAGAATTCAATCGTGTCAAGGTTAACGTAGTGGAATCTATGGTAACGACCTTACCAATTGTGCTTGCTATACCTTTGAGAATCTCTGGAACAAAATAATCAATAGGTAGTTTTGGAAATTGAATCCAAATTGGAAGAATTGATGCATCAGTCTTCGAATTAAAAGCTTTATTTCATCGAAAAATCTTATAGGAGAAACTCTTAATAACGTTTACCTCACGGGAAAGAACTGTTAACAAATCTTTTTCGTCGAGGAAGCGAAGAAGAAGAGTTTTTGAATCCATCAAACCCATTGTGTACTGCCCAACCAAGTTCCAGGATCTAAGCTCTGTTTGAATTTCTTCAAGAGAAGGCCCACCGAATTGAAATCTCATCACTGTTGCTTGGTTGAAAAGGGATTCTGATTGGGCCAGCGTGGAGTGAGAAAAACTAACTGCTGGCATCCCATCCTTAGTGTAAGAGCGTGCATCCACTTCGATTGAAGGAAGGCAAACCTCACTTTGGAAGGTAGCGGCATAAGAACGAACAAAGCCTGTTGTCTGAGAGTTAGAGAGAGAAAGGACCTCCGCATATGACATTGCGAGAAGAGACGTCCCAACGTGTTGAGGAGGCAATGGCGAGTGTCCCCAGCCAATTTACGGCTAGGGTTCACGTGTGCATCAATCAGTCAGCAGACTTTAGCGCATAATATTGAATTAAACAATAACACTGCGTCCAAGAACACCACCACCCAATGAGAACAATGGCCCAATGAGATCAAACGGTGAAGAATAACCCCAAGAATTCAGACTGTAGCAATAATCTGATGCCCAATGAGAACAAATGGTGAAGAATTCAATTGCCAGCAACACCCAAACAATCTCCCAATGAGATCAAAGGGTGAAGAATAACCCCAAAAATTCAGACGATGAAGCAATAATCCGACGGCCAATGAGAATTCAATCGCCCAATGAGTCAAGCGCTGAATAACTCAAGCGCCCAAGATGTTAGATGATAATATGTCGATGGTCAGACATCGCCGGCGGCTAGGGAAAACGACGATCTTGCTTAGGTTTGCATGGCGGCTAGGGTTCTCTCTCTAGAGCCGTTTTCCTAATGTTATTGTTTAAATCATATGTAATGATTTACTTCTACAGTATATGCAAAATCCATTGGTTACTGTTAATGCAACTTACTTTATAGTTAATAACAATTAATTTAATGCAAATTTTTATTTTATTTTATTTATTTATTTTCTTGCATAAATTTGGAGAGATTTCCTTATTTTGCATAATTTGCAACAGTCTGTCTTGAGTTGTTTTCACGCACAAAAAAAAAAAAAAAAAAACTTGAGTACGAGTTTGTTGAATAAGCCAGTTTCACCACATGCACAGGGTGACGTGCACCAAAATTGCTTGAGTTGAAAATTTGTTTCAATACTGAATGCTTACGAAGAGCAACACGGTGATAAACCATAAATAGCACAAAACTGATACGTCAACTTTGGATATCACTTTTGGGTTCTGGCTCGGCCTTTCCGGAAGATTCTGATTTTAGTTTGTTTTTGCTGTTCAAAATAACCTATGGAATTTGGTCGTTATGAAAGTCTGACCTTCCCGTGGTTAAGACTCTTGGGTTCCAATTAATGGTGTAATAGGAAGAATGCAATGGTAGCTTTATATCTTATAAAATATATATATACTAGCGTATATCCGTGTCTGAATGCATGGATTTTAAATTTATTATTATTAAATATATAATTAATTTAATATAAAAATAATGTTATTTATTAAATACAAAAAATAACTAAGTTTATTAACAAAGTCCTCTTAATTTTTCCAACACTCCCAAATCTCATTGTTTCAAAACAGTAATTAAAACAAAAGTATACAATACAAATTTAAATATAAAAAACAATCAATGAGCCGCAAGTGCACAAAAAAAAAACACAAAAAACTATACAATACAAATTTAAATATAAAAAACAATCACTGAGCCGCAGGTACGCACAACAAAAAATAAAAAAATTAACAACAATATCATAACCAACTTCTGACTAAAACCACTTAAATGTTAGAATCAACTTGTGACTAAAACCACTAAAATCTATTTGCAAATTTCAACTATTTGCAAATAAAACGTCATTCCAGTCAACAATTTATGCATTAACTTTCCCTCAATTAAGCATTACCATAAAGCACAATACTTAAATGATGATGGTGGTAACAAAGCAGTATGAATCCATCCTACAAATTGAACATCCATTAAAATCAAACAAACAATATACATTAGCACACATATTGATACACCACTAATGCAAATTTGGAGAGAGAAAGAGTACTTGCAGTTGGTGACATTGGTGAAGAGGGTAAGAGATGAGCCCTGACCATATTTCGCCACCATCCCGTGGGCCCTCGCCACCTCCACCCTGAGATTGATATTGTTCATCATCTGTACAAAAGGGGAAAAAAATTAGTATTGATAATCTGGCGGCAAAATGGAAGAATTCGGTTACGTTTCAATTTTTTACATGCGTTCATTTTTAATTGCAATTCGGAAACTCCAATTCGCATTAAAACAAATGCTACCTAAGTGGTTTTTGGAGGAACAAAACAGAAATTGAAGAGCAAAAACACTAAACAAATACCACCGTAGTGTTTTTGTCCCAAATTTTAGTTTGTATTTCCTGTTTTCTAGGAACATAAACAAAAGTATTGTAACAAAAAGAGAAAAAAAAATTGTTTGGGGATTCGAAACTTAAGGTTAAGGTTAGTTAAACATACCTAAAAAATGGTATGTTAATTAAGAAACGACACTGCTTCAACTCCAGGGGTCACCGTCCAAGCATCAATTGGAGATTCTAAAATTGAATAAGAAATAAATCAAAAATAAAATAAAATCGAAGTAATAAGCAATCGAAGAAACAGTTGAAATCGAAGTATGGTGCCAACAACTGAGACAGACAACGATGCAAAATTTAATTAGAAACATTTAATTAAATAATTAAGGAATATTATTTAATTAAGGAATAAATTAAATATGATATAAATTAATAGGTTGTTTTGTTTTTTTCTCCATATTTAAAGAATTAAGAAATATATAAAAAATGTATGTTTCTTTTTTTATAACTCAATAAACCATTCCTTTTTTATATTAATTAATCAATTCTCACTAATTAATCTGCTTTTATATTCTCACTAATTGCTATGTCTAATTAAGGAATTGTGTAATTGTTCAATTATGTAATTAAATTAATTAAGGAAAATTGAGTCAACCTTATACCAAAATTAATTTTTTTTATATTTGTCCTAGTCAGTATTTGTTTGTTCTCGTCAGCATTTTGTTTGTCCTAATCATATTTTGTTTGTCCTAGTCATAAGTTTGTCCTAGTCAGCCAAAAGCTGTCATGTTTTATTATATATATATTATGTGGATAGGATTTTGCCTCAAAAAAATAAAATAAAATAAAATAATAATTACACTTCACACCCTATATATCATATAATATTATCATTAAACCCAAAAATTACACTTGTCACCTAAACAAATTATCAAATATTCATTAATATCCCAAACTTTACATAATATATTTATACCACAAATTTACAAAAAAAAAAAAAAAAAAAAAGGGTCCCAAAAATATTAAACTTATATAAAATAATATTTTTAAAAATACAAATTTTCGGGGTCTTACACAGTCACACGTATCGAGGAAAGTAATTTCTCTTCTAAACCTAAACCGCTCCAATGGAAGGCCGGGAGTTTTCCACCTCATATTGTCAGCATATTATATTTAACAAAAGTTAAAGAAACACACGCGCGTGCGCACACACACACACATACTTAAGTTAGTTCAATCTACATATCGAGGGGAGTGATCTCCTTCTAAACCTAAGCTGCTCATATGAAAGGCTAGGAGTTTTCCGCCTTATTTTGTTAGCATATTATACTTAACACAAGTTAAAGAAACACACACACACACGCACATGCACACACGTGCACGCGCACACACACACACACACACACACATATATATACACACTTAAGTTAGGTCAATCTATATATCGAGGTGAGTAATCTCTTTTCTAAACCTAAACCACTCCAATGGAAGCCAGTGATATTTCCACCTCGTTTTATCTACTCATTAAGTTATTCACAAGTTTATATATATATATATATATATATATATATATATATATATATATATATATATATATATATATATATATATATATAAATATTTTAAAAAATCTAATTTACAAAACCAAAATTTAGTATAATAACGACTTATTTTATTTTATTTTTAAAAAAAAAACATAAGTTAGATTTCGCAAAATATGAAAGTTCACAACCTTAACTTGAAGATTTTCTTCCCTTCTTCCTTTATCTTATTCTTTTTTAAAAAAAGAAATATTATTTTCCCTCAAGACTTCTCTCAAAAAAATTTCTCTCCAAAATCTCCTCATCTAATAAGAACTCTCTCAACAAATTTCTCTCCAAAATCCTCCCATCCACAAATAAAAATGAGCCTTCTATTTATAGACTCCGAAAAAGGACAAAATGAAAATTATACAAAAACGTGATTCACTATTCACACGGGTTACTATTCATGCGGCGATACTGTTCACGATCATGCGAACACTATTCACAATCATGCGATTCCTGTTCATGCAGGAGGAACTATTCATGAGCACTGTTCATGTATGCGGATACTATTCACAATCATTGTTCATGCATGCGGATACTATTCACGTGGTTCACTGTTCACACATGCGGGGTACAGCTCATGCCTTTCCGAATTTGCTCCAAACAAACGACATTTTATTTTTATTTCTTTTTTTCCTTTGTTTTTTGTATTTCTGAAATGAAACAAAATAAAACAAAGTTAACTATAATATAAATCATAATTTTTTTACGGGGTGGCCAAAAAACCGTGTCTACAGCTGCCCCTCTTTATCTTGCGAGTTTCACTTACTTGACAAAGATAAAAGACTACGTCATTTTGACTGCCCCAGTTTTGGATTTTTCAAAACACATTATATATATATATATATATATATATATATATATATATATATATATATATATATATATATATATATATTTAAATTGTATGACGAAAAACGAAAATAAAAAAAAGAAGACATTTTCTAGGGCGTGATGTAAAAGGGATGGGAAATGGAATATGGATTATTTTCAACCGAACCCTACAAGGGTTGCCTACGTATCTAGACAATGTCAAGAAGTAGATTACATGTAGTTCCACAGATGGCCATGGTGGGGTGAAAAAAGAATGCACAAAAGGGTATTGGACTGGAAAGGTCACGAAGGACTGAACTAGACTCGACATGAAAACAAACATACCATCCTAAGCTGGTAGGGAGGAGTGACTCGACGTTAAAGTAAACATACCATCCTAAACTGGTAGGGAGGAGTGGACTCGACATAAAAGTAAATATACCACCCTAAGATGGTAGGCAGGAGTGACTCGAGATGAAAATAAACAAACCATCCTAAACTAGAAGGGATGAGTGACTTGATGTGAAAGTAAACATACCACCCTAAACTGGTAGGGAGGAGTGACTCGACGTGGCAGTAAACATACCACCCTAATCTGGTAGAGAGGAGTAGAGTCGACCTGAAAGTAAATATACCACCCTAAACTGGAAGGGATGAGTGACTTGACGTGAAAGTAAACATCACGTGCAAAGCCATAGAAAGGAGTGACTCAATGTGAAAGTAAACATACCACTCTAAACTGGAAGGGGGGAGTGACTCGACGTGAAAGCAAACATACTACCCTAAGCTGGTAGTGAGGAGTGGACTCGACATAAAAGTAAACATAATACCCTAAACCAAAAGGGACGAGTGACTTGACGTGAAACTGAACAAACCACCCTAAGCTGGTAGGGAGGGCTAGACTCTACGTGAAAGTAAACCTACCACCCTAATCTGGTAAGGAAGAGTTAACTCGACCTGAAAGTAAACATACCACCTTTAACTAGAAGAGATGAGTGACTCGACATGAAAGTAAACATACGATCCTAAACCAGAAGGGATGAGTGACTCGACGTGAAAGAAAACATACCACCCTAAACTGGTAGGGAGGAGTGGACTCGATGAGAAAGTAAACATACTACCCTAAGCTAAAATAGATGAGTAACTTGACAAAAAAAAGTAAACATACTACCCTAAGCTTGTAAGGATGAGTGACTCGTTATGACAATAAACATACCACCCGTTTGGAAGAGCGACTCGACGTGAAAGTGAACATACCACCCTAATCTGGTAGGGATGAGTGACTCGACGTGAAAGTAAACATACCACCCTAAATTGGTAGGGAGGAGTGGACTTGATGAGAAAGTAAACATACCACCCTAGGCTAGAAGAGGAGTGGACTCAACATAAAAGTAAACATATCACCCTAAGCTAGTAGGGAAGAGTGACTTGGCAAAAAACATAATCATACCACCTTAAGCTGGTAGGAAATAATGGACTCGACATGAAAGTAGACATACCACCCTAAGCTGGTAGGGAGGAGTGACTCGGTAAAAAAGTAAATATACCACCCTAAGTTGGTGGAGTGGAGTGGACTCCACATAAAAGTAAACATACCACCCTAAGTTGGTAGGAAGGAGTGACTCGACAAAAATTAAACATACCACCCTAAGTTGGTAGGGAGGAGTGAACTCCACATGAAAGTAAACATACCACCCTAGGCTGGTAGGGAGGAGTGATTTGGCAAGAAAGTAAACATATCACCCTAAGCTGGTAAGGAGGAGTAAACTTAACATAAAAGCAAACATACCACCCTAAGCTGGTAGAGAAGAGTGACTTGGCAAAAAAGTAAACATACCACCCTAAGCTGATAGGGAAGAGTAAACTCAACGTGAAAGTAAACATACTATCCTAAGCTGGTAGGAAGGAGTGATTCGACATGAATGTAAACGTACGACCCTAAATTGGTAGAGAGGAGTGACTCGACAAGAAAGTAAACGTACCTCCCCAAGCTGGTAGGAAGGAGTGACTCGACATAAAAGTAAACATACCATCCTAAATTGGTAGGGATGAGTGACATGAGTGAATAATCTTTAAAATGTGTCCCAACCTATAGCTGAGGTAAAGTGAGAGAACTAAAGTATAAAATGTGTCTCAACTTGTGGCTGGGGCATGGATGACAGGGCAAAGTATAAAATGTTCTCTAGTTTGCAGTTGAGGTTATCAAGTATAAATCTTTCAAACTCAAACAATGGGCAACAAACACATAATGTGCCCCAGCCTGTGGTTAGGGAAATAACGAGAGGGGTTGGGGTTCACACTTGAATGACCGAACCTTGATAGGTTACCTACGTATCTCGGTATCACGCCGAGAATCAGGTCTAGCGTAGTTCACAGACGCCCTTTTCAGGGCAAAAAGCATACATGGATGCTCATTTATAGTTTTTGAATTTCAGCAATACCAGTTTACGATTCGAGTATGCAAGAAAGTAAGATGTCCTAGTGATAGGAAAATCCATACGTCCGATCCTTTTGCGATCCCTGTAAATGGACAAAAAAACTCTTCCAAAACAAAATTTTTAGTCTGAAAAACTTATCACCTTTGATGACTCACAATTCCATTCTCCCATTTCCTGTCGTAGTCACTTGGCTTACGATGTTTGCTTTCTCGGGGTGATTCGATGAGAGACCTTTTTAAAAAAAAATAAAAATAAAATTGGTCATCCTTAAGTGATTCACAATTTTTACTTTTTTTTTTCAAGCTTTGTTTGCAATTTGGGGCTCTTCCTTCCCTTGTAATTTAATGAGATTTTGTTTCTGACCCATTGAAGAGATTGAAAAGTGTAGTGCACTTTGACATTTGTGGTACAAACTCGACTTGGTTTTCTTGGGTATTGAGATTAATTTCGACACTTAGGATCTAGCACCCCTGTATGCTTTGTATTTCAATCAACTCTTGCAACTATATTACCAAAAATATGCACAAAACTTTATTATTTATTCACCCAAATATCCATTCTTTCCTAATATAATTTTCTGTGTTGATTTTGATTTGAGCATTATAAATACGATTTGAACAATATTCAAAATTCTTTTCCAAAATTGGTATCACCAAATGACTCTCCTCAGCTAACGAGTATTCGAACTAGTTTTCCAAAAATGAGACTTTTGGGTAAGTGAAATATAGATGCTTCTCGAATTCTTTCTCTGTTTTTTTGTTTTTTTGTTTTTTTTGGAAATTTTCTATTTTTCTATTTTTTTTTTAAGAAGCATATTTAGACATTGGACAAGTCTCTTGACATCAAAAGATTTTGGGATGATGGATTTGTTTTATGACGGATTGCCTAGCCATTGAATGAGTCATTTAAATAATGAATTTTTGGATGATGACCTTTCTGATGAGGGTTTTTTTGTGTAATGGCTTTACTTTATGACAGATTGCCTAACTATTGGGTAGACAAAGCTTTGGGAGAGAAGAATCTTTTATGGGGTTGTGGCGTTGCATTTTGACGGATTGTCTAGTCATTGGATGTCGTCATTTGAGGAATGAATTTTTGGAAGATGGCCTTTCTAATGAGGGCTTTTTTGGGTAATAACTTTGCTTTATAACGGATTGCCTAGCATTTGGATGTGATCATTTGATGAATGAAATTTTGAAAGATAGCCTTTCTGATGAGGGCTTTTTCAGGTAATAGCTTTGTTTTATCACAGATTGTCTAGCCGTTGGATTGTGTTTTTTTTTTTTTTTGTGGCCTCTCTGGTTGATGGCAACGAAAGAAGGTTTTGATAGTGGTTGGAGTTTTTCAATTCTGTATGGAGATGCTTGGGGGGTAGATAGGATTTTTAGATGAGATGAGTTACTTTGTTTCACTTTCTTCCAGATTAAAGTCTTTTTTATTATCGAAATCATTTTTATCATGCTCATGTTTTATTTTCACCACATAGATGAAACATTTTCACCACATAGATTATACATAGACAATTTTGGAATATTTAAAAAAAAAAAAAAAAAACAAAAAAACAAAAACCATTAACTTTTTGAAACGTCCTTTACAAAACACAGTCGCAATTATTGAAAGTTTCAAGCCATTCACAAAGCAAATCCTCCACCATCCAAAAGGCTAACTAGATAGAGAGGTAGATTTAAGATTTTGTTTTCCCAATTTTATCAAGAAATAAATTCAACACACCAAGCGGTATAAATGAGGTTCACAAATGGTAGGCTTTGGCTCGTAATCGGGTAGAATCCCTCATTGATCAACTAAATTTATTTGGAAGATAAGGCAAGAAGGGTTTATGGTCTTTGGGATCACGAGTGGATGGAAGAAAATTAGGTTTATGAAAATAAGGGTATTTATGATGACAATTCAAGGTATTGGGGGTGGAGTATGGTTTTGATTTTGAAAAAATTTGAAGGTACCACTTGATGGGACGTGTCAAGTAGGTAATTAAAGATATTGGGTGGGAGGTTGGGCGACATTTGGATGAGTAGAGTTTGGGTTGCAATTTTTTATTTTGGTCAGATTTCGAAGGTACTACTTGATTTGGAAATACGAGTCGATATGATTATCATTCGTGATCGGCTTATTTCATTCGGGAAGGAAGCCTTGAATTTTGATTGCCTCTTTTTTTTTTTTTTTTTTTTTTTTTTTTTTTTTTTTTTTTTAATGATTCACTCTTAGATAGCCAATATTTTTTTTTCAAATTATACTTATTTACAAAAAATAAAAAATGAAGAGATTACAAAATAAAACAATACATTCGGATTTAGATTTTTGGACTTACTTGGATATCGTAGGCTCGACCCTCTAAAATGATTTCCCAGTGGGGTAGCTAGTTGATGCCCCCTATTTTCCAAAGAAATTAAAATAAATATACAAGTGTAAAATGAGAAGATTTCTTTTTAAAGGTGTCGGTTTTCTCATAAAAACACTTAAGCCAGTTTTAGAAACAGGAGTCATCATCTAGTATTGAGTTTAAATGGTGTGTTAGGTCACCGGATTTTTCTTTTTGAAAAACAATTTAAAAAAAAAAAAAAAACCCGGCTTAAGTAAGATTTTGACTCCAAAAATAACATGGTCCAATTAGAGATTCGTTTTAAAGGGTTCAGGGGTCAGTTACACTCGGAAAAATTGTTAGGTACCCCAAGATACACGTCCAAAGACAATACTTTATCCAATTATGTCCCATTAAAATTTAAGTCCGAATATTTTTATTTTATTTTGAAATCCTCCTAATACACACACACACACACACACACACACACACACAGACACACACACACACACACACACACATATATATATATATATATATATATATATATATATATATATATATTGTTGTATTTTTTATTTTTTATTTTTTTTTAAGTTTTTTGTTTTTATATTTTATTTTTTAACCCTATGTAATTAATTTATATATTGAGGGAAGGGGGGGAGGGGAATACTCATTCTAAGCTGTTCAATCAGAAGGTAGGGAAATTTCCTTCACGTTTTGACCATCCATTAAATTTAATAAAAATAAATAAGTAAATAAAAAATAAACACACACCCATACACACACACTCATACACATCGAGGGGAGTAATCTCCCTTCTAAATCTAAACCGCTCTAATAAAAGGCCGAGAGTTTTCGTCCTCGTCTTGTCAGCACATTATATCTAACATAAGTTAAAGAAACACACAAACATACACACTCTCACGCATCGGGGGGAATAATTTTCCTTCTAAACCTAAACTTCTCCAATGGAAGGCCGGGAGTTTTCCAACTCGTATTATCAACACATTATATTTAACACAAGTTAAAGAAACACACGCATGCACGCGCGCGCGCGCGCGCACACACACACACACATACTTAAGTTTGTTTAATCTACAAATCAAGGGGAGTGATCTCCTTCTAAACCTAAACTGCTCACGTCGAAGGTTAGGAGTTTTCCACTTCATTTTGTTAGCATATTATACTTAACACAAGTTAAAGAAACGTACACACACGCATACACACACACATATATATATATATACACGCTTAAGTTAATCTACATATCGAGGAGAGTGATCTCCTTCTAAACCTAAACTGCTCACGTCGAAGGTTAGGAGTTTTCCACTTCATTTTGTTAGCATATTATACTTAACACAAGTTAAAGAAACGTACACACACGCATACACACACATATATATATATACACGCTTAAGTTAATCTACATATCGAGGAGAGTGATCTCATTTCTAAGCCTAAACCGTTCCAATGGAAGGTAGAGATATTTTCACCTCGTTTTATCTACTCATTAAGTTATTCACAAGTTTATATATAAAAAAAAAATAAAAATATATATATATATATATATATATATATATTTAAAAAAAAAAATCTAATTTACAAAACCAAAATTTAGTATAATAACAACTTATTTTATTTTATTTCAAAAAAAAAAAAAACATAAGTAAGATTTACAAAATATGAAACTTTACAACCTTAACTTAGATATTTTCTTCCCTTCTTCTTTCTCTTCTTCTTCTTCTTAAAAAAAAATAAAATAAAAATAAATAAATAAATAAATAAAAGAAATATTATTTTCCCCCAAGACTTCTCTAAAAAAAAAATTCTCTCAAAAATCTTCTCCTTTAATAAGAACTCTCTCAACAAATTTCTCTCCAAAATCCCTCCCTCCACAAATGAAAATGAGCCTTCTATTTATAGACTCCGAAAAGGGCAAAATGGAAATTATACAAAAATGCGGTTCACTATTCACGCGGTGGTACTGTTCACGATCATGCAGGTACTATTCACGATATTCACGCATGCAGAACTATTCTTGACCACTGTTCATTTATGCGGCTGTTCATGCATGCGGATACCATTCACGCGGTTCACTGTTCACGCATGCGGGGTACAGCTCATGCCTTTCCCGATTTGCTCCAAACAAACGACATTTTGTTTCTTTTCTTTTTTTCTTTTCCTTCGTTTTTCGTATTTTCTAAAATAGAACAAAATAAAACAAAATTAACTATAAAATAAAGCATAAATTTTTTATAGGGTGGCCAAAATGCCGTGTCAACACACAGTCGTTGCAGAAACCTCGTCGACAAAAACTTTTAGTGACAAATTTCGAATTCCTCACTAAAAACTATATATTTAGCAAAGAATTATTTCGTCTCTAATTTCGTCACTAAATGAATTACTTGGTCACTAAAAGTCACCTTTTGCAACGAAATTTATTTGAATAATTTCGTGGCTAATAGTTAGCGGCCAACTAAATTTCTCGCTAAAAGTAACCATCTGCAACAAATTTTATTTAAATAATTTTCTTGCTAATAATTCACATTTAGCGACCAACTAAATTTCTCACTAAAAGTAAGATTTTGTAACCAATTTTATTTGAATAATATACCAAATTGTGTAAAGAGAAACAAAAATCTATACCAACATACATTCCAAACATATGTAAATAAAACTCCTATAATGATATAATATTGAACTAAACAATTTGTTTTTTCCAAATTGTCAAATAGTACATAAAAGAAAGTGCGGATAGAGATGTACTAAAACAATCTCATTCTAGCCCCCCCTCCCCCCCCCCCAAAAAAAAAAACCACAGTGTTTGTATCAAATATCTTCCCTTACACAAAAATAGTCTTCGTAATTTCATATTAACGAAGAATTAATCTGTATCACAAACAAATCAAATAAATCAATAACTCAAATATTGCTTAAAGTACTTGGGACAAAGTGTGATTTTATTAATTGAGTCATAGTGAATGACTTATGTCCTTAAAACATTGAGTGACCTCTTTCTTTTGTTCATCCGAGAAATATAATGTTGCAGAAACTAGGTGAGTCTTCTGTGCATGGTCATCCTAAAAAAAAATAAAAAATGAAAAATTAGTTCTTGTTATCAAACTTGTTCATATAGTGTGCAAATTTCAAATTCTAAGGAACAATTTGAAATGTTGTTATGTTCCAAGTTTTTTAGAACAATGAGATAAAAAATATTTTTAATTATATAATAAATTTTAAACGAGATTATATTTCAGTTATATCTTTACAATCACAATTTACACAAAAAATGAGATCAATTAAGCATGATAAAAAATATTTTTTCTTGTAGTGAGCGTATAGCAGATTGTGGGAAAGTTATAGTAGAGTTATAGGCGAGAGAAGATGAATTAGGCGTGAATGGGGCTTGAATTGTGTATGTATTTATTATACAAACATTTTGATAATTAAATATAAATATATTATACTAATATTTTGATAATTAGTGAGGAATTAGTTGGTGGCTATATATTATAAATTTTTTAGCCACAAAACACAATTGTTGCGAATAATTTTTTATTTGTTGCTAAAATAAAATTAAATCGTGGTAAAGTTTTTGTGACTAACTTAGTAACGAATTTCATATTTTGTCACAAAAATTATTTTTTAGTGAGGAATTTTTTATGTCGTTGCCAATAGTTATTGAGTTTTAGCATGAAAATCAAATTTCCTCGCCAACACTATCCTTTTGTGACGAATTTTATTTTTGTTGCTAAAGTTCGTTGCTAAAAGCACTTTTTCTTGTAGTGTGTGGTATTCGCGTTACCGCTTTACCTCATGTGGTTAGGCCTTTGTTGTACTTTGTCAGTATTTTGCGCTCATGTGGTTATGCATACATCAAGTAGGTAAAGTGGAACAAAACATAACTATAAGGGGCAAAGTAGTGACAAAAATATCACAGGAGGATAAAGTGCAAAAGGACCTCACCATAGGGGATAAAGTATAATTAATCCAAGTTTTAACAATGTTGAAGAATGTCTCTTGTATTAAATAATGAATGGCCTCCTTAATTTTTTTTATTTTTTTTAATAATACACAGATCAATTTCCCTAATGCACATTTTAAATTACTTACAAAATAACTCTCATTCAAAAAATATTTTTCACAAAAAAATAATATATATAATATAAATTAATTAAATTAGAATTTGTTCACTTATAAAAATTGTCTAGGTACCAAAGTAATAATTAGATAAATAACAAATAAGATTGATTAGCTTTTGCAAAAAGATGAATGAATGAAGAAGTTGGAAACTTAAACAAACAAAGAGAGCATATTTCTCTTTCTCCATTTAGAAACTAATATGAACACCACGAACCAAAACTTTTCTTTTTCATTACTTTCACTTTTTTTCTTTTTATCTTTATCCAGTTGAACCGACCTTGAATTTGGCAACTTTTGATAAATCACATTAATTCTCCATCTTTAAATCCAAAAATTAAAATTAGCATTTTAATGTAACAATTGACCCCTAAATTTTAAGAATCAAATCAAATTAACCAGTTAATCACAAAATATTTTTAAACTAAATTTTTAAATATCAAATGACCCCTATGGAAAATTAAAAAAATATATTAGACCCAAATATTTTCTAAATATAAATAAAAATATGCACATAAAATCGGGTCTTACACGCTCTCCTGATGAGTCCGAGGCAGGACAAAATCAGTTAACATCGTATATAAAGGCATGTTTACTCACGGGTTGGGGGTACTGCATGGTAAGTTGTAGCTTAGATGAGGTACAACAACAATAATAATTATGCATTTGTCCCACTTATTTAGTTTTATTTTTTTTTAATAATACACAAATATATGATCAATTTCCCTAATGCACATTTTAAATTACTTACAAAAATAACTCTCATTCAAAAAATATTTTTACAAAAAAATAATATATACGATATAAATTAATTAAATTAGAATTTGATGACTTATAAAAATTGATAAAATTAATCATAATTTATGGTTTTTTGTTTGTTATTTTATAGTATATTGTACAACTTCATTTGTAGAATTGTTATTTTGTTTTTAGAATTATTTATGGGATAATGATCTTTTTAGTCCCTGACGATTGGCTCGGGTGCTCAATTTGCCGCTAGTATTTGAAAGATGATCCATTTGGTTCTTCACATTTTACTTTTGTTCCAAATTGACCCTTTTGTTAGGTCAACGTTAATGGTTAACTTAAAAGTATGGATAATTTGGTCATTTCATGTTTTAAAAAAGGGATAATTTTGTTTTTTACACTAACTAAATTAATGAGATCTATTTGAATATTTAGCTAAATAAAGGATCAAAATTATATTTGTCCATCCTAAAAAACAACCCTCCTCTCTGCTCAACTTCACGATTTCCCCACCACCCACCTCCTCCCTGCTCCGGCGACGCAAATCAAGAAGAAGGGTGCCATTACTGATGCCGGTCGGAAAGAAGGACGACGGGTCTTTCACCATCGTCTTCAAGCTCAACTTGCATTGTGAAGGTTGTGCCACGAAAGCCAAGCGCGCCATTTTGAAGGTGTGAAAGAAGTGAAGGCCGACACAGCAAGCAATAGACTGATGGTAACGGAGACGAAGCCGGAGTTCAACGACCCATAAATAGAATTTCTGGGAATGGATTGTAGTGGAATGGAGGCCATGGAGGTGGAGCTCTCGAAATCCGATGTTCGATGGATGCTGTTGTAGCTGTACAGATCGAGAAACACCGTGGAGGGAGGCATCGACGTGTGGCGCTCATGGAGGCGCCGAAAATCGCCTGGAACGTCCTTGTTTCCTCGGATTACACCTTTGAAGAAGACAGACAAGATTGTTCGGGTAGGACATAGCATCTTCTTCTTTGCTTCATCGATTCTTACAGATCTGGCGAACAAGACCTTCGATTCTTCATCTTCTTCAATTCTTCTTCATCGATTCTTTCAAAGCTTGTCTCATCTCCTGCTCCACCTATGACCACCTTCTTCTCTCTCCCTCTTCTCTCATCTCCTCTCTCTCTATAATATAAATACAGATATATATACGTATACATAGAGAGAGTAAATATCCGAGCTTCGAGTCTTTGAGTCTCGTCGTCCACAAGTTCTCAAATTTTAAAATATTTGATTTGTTTCTGATAATTTGAACATTTGGGTCTTGGCTTATGATAAAATTGGGCAACTGGGTGTACCCCAAACACAAAAAATAGAACTCCATTTTCAATATAATCATGGCTTCCAGTGACCTTTTGTATTTCTTCTTCACAATTTTCTTGCTCAGCCTCAACAATGGAGTTAATTGTGAACCTCTTGCTCATAATTGCGACACTACAACCAATTACAATATATTAGAGAGAGGACTAAACCAACTCCAGCGATGGACTGGAGAACATTGTCTTTGACGGAGGCGATTCCGGCACCTTCTTGTCCGCGGTCTTGAAGGGCGTGGACAGCGAGATGACAGAGACGGGATGCCACTGAGTTTCCGTAGATTCGAACCACGCCGCACTATTCCCTGGGTATATCGTGATCATCATCGTAATTCAACGAAGGATCATTAGGGTTTTTCCTCTGTGTGGAGATAACGTCGGTGAGCGGATTTTTTGCCGATGAAACGAACAGAGCCTTCTGGGTATGTGAAGACGATGGATTTCCGAGCAGTCTAGGGAAGAGAGAGAGGGGTTTCAAAGATGGGTAATGGGATGACGGTTTGCCAACCGGTAGCGTCAAAAGAAAAGACCGATTGGTGGCTGTGGCGGTGGTGGTGGCGTTAGCGGTGGCGGCATCGGGCACAGTGGTGGGCGACGGTGGCGGCAAGGAAGGGGATGGGTTGGGAGATTGGGGGAAGGGTTCGCAGAAGGGAGGTTGCGGGTGATAAAATTAATATTTTTCAAAATACAAATTTTATCCTTAAGTTTTAATAAAAAATAAAATGACCCCTATTCAAATTTTAAAGGGTATAAATATTATTTAACAGTAATTAATAGAAAACTTAACTATGGGGCCATATTGGAACGAAAATCAAATGTGAAGGACCAAATATGTCATCTTCCGAATATCAAAGGTCAATTGAGTACCCTAGCCATTTGTTAGGAACTAAAAATATTATTATCCCATTATTTATATAATTTTTAATAGTATATTCATTTTTTATACTTATAAAACACCATTAGTCATTAAAATTTATGTATTTATTTCTGGATATTGTTAATAAAATAATGAAATGATATCTATGTGTTCATGATTCAATATTAAAAATTTATTACAATTGTTTTCTAAGACCACGCAATGTACGGGTTTAGAACTAGTACCACTTATATCTAGGTACCCAATTAGATAAATAACAAATAACTAATTTTTCATTTCAATAAGATTGATTTGTTATTGCAAAAATATCAATAAGATGTAACTCAAGTGGTAAAACATATTTTAGTTAAAATAGTTGAGGGACTTCTACAAAATCAAGGGTTCGAGCTTGCGGAAAAATATTTGTTAGAAATGACAACTATGAAACTTTGAACGATATTAGTCTTACACTCAAAAAAGATGTGGGAACACTAATGAAAAACCCAATAAATAAATAAATAAATAGCTGTTGCAAAAAGATGAATGAGTGAAAAAGTTGGAAACTTAAACTAACACGGTGAGCATATTCCTCCTCTCCATATACAAACTACTATGAACACCACATGTTCAAACTTTTCTTTTTCATTACTTTAACTTTTTTTCTTTTTTCTTTTTATCTTTATCCAAATGAATCGATTTTGAATTTGGCGATAAATTATATGAATCCCCAAAAATATCTTTAAAACCTAAAATTAAATTAATATTTTAACGTAACAATTAACTTCCTAAATTTTAAGAATGAAATTAAATTAACCAATTGATCCCAATTTTTTTTTTAAATTAAAATTTTAAATATCACTATAAAGTAAAATTAAAAAAATATATATTAGACTCAAATATTTTCTAAATATTATAAAATATAAATAAAAATATGCACATACAAAATCTGGTCTTACTGACTCTTCATGAGTCCGAGACATGACGAAACTAATCAACATGGTATATGAATACAGGTTTACTCCCATGTTGGGGGTACAGCATGGTAAGTTGAAGCTTAGATAAGGTACAACAATGACAACTAAGCATTTATCTCAATTATGTAAGCTCAATAAATCTATTTACGTCGAAATAATTGTCATTCCCTCATTTAGATTTAGTGTGACCAAGTGTACCTTAGATGAGGTACTAATCATAAATTGCGAAAATGAAATCTAAAATTAGTAGTCTACTCAATTGTCTATGCTTTTGCAGGCAAGCGTTTAAGATGGGACCCAAAAGTGAAATTACTGAATTATATAAGGATGTTTTTGTCATGCACTCAAATCCCATGCCAACAAATTAAAATCCAATATTTACTACCATTATTTGAAACAATGCAACCACTCATGATTCCGGTGGAGTTATCTTCATCTTGTCCGCCGGAAATGGATGTGAATATTACAGTACCGGCTGCCGCCAAAGATGTTATGTCCAATTTGCCGCTATACAACGCTATGGTCGCCCGCGATTGGGAGAAGGCCAAACAGTACGTTAGCAATGTAGCCGGGGTGACGGCCGTGATTACAAAAACCTCTGATACGGCGCTCCACGTGGCAATCGGTGTGCGAGCGCCCATGGATTTCGTGAGGAATTTGGTGGCTTTGACGCCAAGAGAAGCACTTGTGGAACTCACGAACTCCCACGGAGACACGGTGCTCTCTGTTGCAGCCGCAGTCGGTAACGTTGACGCGGCCAGATTGTTGGTGGAGAGAAACCGGGACTTGCTTTTCGTCCGCAACGAGAAGGGGAGGCTGCCACTCCACATGGCTGCTCTGTGCGGAGACGAAAAGATTGTGAAATATTTGCTGTCTGTTGTTGAAGACAACGCCAAAGACCGGCGTTATTGCCTCGCCAGCGAATTTGGTTTTCAACTCTCGCTTTTACTTCTAGATGCCAAGTTCTACGGTCAGTGACACTGACTAAATACTCTCTCTCTCTCTCTCTAAAATATCATTTTAGTTTTACTTCAACGGTAAAATGAAAGGAAAATCGGTGAAAAAGTTCATTTTTTTCAGTCTAATTGGCGAAAAGTCTTTTGTGTTATTAGGTTTTGATTTAGTCCTTTAAGTTAGATTCTACTTGTGTTTAGTCCAACATTACAGGAATTGTAGGGATATTACAGAGATTGTAGAGAACCTTTTAGTGAGTACATTCTATTTTTATAGTGAATTCTATTACATGTAACTTAACTAATGTTAGTTACAATTTCATAATTTTTATTTTTCACATATATTTGGACCTTTTAGTTACATGTGCTTATATAATATTAGTTACATGTTACAATTACATATATATATATATATGAATAATATTTTGTGACGTTATTGAAAAAATATCAAACTTTTTAATTACATATCATATACATGTAACTAAAAAATTACATATTATTAAAATAAGTAACTGAAAAATATCAAACTTTTTAATTACATATCAAAAACATGTAACTAAAAAATTACATATTATTGGAATATGTAACTGGAAAATAAAAATAAAAAATTAGTTACCTGTAATTAACACAGTAATATTACACAGAAAGTAATTATATGTAAATAGCGCGTGACTATCACATGAATAAGGCTTCTGTCTTTTTAAAACAGATGGAACTAAATCAAATTTTTTTATCGCATGTAGGACTTTTGACCAATTAGAGGTTAAATGTAGGATCTTTCACTCATTGTCCCTAAAATGAATTATCTACTTATATTTTAAATAGTTAATATTAGTATTTAAAGGTTTTCATCATTTTTTAAATAATTTTTTGAGATAGGAAGTAGATAAATTAATGGCTATGACAACGATTTTTTGGTTGGAATTTAATTTTTTAATTAAGTTAAAATGATAATTATATCTTTGAGATATCTAGTGGGATAGAGTTGTTCATTTTGACAGATTTGGTGTTGAAACAAGTTGAAAGCTACCCGGAGTTGGCTACAATGACAATCGATGGCCAATCGCTTCTGGGTGTAATAGCTGATGCGATTCCTTCGACTTCAATTTCAAGTGAGCTTCCTCTCAATTTTTTTTCAGTGTTTCTGTCCCTATTTGGGGTTAATTACACTTTGCATTTCTGACCTAATTACACGTTGCACCCCTATAATATTTTGGTCACCATTTGTTACCCTGTATTTCTGACTTAAGTGCAACGGTCAAAACTCTAATAGAAATACAGAAATTTTTTCATTTTATTTTAAATTAAGCATAATTTTATTATTTTGTTCGAACTAATTTAATGACATCTATTTGTAAAGTTTTTCTAAACTAAAATGCCAAAGTGTATTTCTCATAACCCCCTCTTTCCTCAATTCACCGAATCCCCGCCAAATTCCCTCTATGCTTTATTTCCGGAAAAAAAAATAAAAATCACCCCTCCATGCTTCATTTCCTGCGACGGCGTCCCCACGCTATGTTTCTCTGTTCTCCTATCTCTATCTTATATATATATAAGACAGAGAGGAGAAGCCGCCACCCTTTGAAAAGTCGCTACGGCCACCGGTGGAGAAGCCGCCGCCAATTCAAAAGCTGCCACCAGTGGAGAAACGACCACCAATGCAAAAGACACTACCAGTGGACAAGCCTCCACCCATTCAAAAGCCGCCAATGGTGGAAAAGTTGCCGCCAATGCAGCAGCCACCGCAATTGGAGAAGCCTCCGTCACTTGAGAAACTACCACCCATTCAAAAGCCACCACCGTTGGAAAGCCACCTCCAATGCAGAAGCCGCCCTTGGTGGAGAAGCCACCGTCAGTTGAGAAGCCATCAACAAAGGAAAAACCCACAAACCCCATTTATAAGCCACCTCCCGTGGAGAAGCCACCACTGATGCAGAAGCCGCCCACCCTGCCGCCCATTATTGTAAAACTGCCGCCTACCCATAAGTCACCGTCTCGAAATAGAAACTACCCAGCAAACTAGTGTACTATAGTGTACTATATACGGATATATATATATATATATATATCCCGAAAAAAAAAAAAATCAAACTTCGGATCTATTGATCTGAACCTTGGATCTATACTAGATCATAGAAAGGATCAGTTAGATCCAAGCTCGGATTTGTTGATCCAAGCAAAGATCATTATTTTTTTATGACACACACACACACATATATATGCACATATTTACTTCGTGTAAAGTTATGTACCTTCATAAATTTGTCGAATCTCAAATACCACTATCGTAGAGATTGATTCAAACCATATAGGAAACTTTGCAACTTGTACAACATTTGTTCTTTTCCAGCAGTTTTGAAACAATCGGGTTACGACACATAAATTTTCTCATCCAAATCAGCATGTAGAAAAACAGTTTTCACATCAAACTGTGTCAACTCCAAGTTAAATTGTGTGGCCAATGCCAATAAAATTTGAATTGATGAATGCTTCACTACTGGTGATCAAGATTTCATTGTAGTCAATTCCTTCTTTTTGAGCATATTCTTGTGCAACTAATCTTGCCTTGAATTTTACACTTTCTTTCCTATGAGAGTCTTCCTTCTTTGCATATAACTATTTACACCCAATTGTTTTTTTTTTTTTGGTAACTTTACGAGCTCCCAAGTCATATTCATTTGGAAAAAATCCAATTCTTTTTTCATGGCCTTATTCTATTCCATACTTTCAAAACTTTGCACAACTTCTTTGTATGTGGTTCGAATATTTTCACTGACAATTGGTAGGGCATAAACAACCATATCCGCAAACTTGGTTGGCCTCCAAATTATCATTTTTGGTTTGCTAGTTGCTATCGATTCTTCAATTTATGGAGACCTTTGAAGATAAGACTCCACTTCAATTCTATCTTCTATATCCCTGTCATTTTTATCATTTGAAGAAGTGTTTTCCGAAGTAGAATCTACTAGACTTTGAATCTCCACCTACTCCTCTAGACTGCCTTTTTTATGAGAATCAATGAGCACCATCAGAGGATTCGTTACATGTTCCAATTGGGCGTATTATTAGGCCAAGATCAAAGAAAAATCAATGCAGCACTTAATGGGCTAATTCTAGAGACTTGACCCATATTTACAATAGTTAAGCTCAAATTAGGTCTATCGGACAATCAAAGCCTAATTCATCTCATCAAGGCAAGTAAAAGGGCTTAAACATGAACTTAAATGGGACAAGGCATGAAGATCATGAAATTCAACATATTTATTTTATTTATTAGTCTTTTAATTTTAATTTAGGATATTTATTTGATAATTTGTAAGGCATGATTGCCAAATTAGTCTTTTCCTTTTTAGATTAGGAATTAGTCTTTTCCTTTTCAGATTAAGAGTAGAGTTTCCTTATTTCTCAAGGATTTCTTGTTCCTCTAGGGTTTTCTTCTATTTCAAGTATGGCCGCCACTGTTCATCTATTGTTCACCGACACTATTCATGTGCACTATTCATTAGCCTAGGTTTTTTTTTAATTGTTGGCCACCTATTTAAGAGACTTGTATCCCATGGGGAAAAATAAAAACACATTCTTTTGATTAATATAATTGTGAGAGTTTTCTCTTAAGTTCTTCAGATAACTTTTCCTGAACTTATCAAGAATTTCTTGTTGCGTTCAAACTCTATACATTCGGTTCGTGATTCACTTATAATCATTAGGTCAAGGTAGTTACTCTATACCTTTGGTTCGCATTTCATCCATAAATGTTGGGTCGAGGTAATCTATATTTCAATTTATGTATTTCTTATTTCGTTACAAATCTGAATTTAGTTCGATCCTGAGTCTCACTAATCCTTGGTGAGATTCACATCATTTGGTAATTAGAGTAAGGTCTAAATCAAGTTTCACCTATCCTCTTTATTCTTCTTTGTTCATCGTTATCTTTTCCTTCATACTTGAACTTTCTTGGTCGAAATATTTATATTTAGTTAAATTTTCATTTTTTTTTTCTTTGGTACTGTGCATCTTCAATTTTGATTTAAGTTGCTGCAAAAAAAATAAAAAATAAATAAAAATACAAAAAAAAAAGAATAAAAAAAAAAAAAAAACCAGTAGCTCTGACATTCGAAATTTATTTCTTCTTGTTCTATTCCGCAAACTTATCCTTTGTGCTCTTCTTATTCACTTTACTTTTGTTCTAAATCTCATTCTTAGTGAAATTGATTTGTTGAGTTTGAATTATCACGAGAAATTTCTGATTGAGTTTGGTTAAGTTCAATAAAGAACTAAAAAAGTGAACTAAAGAGTGGAAAAAGGCAAGAGAGTGTGAGCTCATAAGAGAGTAAAATCCGAATTTGAGTGAAACACGAGCATGAGTGCCATCAATCTTGAGAGAAACACGTGAGGGAGTGTTTGTGAGGTTTGCTAACTTTGTTTTGCAGATTATTAAACATGTGTCAAGAAACAAACAAAGGCTCATCTAATGAAGCACCAGAAATGATGGACGTCGTGGATGTCAAAGTTTTCTACAAAGCCTTAGAGACAGAGTTTGAATGATTGAACTCGCGATTTAATGAAGCGCACAAGCGACTTGACAAAGTTGAGTCTAGTTCACAAAAGAGGCAACCACCTAAAGCTCCTAATGTACAATGATGAGCGAAAAATCTGCCTCGGTATGAATATGAAGTTGATAATTAGGATGATGTAGAGGAAGAAGATCGCACCTCTAATGTGAGCTTGGGCAGATTCGAGCATGGATATGGGAATAGAGGAGATAGGTATGGGGAGTGGATCGATAATAACTTGGGAAGTATCAAGATGAAGATTCCATCATTCCAATGGAAAAAAGACCCTGAAGTGTACTTAGAGTGGAAGAGGAATTGATCTTTGAGAGCCACAACTACTCCGAGCATAAAAAGGTAAAACTTGTAATTGAATTTGTTGATTATGCTATAATATGGTGGGATCAACTTGTAATGAACAGAAGGAGAAACCATGAGAGGCCTATCGAGACGTGGGTGAAAATGAAGGCCATAATGAAGATGAGGTTTGTCCCTAATCACTACTATAGAGATTTGTACCAGAAGTTACAAAGTCCTACTCAAGGCTATCGGAGCGTAGATAATTACTACAAGGAGATGGAGATCGCTATGATCTGGGCTAATGTCGAGGAAGATAGAGAAGCTACCATGGCAAGGTTCTTGAATGGGCTGAATTGGGAGATTGCCAATGTGGTAGAGTTGCAACATTATGTGTAGTTAGAGGACATGGTGCACATGGCAATAAAGGTGGAACGACAACTTAAAAGAAAGGGAACTTGGTCATTTTAAAACCCGGGCTCCTCCACTTCATGTAGGCCTAATAGGAGGAAAGATGAAGAGATTGTTTTTGCGTCCCAAACTGAACCGCCAAACATGAGAGATGATGTATCCATTACCAACAAAGGTAAAACCAAAACCCATACTCGTAATCATGATATTAAATGTTTTCACTGTTTGGGAGTAGGTCACATAGCTTCACAATGCTTAAATAAGAAAAGATTTAACGAGATTTAACAATGAGGTCTTAAACAACTCAAGATTTAACAAGGTTCAACAATTTCGTGTATGTCTCCAGGAGCAATTATGAAACTTCTTTACTTGATGATAAAATACAAATAAAGAATATAAAAATGAGATCTTAAACAACTCAAGACACTTGTACAAAAAATTCTCTCAACTGTGGCTATTGAGGAATTTGTTCTCACTCGCTCTTCTTCAATTTGAGAGGTGGTTTCGCACAATTTCTGAACTTGAACCTTTGCCATTTTATAGAAAGATGAAAAGCAGAAAATTTCTCTTGATTTGTGATAGCCACAAATGAGAGAAGATCTTATCATTGCCTTTTATTCCGTCAACTTTGGTTGCGCCTCCTCCCCATATTGATAAAAAGAAAAACATCACTTTATTGCTTTAGGCCACCTATTGAAAAGGGAGCCGCCATCAATAATTCATCAAAATCATCATCCTCCACAGTCCAAATTTGATTCCAGGTTTGATTGGATGTTCTCAGAATGTATATCTCTCTCTCTGAACCTCAAATTTCTATACTCGACCTTTCATTCTCTGCATCTTCATGGCTGGTGGCGCAAAAACAAATTGTACATGTTTAATCATTCAAAATGAGGTTTGGATTGCTTCATATTTTTTTTTTTTTTTTTTTTTTTTTGTGAATCTAGAGAAAACAGATGCAGAGCCAATTATTTCCCTACCGACCCCCAGCTTCGAACTGATTTCTCCCTTTATCTTCGATGGAACTCTAGGTCCATGGAGAGATCTGCACTGCTATCTTCTCCTAACCCAACATTGGGGTTTCTTCACATGAATGATTCTTTGAACCGTCATGTCATAGACTCACGTTTTTGCAGCAGCATTTACCCGTGTGGTGCCCCAATGCGTTCTCTTTGATTGAGGCAAGTTTGTCTTCTTTAGGATGCTGACTAATTTCGCCCTACATTGGACTCATCAGGAGAATGGCTCCAACTCCTGACCAGTTTATGTGGGAGAGGCCTAACCCATTCTTCTTTTGTCAGGTCCTTGACTAGCGATATGCCTTGACTCCAAATGGATGCCTACTTGTGTGGATGCCCGCACCTAGTTGAGAGCCGCATTTGAGTGCTAAACCCTTCTGCTAGCATGATTCTTCATTCCGACTGCCTTGATAACGATCTGTGACACTTTTCCCCACCCAATATTGCAAACATCCTCGTTGCTATGCGAACAGGTCTCGAAATCGCGCCCTTGATGTGCCACCGGTTGTACTTGGTACAACAGAGAGAAAATTGGTAAGATGCCTAGATCGCACGATCCACGATTCAACGTGACACTTTGTGAAACACTGCGTGCTTGTCATGAGTGCTTGGTGAATCACGACTCCCTGCCCATCTGCCAATGGTGCAAGGTGTAATATCTCTTGCAGCTCAACTCCTTTTTGTTTGGAGTGTTGTCCCTACGGCTCAAGCGACTCACCCCCCCCAGTGGAGTTAATCGTACCCTGCTCCGATACCACTTGTCACGGGCTCACTTTTTCGCAGCGGTATTTGCCCGTGCGACACCCTAATGCGTTCTCTTTGATTGGGGAAAGCCTGCCCTTTTTAGGATGCTGATTGGATTCACCCTGCCTTGTACTCAACAGGAAAGCGACTCCAACACCCAACTTGTTTGTGCAAGAGAGACCAAACCCCTTCTTCTTTTATCAGGTCCTTAACCAACGACGTAGTCTTCGAACTAAACTGGGTCGGTACGCCTTGACTCTGAATGGACGTCTACTTGTGTCGACACCCACACCTAGTTGAAAGCTATTATTGAGTACTCAACCCTCCACCCAACATGATTCTTCATTCCGACCACTTGATAACAACAGTCCATGACACTCAGCTATCTTCGACCACCCCGCCTCGATATCGTCACCGAGGTCACCAATGAAGAGACCTGTGGCGTGCCCTACCACCTCCTCAACATCGTAGACCCAAACAAAGATTTCATTGCCGCTGATTCCAGTATTGTGCGTCGATTACCATCGATTCAATCGTGCAGTGGGATCGAGTCCTGATCATCAGCAGCAAGTACAATTCTTAGATCAAAGCTTTAGTCCACAACCACGTCAAGTTCAATTCGAAGTACGAGTGTTGCTTTCTATTGGTGAACATATCGTTGTGGGTGTTTTACTAGTTTGTGGCGGAAAGAGTAGACCAGATTGTGGATGTCAGATTGGTAGAGGAGGTCAGGGATTTTTTTCATTCCAAAGGTCAATTACAGCTGGAGAATTCGACGGGCAATCGAAGTTTCGGAATGGATCAGTTTTTCAGGGTTGAAGAAATAGGATGATGAGAATATTTTTCAGCATTTTTGTATATAGAGTGTTGTGGGTGAAAACGCCCCCCTTCACGTTAACTACCCGGATTAGATCTGTCATGTCACCGGTTCCACGTTATCTACGACCTCAGCCAGCCCGGTGTATAGATTGCCTAGATGAACTCCAGGTCTATCGGTTAGAAGCATACAAGGACCTCCTCCAGAAGCCCTGTGAAGACTCGGCACTCAACGGAAGGTCGGAGGGCCTAGACCGACCTATGCCCCCGTGATCGGTCTGACCTATACTTTCGACAGGTCGGACCTCGATCCCCACCATCAATAGTGAAGGGCCCAAGGCCCACACCCATGGCTCTAACTCGTTGTGCCGCCCACGCGCCTGACTTCTTATTGGTAATCCGAGCTTAGGGTTTTAATCTTGTTTACACTAATCACACTTCCGCTTATAAATAGGAGGCGTCCCCAACACTTTGGGAGGATGAGAAAACCATTCTAAAGAGAGAAAATTCGTCATAGGTCGCTCAGACAAGTTGAGGTAACAGTGATTTTTCGATCTATATCTCTACCCCGAGCTCTTACTCTCACGCCGGAGAGGACACGCCAGGGAAAACTCGGCCTGTCTGGTATGCATATGATAGATTGGAGGTCGGCTTGGACAATAGCTAGGAGCACTGAAGAAAAAGAAGACCTGAATTCTAACGCAAGTCAAATCAAACCTGTCCGGTCTGGCTGTAGCACGCGAGGAAGATCAATCACCACATCCTTTCTCCATGATCTGAGGGTGTCTGGACCATACTGTTGGTTGGACCAATTTCTGACACCAACAATTTGGCGCCGTCTATGGGAAGCGTTACTAAAAGCCATATCCAAGTCATCAGCTACCTGCTCTACTAAGCTTTGATGGACACAAGGTCTAGTCACTTTCAACGATCAGAAAAGATAAACAATCTGGTGAATAGACAACCCGGGAAAGATATGTCACGAGCATCAAGGCTAGAAACCAGGGCCACATCCTGAAGAACGGTCAACCAAGAAGATGCAAAAATTGAAAGGTGAAATATCAATATTGAGGAAAACTTCGACATTCTCCTCTCCCGCATTCCTCCACCCCCAGTTGAAGAGGGGCCGAACCTCCATGTTGCGGAGGAGAGGGCCCATCCACATGAGTTTGGTAATCGAGCGCTCATCTCTCACGAATAGATGGCTCGGGTCCAGTTTTAGGCCGCTAACTACGCACTGAGGGAAAAGAATCTCAACCTCCCAGTGGCCTCGGCAATCATTTCAAGATCAGCTCAGGGACGACGATTCAAAGACCAACCGAGGTCGCCACCGGCTTGAGATTATAGTAGCTATGAGCGTTCTGAGCACCGATCTCATCAAATTTGGGAGGTAGACTCCTACTCCCCGGCACTAGCTCGTAGAAAAGAGCCCAGGCCTACCACCAGTCAGATCGTCCGCCCAGATAGGGTTACAACCACGGTGAGGCGACGCCTGGCCGAAATAGAGGTCACCTTCAGTCGTATGCGCAACACTGAGGGAGCCCCTCGGCTGCATACTAGAATCAGGTCTCTTTTCATCGTAGAGGTCACGGGAGAACCAGTTTAGTACCGATTTCCCAATCCCTCGGCGGCCTAGTACGATGAGACGACTAACCCACTGGATCATCTCTTCGTGTATGTCTCCCATATGGATGTGCACGCTGCCACCAACGCAATAAGATGTAAGTTGTTCTCTTTTGGACTACCGGTCTTGCTAGGTCATGGTTCAACGACTTCCCGCCGGCCTCAATCTCCACATTCCTCCAGCTTAAACAACAGTTCATGGAGAGGTTCATCCAGTGAAGGGGTGTCTAATGAGGTGGCGCTCAATGCCTTTATAGGCGGACTAAGGCACAAGACGCTCATGTACGACTTGAATTTCAGGCCAACGACCAGCCTCCACGAGGCCCTTGACCTCGGCGCCAAGTTCTATAAAGCCAACCTCATCGAAAAGATCACGAAAGACAAAGAAAACTTTCTCAGAAAGAAATCCTGAGCCGACGAAGAGACGAGCCAATCTCAAGCTTCTAGGAGACTCCAAGTGGAGAGAAGGTTGGGGCCGCTGCTCGGCAATAAGAGGCCACCTGTAGGCCCTCTCCAGGTTGTTCACACTCCCCTGACTGTCTCTGTCGCAACCATCTTCGTTGAGAATGCCAAAAAAATGGATTTTCTCGCCTACACCCCCCCTGAGGGAGAAACCTCTAGGAAGGTCGACTGATAAGTACTACAACTTCCATATGAGCAACGGCCATGCTACCGATGAGTGCTTCCAGTTGAAGGAGGATATTGACGCCCTCATTCGAAAAGGTTACCTCAGAAATTACGTCTGTCAACTTGACTAAGATCGATCCAACTCAAACGACCATTGTGACGAGCGTTGGGGACAACGCAGAAAATGAAATAATAATCAGGCTCAGCCTCATGGCGAGCGAGCTGGGGACGACTCCGATCTAAGAGTTGACGGTGAGATTAACGTCATCCACGATGGCCTGGGTTTCGGCGGAGAGACGTCTTCTTCCCGGAAGAGGTATGAAGGCGAGAGCAAAAGAAAAGTAGAACAGGGCGTCTATAAGGTCAACATGATAGAGTTTTCCTCCCATAATGTGATCTCCTTCAGTAAAGCCGACCTAAAGGGAGTGCACGTTCCGCATGATGATGCCCTGGTCATTTCAGCCTTGATCAATCATTTCAAAATGGCGAAGATACTCGTCGATGGAGGCAGCTCAACCGATATCATCTTTAAAGGAGCCATCGATAAAATGGGCATGCACTCGAGCTCCATGCATCCCGTAAAATCCATTCTCATCGAGTTTGGCGACGACGTGGTTAGTTCGGTTAGCTGGGTGTCCTTGCCCGTCACCATTGGCTCCAGCCCTAGCATCTCTACCATCTGGTCTAAGTTCTAAATAGTTTATAGGCCATTGCCCTACAACGCGATCATGGGTCAGCCCACCGTGGTCGCTCTGAAGGCCGTATGTTCCCCGTAATACCAAAAAATGAAATTCCCCACGGATTCAGGGGTTGGAGAAGTACAAGGGAACTAAGAGATTGCCCAGTCCAGTGTAAGTAGGGCCTTGGAGAAGAAATAAAAATTACAGTTGGCACCCGAGCTAGGTACCCTACATCGGACTAACGGGGAGCTTGTGGTCTTAACCGACGTGGTTAAGCCTGTCCTGATCGACGATTCGCGTGACGATAAGCTCATCCCCTAGGCCCATGAAGACCTGGTCGACGTCCCCATTCACCCCACTATAGCGGAGAGGACAGTGATGATTGGGGCTTAGCTCGGCCCAAAAAAATGATCTGGCCTCACCAAGCTGCTGGTAAAGAACTACGATGTTTTTGCCTGGTCACATAACAAACTTCCCGATATTGATCCCATAGTTTCCATGCACCAGTTGCACACCGACGTGCATCATCCTCCTATTCCCCAAAAAATAAGAAAGTTCCATCCAGACCGGTAGAAGATAGTAGAAGAGAAGATGGATAAGCTCGCCAAGTCGGACGTCGTAGAAAAGGTCAAGTTCCCGGTCTAGCTCACGAATGTCGTGCTAGCCCCGAAGGCTGGCAACAAATGGTGCCTTTACGTCGACTTCAAAGATCTAAATAAGGCCTGCCCGAAAGATTTTTTTCCTCTTCTGAGGATTCACATCGTGAACGACGCCATGGCGGGGCACGAGCGGCTCAGTTTTCTCTACGCTTACGCTGGCTGCAATCAAATCCCCATGTATCCCTTGAATAAAATAAATAACTCATTTATCATCGATAAAGGCACCTACTACTAGAAGGTCATGCCGTTTGGCCTCCTCAACGCAGGGGCGACCTATTAGAGGCTCGTCAACAAAATGTTCAAGAAGGAAATCGGGAACACGATGGAGGTGTACATTGACGATTTGCTCGTGAAAAGTAGCCGGGTTGGAGATCACCTCGGCCATCTCCAGGCTTGATTTGATAAGCTCCGAGCTCATCGCATGAAGTTGAATATGAACAAGTGCATTTTCAGTGTGTCCATTAGTAAATTCCTGGGCTTCATGGTCTCCTAGCGTGGTATTGACGCAAACCCCGACCAAATCAGCGTGATGCTCGGTATGTCCCCTCCTCAAAACAAGAAAGAGGTCTAAGTAATGACAGGTCGATTGGCTGCCCTGAACCGGTTCATCTCCAGGTCGTCCGGAAAATGCCTTCTCTTTTTCAAAATCCTTCAGGGGAACAGGGCATTCAAGTGGACCAATGAATGTGATCGCGCCTTTGAAGAGCTAAAAAAATCTCTCGTGGGCTCTCCTACTCACCACGTCTCAAAAAGGTGAAGACCTGCTCCTTTACATCGCGGTCTCCCCCACAACCGTTAGCGTTGCCCTCGTCAAGGAGGACACCGACGTCCAGAGCCCGATCTATTACTCAAGTCGTGTCCTAACCGACGTCGAAATGAGGTACACAAAATTCAAAAAATTGGCCATTGTGGTGTTGACCAACCAGCCGTTGAGCCAAATTCTCCACTCCCCTAACGTCTCAGGGAGGTTAATGAATTATAGCCTAGAATTGGGCCAATTCCATATCAAATATCGCCGCAGGACGACAATTAAAGGGCAAGTCTTGGCTGACTTCATAGCCGAGCTGACCTTTCCTGTCACGACCCGACCCGATTTTCTAGGGCCGGACTATGATTTCTCCTCTAGAGAAATTCCTAAACCTAGAAGCAACTATTTGACTTTCCAAATTGTCACTCTACAAAATTCGGTAAACTATATAAATAATGGGGATAATTTTTTTATTGCCAATTTAACAACGGAGATTAATAATATTTACTAATCACCATTTTAAATTTCACCACTTATTCCAACGTTTTATTTAAAATTTATCAGCGGATTTATTCATACAATGGTGACCCAATTCATTCTATAAACATAATCTCACTTTCGCAAAACGGCGCCAAAACGTTCAATTTAATAAGAATATTTTTTAAAAACCGAATATTCATTAATTTACGACAATTTCGATAATTACAGTTTTCGCCAATTACAACCATAATAATAACTACAATTATTACAACTCAGAATTTCAAATAATATATTTAATGAATCCCAAATTTAGAGATTTCGAATAACCGTTCCACCGAATTTACTATTTAGAAAATCCAATAGATTTCTGGCTATGTTGACGACGGATAATTAAGAATCCATTTTATGAAAATATTTCTAATTTAAAAATAATAGTAGTAACTAATAATTTCCGAAACTCATAATTTAAACATCTAATTTCCAGTTATAATTAAAGTCCCAATTTTTCACTATTTAAAATCAAACCTAATTAATTATATTAACAATATATTTAATATATTCGAATTGGAAATAAACATTTTACAATCACTACGGTATTTATCATTACCGTTTCCTCCAATTATAACAATAAATAATTTATTAAAAATTATTTACAACACAAAATTTCAAATAAAATATTTTTCTCTTTTCTCGCATTTTTCCCAGTCGATCCTGTAATCCAAACACTCCTGCAATCTAAACACTGTAGGGTTATGAGCTAACGCTCAGTAGAACTCCAACCCCTATAATACGTACATTTAATTTATATAACACGTAAACGACGTAAACAGGCTCGTCACATAAACTCCGCATCGTCCAAATCATTTCATATAATTTCCACAGGTAACACTTCACATAATATACCAAATAATATCAACATATTTCATGCGAACAAATAACGCTGAATTCACCGATAATGATAATGCGTATTTCACATTGAGACAATTAAATGCATATATTAAAGAAATTCGGAATTCTACCTCTCCCGGATTTTCCACCGGTCGCGAGATTAGATTTTGGTCTTTTAGTGGGGGTGGTTCGTGTAATTTTCTTTTTCTTTCTTTTCCTTCCTCTGATTTCTGTTTCCTGTTTTGCTCAATCCGCCGACGCCACCACCGGTCTTCACTGCCGGCAATGCCACATCGATCACACATACACATTCAGTCATCTGAGCAACACACACACACAGAGCACACATACACCAACAATGAAAGAGAGACAACCACACACCTACACACAAACACCGTCGTCTCTCTCTCTCTCTCACTAGCTCTCCACTCCGGCGACACCCCACACCACCATGCACACCCAACACACACTGATCACACACATACACATCACTGTTCATGTACCCACAACTAAACACATACATACCCACACACAGCAAGCACACACACACACACACACACATGCACTACTCTCTCTCTCTCTAAACTTACCGCCGGCGAACATCCGGCGACATCCACACAACCAAACCACCACCGTCGGACCAACTGGACGACGACACCACACACGTACATACACACAGCAACATACACAATACACACAACCACATTACGGCTGAACACTGACGCCATCGATCGGACCACCCATGCCGTCGAGCCAAACGACGACGATCACGCCCTCACACACCCACAATGATGAACGGAAAACAGAGCACCCCCCACGGTCACACAAACACCTACGCCTGAAACACACACGAACGACACACATACACACACACTCCGAAACACACACCCATTGACGACGTCCCACTACCGGTAACCCACATCGAAACACATCCACACACATACTGTCATACCCCACCCCGGACACCTGTTACCCTGGGGCTGAAATGACGTCGACACCACACTACCTGAATATCTAATCTTACTCAAAAACAACACTATGCATACCTAAATATATAATCGCATATATAGGCCATATACATCATCTCATATGGGGACATACTTGTCCCCAAAATAGTAACAACAAAATATAAATACCCAAGAATCTCTCACTAGTTTGCCTCTGACAGCTCAACTCAGAAACTCCTATATGATTTTGTTGCATGACTCTATCTAGTGCCAATAGGGGATCGAATCCTAAATTGATCCACCTACGAATGTACTGTTTCCTTAGTAAAAATATTTTACAATAATAATTCATTTCTACAATATCTAAATGGATCAAGCGTAAGTATATAAACACCACATAGTTCGTAAAATCTCCATTATATAAGCAGTGAAAATAAAGCGATATAGATAAATTCCATTCAAATCCATCTAATATAAAATCATACCAATCACCATAATAAATAATGAATTACCCAATATAAGTAAAACACCACATCTCAAACACAACACACACTGGCTAGCCATAGTGATCGTTTTAACCTCACGATCGGGAGTTGCAACGGTATCGTACCATTCGTAGGATATGCCTTCCTAACGAAACAAATGACCATATGCCCGGACCGCCAATCGGACAGGTCATAATATCAATATCCATATGCCGGACCGCCCATCGACTGGATATAATATCAATAATCATTTGCCGAACCGCCCATCAGTAGGATATAATATCAATAATCATCTGCCGGACTATTCATCGGCAAGACATAACATCAACAACCGCCTGTCGGACCGCCCATCGGTAAGACATAAAATCAATAACATCATCAAATCAACAACATCATCACCAACTACAAACTCAATAAAAATCAACGCTCTGCCGAAGCAGATAAAATCAACAATATCGTCAAATCGATAACAACATCATCAAATCAACAACATTAATAACCTCGTCTACTCAATATCGTCAAAATTCCCAACATCCACCTCATTTTTCTCCAAAATCGACTTTTAATCCAAAAATCATATTTTTTCGCTTTCGTTTGAAAACCGTCTAATTTCAACAATACCTTTTTTTTTCAACTTCCTTTTAAAACCACCATAATTTAACGAAAATCCATTTCCTCAACTCACCCAAAACCTGCTTGATCCATATCATTTATAAAATCATACAGTCCAAGTAAAACCATTTTACACACACATTTATATGTATAAAAATAGTTTAACAAGAAGACAGTACACTACCTGATTATCCGTTTTTGAAGACTTTGACCGTCTATTCTCTACCGGTACTCTAGTGCTTGCGAACCTAATAGTGACAGGGCCTAGATTAATATTTTATGTAAAAATAACCTAATCATGCCACGCAACCCTAATTTCAGTAATTTTCTATTCTCCGTCTTTTATTATAAAATATGTCTATTTAACTAATATTGTTCCGTAACCGTTTACTATGTCGAATTTATTCATGCGAACATATAACGCTAAAATCAACAATAATGATAACATGTATTTTATATAGAGACAATTAAATTAATTATTAAAGAAGTGCGGAATTCTACCTTCTCCGAATTTTCCACCGGCCGCGAGATTGGATTTATGTTTTTTTGTTTTGTGGGGTGGTTTGTGCAATTTCTCCATTTCCTTTTCCCTTTTCTTCTTCTTTATTTTTCCTTTTTCCCATTTCTGTTTTCTGTTTGGAACTCCCGCTGCACCACCTCAACACCGGCCAACGCTTACTCCTCTCGTCGATCTTCACCGCCAATGATCCGAACACACACACGGCATGCACAACACACACAAAGACCTTACAAATACCCCCATGCACCGTCGAACGAACAACACCCCAATGATACCCTCTCTCTCTTTACTCCAACAGCTTACCTCCGACCTAAACAACACACACTCATATAGCAGTTAGACACCTACAAAATACCCAGAGCACACAAACACACACAAACCCACACAATCGTCGACCACTGGACACTCACCAATGAACCCACCTTCAATTCTCTCTCTTCTCTGTTTTTCGACGACACACACATAACATACCCACATATACACATACTGCTCACACACATACATACATACACAGCAATACACACACGACAATGGACAGAAATAGAACACATACACACCACACACGGTCGAAAAACGGAACAACATGCACATATACATAGTCGCACCACCGACGAACCAGACCAGCACCAATCCCCCCCCTCTCTCTCTTTGTTTTCTGATTTGGTTACCTGTTAGCCAACCCATAACGACTCATCCACCGCTGGCGAACCCTACACGATCGGCGACAAAATCCCACCGGCGGTCCTCCCTCTCTCTCTCTCTTCTTCCTATTCCTTTCTCTTTCCAGATTTCTCTAACCGCTTCTCGATCTTTGTTCTTTCCCTCTGTCTTGCGTGTATGAGTCTGTATATATGTGTATATATATATGGAAAGAAGCCAAGCCCCAAGCCCTCCCCTTGCCGTCCTTACCTCTCTATATCCTTTGATCTTTATCACTTTAGGTAGATATTTGTGTGTCTATATATATATATATATATATATATATATATATATATATATATATATATATATATTAATTTAGTTGTAATTACATAAATCTCCCCTTTTATTTTGTTAAGATAAAGTTTAGACCAAATTCTGATTTTAAGGTTTTAATGATTACAAATTAACCCCTAAAATTTTAAATCTCACCATTAGTAGCTCCGACGACCCCGTTATTTTCAAATATGCTACAATACAACTTAGATTGAGAGTACACTAAAAATCAGGGTCTTACACATACGATACACTGTGACAGTCCAAAGCGCACACACATATTCATAGCAATTGGACACACACATACACCCAAAACACACAAACACCCACAAACCCAAAGGATCGCCGATCACCGAACACTCATCGGCGAACCCCCCTCCGATTTTCTCTCTTCTTTGTTTCTGTTTCTGCTCCTTTTTTTTTTTTTTTTTGAAGTTGAAGATCACGATTGCATGGGTATTTATATGCATGAGAGTAGTGGATCAACTTAATCCCAAACACTGACACGTTGAACGGGTCTGGATTCTTCTTCTCGGTTCTCCAGCTGTCTTCACGGCACACACACGCAGAAATATATATATATATTATTAAAATAATCTTTTGAGTCAAAATACTCTTTTCTCTCCCTAATTTCTTTAAGTCTTCTTTTTAATCCAAACTTCACCTTTAACATTTTCTTAAATTGCAATTTCCACCCAAAAAGTTATAATTCAAAAGTTAAATGCCAATTTGGATTGAATGTTTTCTACATTTTCAAATTGACCCCTAAAATATTTAAATCAAATAATAAATTACGCTATCCACCCCGTTATTTTTGAAATATTATAAAATACGACTTAAATAAAAATCAGGGTCTTACATTTCCTGAGGAGGAGACCGTCTCCGATCAAGGTGAATCTGAGCAGACCGCTAAAAATCTGGGACAGGCAGAAAGCTCGGCCGAACTTACTAAAGTACATAATCATCTTAGCCCTGGCTCATGGCAACTCTTCATTGACAGATCCTCCAACCAGAGCGACTCGGGTGTCGGGATAGTCGTCATCGCCCCGAATAAAGAAGAAATTGAGTACGCCCTCATGCTCAGATTCCGAGCTATAAATAACAAGGCCGAGTACAAAGCATTGTTGGCCGGGCTGCGATTAACCCGAGAGTTTAACATGAAAACCCTCCTGGTAATGTGCGATTCCTAGCTCGTTATCAATTAGGTCAACGGTGATTACGTGGCCAAGGACCCGAGCATGGTGGCCTACCTGGAGAGGGTGAAAAACCTAAAAAAACTCTTTGAGAAATTGAAAGTCACGCAAATACCCCAAAAAGAGAACATGCACACTGACGCCTTGGCTAACCTGGCCTCGGCGGTGGAATACACGCTCAAGAGGATGATCCCCGTTGAATTCCTCGCCGAGCCGAGCACAGCCTCCTCAGACAAGACCACGATGATATACACCCTTGACTCCAAGCTGACCTAGATGGACCCCATAGTGAGCTATCTCGCCGACGGGATGCTTCTAAGTGATCAGGTTCATTCCTGAAGAATACAGTACCAAGTGGCACGATACGTCCTTATCAATGAAATTCTTTACTGAAAATTCTTCTTCGGTCCGTACTCCCAATGTCTTCGACCTGAAGAAGCCGACTATATTATGAGGGAGGTCCACGAGGTGGTTTACGAAAACCACTCAGGGGGCCAGTCGTTTAGGGGAAAAAATGACCTACTATTTCAACAAGCCAACAGGGTTAAGCGGAGATGACCGACCTCGATAACATGTCCTATAAGACACCGAGGAAGCTCGGTAGACCTGAGCTCCCTTGGTCGCCTGGGGAGCGAAATGATCGGCAGCAACAAGTGATATACAAGTGCTGAAAATCCACCAAGCACTAGAAAGACGACCACAATAGCTCGCTCGGCACAAGCTTTTATGGTCGCCTTGGGGGTAAGGTATGTACAACTCAAGTTACACAGCCGGCCGAGCACAGAAGTATTACTTCAGCTCGACAAATCTCGTGAACTTGCAAAAAAAAAATCCAATAAAGCAAATTCGGAAGAACAAAGCAAGGTACATTCAATTGGAAAAACATGAGTTCTATTAATCTGTTAAGAGGATTACAAAAAGAAGAAACAGGACTCATGTTCGTAATATACAAGCTCGCTACTAGTCGGGCAAAAAAAAAGAGAGAAAAAACTAAAAGTATCATTCCTTGACTGGACTGAGGGCTGGGGCTACTATTGGAACGGGTCAGGATTAGTCTGCTCGCCACCAGCCTCCTCTGCACTGGCCTAGTCACGGCTTCCTGATGGCCAACTCGGCCCAGCTTCTTGAATGGCGGGTTCGAAGCTCAACTCATCCATGCCTGCATCCTACTAGGCCTAAGCTTTGGCAACATCCTAGTCGGAAATCTCAAGCTCCATCTACGTATGATTGACCTTTGGGAGTAGGCACTACACAGAGTTGACCGCCCCTTTGAAACCAAGCTAGATCATGCTGATGGAAATACGGTCTCGGAGCCCGGTGAATTCGTCACTTTTCTTATAAAGCTCGACCGCCTCAGGTCTGAGCTCGGACTCTCTCCAGATCAACTGCTTGGTTCCTTTGGAGCTCCTCTAACTGGGAGATGGCGATATGCTCGGATCGTCTAAAATCCTCGGTCCTCTTGTTCGCTGCCTCCTTCTCGGCACGCATTCGCTCCACCTCCTTGTGGTACTCTTCCAAGAGACTGATGTTCTCATCCCTCTACTTGGTCAGCTCTTCGAGAGCATGGTTAGCCTAGTATAAGCGGGCACCCGTCTCCAGCGAAGAGAACAACCCCTCCATGGTCGGTAGCTGGAGTTATTAAGACAATTTAAAAAAAAGAAAAAAAGTACCAAATGCTTTCCGAGGAGAATAACTTACCGAAAGTATGTACCAGTTCATCTTGGTGCAAAGATGGGCGTCGGCCTTCTCAGTAAATCTAGCCATATCTATCGACGGTACGATCCGTTGAGCGAAGTTTATGAGCACGACCAGATTTTGGGCGACAAGTTCGTTGGTGCAAAGCCCGGTCCGGATGACGACCTCCTCGGACTCCTTGCCACCTCCCTCTTCCTACTCCACTTTACAGGCCGAGATGGAGGGTTTGCTCTTCTTGTGATACCCGATCAGCGCGTCGGACACCCCCACCTTCCTTTTCTCCTTGTCCTTCCTAGCGACGGGATCTTTCCCGACAACCTCCGTCTGCCCGATCTTGGCAGTGGCCGGGATCCCCGGCCTTCTCAGGGCGGGGACAGGCCTCGCCTAACCAGTAGGTCTTGCCTTTTTGGTCCTCTAACCAGTCTGAGCGTTGTGTGTGGCCTTACTTACTGCCACCCCGTTTTTCGCCATCCGGGTTGTCGCCGCAATGTCCACAGCTAAAAAAAAAAAAAAAAAAAGTTGTCAGTCGGCGGAGAAAATTCACAAGTAAAATTAAACTGCGGGTCCAAGCTCGAGTCACTTACTGTTCTGAAAGTTCGTGTTCAAGGTCAGTGCGAGCAGAGATGATTCACTCCAGAAGTATGTGTCGTATAAACACGATGTAAGCAGTGAGCCGACGTGAGTCCATGGAGTTTGGAGAATCACCTCCTTCTCTTCAAGGATCTTCGTGCTAGGCTTCCGCTTATTCGTCACTAAAAAATGGAACATGTCAAAACAGAAAACTAGGGTGAGGAGGGACGAGGTCCGAACTGAAAAAACTTACCCAGGTCTCCCCAATGCCTCTGGATTGGAAAATTGAATGTCGGCGCCTTGTCAGCCTCCCACCCGGTACCTCCCAAGAAAAGGAACCCCAACTTCCAATCCTCGATGGAATCGAGGTCGCCCTAAAGGAATTTTTGCCGGGCCGAGAGGTAGAACCAGCCCTTCCCGTTGGGCATGACCTTCACCAAAAATAACATGTGGAACAGCTCGTGGGACAATGTTATCCTCTCAGCCAGTCAGATGATGTGGAATGACACAATCATGTGTATGCTGTTGGGAGAGAGTTTTGACGGACACAGACCCAAGTCCCAATAGACCTCCCTCACCTAGGGGTGGATGAGGAACCGTAGCCCAGCCTACAATTGCTGGTCGTAGACCACAATCAACCCCTCGGGTGGGTCGCATGCTCGGTCATCCTCCTTGGGAGCGCGTAGCTCGACCGAGCTACGAATCGCATACGAGGAGCATAGCTTCTAAATATCTTTTTCTGATAGGTTAAACTCCATCCTCTAGACCAAAGCATCTGGGGGGACCTCACAGGCAGATCGATAGGAAGTCGAGCTCGCCTAGGGGGACGCCCGCATCATCGGACTCCGTCGTGGATGAGCTAATCTCAATTTGGATGGCCGTAAAGTTGGCCGCTATCACATTGGTTAGGGACGCGCTGCTCCCCGATGAGATGGACTCAAAGATAAAAGACATAAAGAAGAAACGAAGAAGAAAGAAAAAAAAAAGACAATGGGAGAAAAAATACTATGCTAGGAGGTCGGGATTAGTTTTTGCAAGGATCTGGTAAAGAAATTTGAGAAATAGGACGCGTATTTATAGGGTGCCGAGAAGTCGAACCGCCGTATCACATTGAATGGTTCATAGGGCTTCGATCCCTGCACCTTCAGCCACGTGTCGTAACTCCGGTCAGGTTGACAGTCAAGCTTTCTGGGGAAGCCAAAGGGTGCACCCGATCGAGCTGTGTTATCCCGGTTCATTTATCCCCTCTCTCTATAAGCTCGGTTGACCATTACCGGAGGTTTGACTACTAAATTCTCAGCGTCTCATGTCTTATTTCCATGCTAAGGCTTGGGGGGCAATTGATGTGGGTAAAAGCGGGCCCCATCCATATGTTAGCTACCCAGATTAGATTTGTCACGTCACCAATTCCACGTCGTCTACAACCTCAGCCAACCCGGTGTATAGACAGCCTGGATGGCCCCCCAGGTCGATCCGCTAGAAGCACACAAGGACCTCTTCCAGAAGACCTATAAAGACTCGGCACTCAACGGAAGGTCAAATGGCCCAGACCGACTTACACCCCCGTGACCGGTCTGACTTGTATTTTCAATAGATCGGACCCCGATCCCCGCCATCAACAATGAAGGGCCCAAGGCCCACACCCATGGCTCTAATCCATCATGCCGCCCACACGCCTGACTGCTTACCAGTAATCCGAGCATAAGGCCTTAATCTTGTTTACACTAATCACGCTTCTGCCTATAAATATAAGGCTTCCCCAACACTTTGGGAGGACAAGAAAACCATTCTAGAAAGAGAAACGTCGCCATAGGTCGCTCAGACAGGTCGAGGTAATAGTGATTCTCCGATCTATATTTCTACCCCGGGCTCTTACTCTTATGCCGGAGGGGACACGTCGGAGAAAACTTGGCCCGTCCTATGTGCAGGTGACAGATTGGAGCTCGGGTTGGACAATGACTAGGAGCACTGAAGGAAAAGAAGACCTGAACTCTGACGAAGGTCGGATCAAACCTGTCCAGTCTAGCTGCAGCACGTGAGGAAGATCAATCACCATATCCCTTCTCCCCGATCTGAGGGTGTCTGGACCATACTGCTAGTCGGAACAATTTTCGACATTAACACAGAGGATGATAAGAAAGAAAGAGAGAGAAATGGAGGACGTGGCGGTGGTGTTCATTGTAAGTGTAGCAACAGTTGGTGGGTGGATATGGTGGTGGTGGTGTTTGCTGGACTATTGCGGCCATGGTGGAAGAAGAAGAAAAAAAGAAGAATATAATATATATTTTTACACTTATGGTCCTCTAAGTTTCTAAATAGTGTTAAAATAACTTGTGTTAAAATATTTGAAGCGTATAAATGTCATTTAACATGAATTAACAGTTGTCTTCTTAAAAACAAGACGACGAACGCATATATTATATTTTATATTAATTATGCCCTATTGTTATTAAAAATTATATTTTGAATAACACACTAATATCAAAAAATTTAAAAAATCAAAGTTAAATTAATATATTAATCCTCAAAGTTCTTAAAACTAAATTTTTAAATACCATAACAATCCTTAAAAATTTAAAAATGAAATTTAAATAATACAATAAACTCCATTATTTTCTAAATATTATAAAATACAAATAAAAATATGCACATGCAAAATCGGGCCTTACATTGATGCTCACTTGTGAACATTTATACTGTTGTGTTTTGAACATTCATAAATATATTATTTTAAAAAAAAAATATACAATATGTATATAAAAATGAAGAATGTACATTAAAATGATATTTTTTTATAGTTTTTTTTACTCACAATTTTGATTTCTATCATAAATGACTTGCTATTTTTATTTATATAATACATATTTGTAAAATGAAATATTACGTAAGTTAGGGAGAATTCTCTGGGTAAAGAATGTGGACTGTTTTTTAAAAAATCTTTGTGAACCAAAAACAAATTTGGCAGTGGGAGTTCTTTTTAATAAATTTTATTATTTCGAAGGACTAAATAATAAAAATTTCAAAAAATATTTATTTCTTTAAAGAAAGGTATTAAATTTATAATTTTTTTATTTTTAAAAATACATTTTTAAGTAAAAATACGAACAGTGTTTTATAAATTAAATATTGGTTTTATTTTAAATAAAAAAACAAATACTCAAAATAAGTGTTACTAAGGTGGCATTTGGGTAGTGTTCCCACTTTTCTCAATTCAACTGGGATGGGTTGAGTTGAGTTGGATTGAGAATTTTGTTTCCTACTGAGAACAGAATTGCGTTTAGTAACAACAATTTTTTTTTTTGTACTGGGAACAGAATCACATTTGGTAACGATATTATCCTAGAATTGATTTCATAAATCAACCTTAGAATTGATTCAACCAAACTCCCAAATTCAACCAAAATCCCCAAATCAATAACTAACCCTAGAATTGATTTCATGAAATTCAACCAAATCTCCAAATTCAACCAAAATCCCAAATCAAGAACGAACACTAAATCAAAATCAAGAACGAACCCTAAAACGAAATCAAGAACCAAACCCTAAATCGATTTGAGTAATGAAATCGAAAACGAAAATCGATTTTGTGATAAAATCGAAGTCCAAAATTGAAATCGATTCAAGAACCAGTGGAGCTTCGACGAAGGCGAAATCGAAATAGAGCCCTAAATTGATTTGAGTAATGAAATGAAAATCAAAATCTAAAACGAAAATCGAAATCGATTTTGAAGGCGAGGAGGAGGAACTTGAACGATTACGACGAAGACAATTTCGACGAAGACGAAAGTGAGGAAGATAAATGATTTCGACGAAGACGACGAAGATGATAGCGATGATTGTGGGGGTGATGGCGTCGGAGGCTACGAAATCGAAGGGATAGTTAGTCGGACGCCAGGAGATTGGTTGAAGACGACGACGACAGCTGTGGCGGCGATGAGAGGTTGATTTCATCGTCGGCTGTGGTGAAAGGAAGACAGGGAAGAAGAAGAGATATGAAAGGGAAAAAATAGAAATGAGCTTAACCAAAGTGGATCATTGGACCAACTAGAGTTAATTACACTTTACCCATGTGATTTGGCCCATTTGCACTTTACCCCCTACGGTTCAAACGTCGCCACTTATCCCCTATGTGGTTTGTAAACCTAAGTGCAATAGTAATTTCATTAACAGAAAGGTCAAAATGTCGATTTTACCCTTATGTAACTATTTACTTTTTTTTGGGTGTAAACTGCAATTAACCCTTAGCTCGATCCAATGGCTTTTGAAAAAATGTGAGTCTCTCTCTCTAAGAATCTTTTTCATAAACCCTAGTGTACAACGATGGCTAAAATCGGAGAACCTCCGCCACTGCCTACCCAACCTGAGTCTACCGTTCGGATCTCACCTAAGTCTCCTTCTCCAACCTCCATCCCTTCCACTTCTACCACTAAACCCACCCACTAGATTCCATTTTCCCAAAAATCATTTGCAAGCCCCAAATCGATTCCGAAATCGAAACACAAATCGAAACCCAGAGGCGAAGAACACTTCGAAATTGAAATAGAGAAGAAGACGAATGTGAACGAACTAGGGTTTCAATCTTGATTTCGATTTCGAAATCGATTTTGAAACTGGGTTTCGATTTCCATTTCGAAATCGAAATTGAAACCCAGAGGCGAAGAACTCTTCGAAATCAAAATCGAAATGGAGAAGAAGACGAAGACGACAGTGAGGTGACGACAAAGACTACGAAGACGACGCAGGGGATGGCAAAGAAGACGAAGATGACAATGAGGGAGAGCATACGTCTTCGGCGGAGGCCGACGGGACCATGGACGGTTCTCCTCCATCTTCTTCTACTTCGGCGAAAATGGCTACAGTAGTTGCTCTGAGGCGACGGTGGAGTGGTGGAGTTTGGGGGCAGTGGTACAGAGAGAAGAGAAGACGATTTGGAAAAAAAAAATTAAATTAATAAAAATGAAATTATGCATGTACCCTTAGCCAAATAGTTACGTGCTTGTCACGTGACTGTTTCAATCCAATTTCTCCAAATTTTACTAACGAAACAAAACTCAGGAGCCAATTTGGAACGATTTTGAAATGTTAAGAACAAATGTGTCAAGTTTTTTATTTCGAAATATTTTTAAAAATTCATTTTAAATGAAATTGAATTTAATTTCAATTGAAAATATTTTTACTTGAATTCAATTGAAATTTAAAAATATTTCAAAGAAAAAGAACTGTAACTCCAAATTAAGTATTCTGGGTATGGAAATAAGTTACATTATCACCTTTCAATTTATATTTTAATTTTTAATTAATCACTAGAATTTTTATTTAATTATCCTTGTATTCGGATTCAATAAATTGACGCTTGACTTTATTTACGAATGCATTCAGTGCTAAAAATGGATTTTTAATAAATACGTGATATTAATTAAAAGGCATGAAAATCAATAAATACTTGAATAAAAAATGTGATATTTGAATAATCAAATGAAATTAATAAGATTAATTTTAAATAAAAAATTTGATATAATAATGATTGGAGTCTTGAAAATAAATAATAAATTAAGAATTGTTGTGGTGTAATAAATGTGAATTATTGTTGGTTTGGTGTAGAAAATGTGTGAGAAGTGTTGGAAATTATATAGAGACATATGAAGGGTAAAATGGGAATAATAAAAATATATTTTGGAGGAAAAACAAACAAAAAACACGCCATCACCATAAATGGCGTGTGGGGCTCACTTCTGTCAAAATTAACAGAAAGCGTTAGCTTTGCATTTAGGCCCAAGACCACAGGGGGGTAAGTGACGACGTTTGAACCATAGGGGGATAAAGTGAAAATGTGTCAAACCATAGGGGGTAAACTGTAATTAATCTGACCAACTAACATTTTGTTTAATTCCTAGCATGCCCCTAAACTTAGGTTGAGTTTTTTGGACAAAATGTTTCTCATTTCCTTAGAATTTTGATAATCAATTCTCATTTTTTTGGATTGGGTTGGGTTGAGTTAGGTTTTGTGTTTACCCAACGCGTTCTCAAAAATCAATCTCAGAATTTTTGAGTTGGGTTGGGTTAGATTGGAAATACTAACCAAACGGTGTTCTTATTTTATACTTTTGTTTCAATTTTCTAAAAGATGTGATCGGGTCACACATCGCTTTTTTATTTTTGTGGATTTTTAATGAAGAGTTTATAAATTTAAATTGTTATTGCTATACCAATTTTTCCGATGTAATATAGTAAGTTTTCCATATTAACGAATTATATAATTTTACACTTGAGATAAGCACTAGATTTCTAATGATTATGTGCCTTCTAACTTGTTCTAATTTTGTTGGGCAGGGCAGTTAACTTGGGAACTCCTGCTTGAGGTAATTCTTTATTTGTTTAAACTATCAGGTAATTCTTTATTAATTTGTTTAAGGGATAGTTTCCAAGAAATGCTCACATGAAAGGTGGACAAAATACCAAATACACTTTCTTTAAAAAATATTTTACAAAATAATTGTTTTGTCTTTTTGTTGTGATGATTTTATCACTTGTGTTTTATTCCACACGATCTCGTGTTGAATATAATACGAGATCGTATTATAATACGAGATCGTATTATATTCCACATTTACCGCCATTCAAATGTTCCCAAGTCTCCATATCTATTCTATCTCACCAAACCAACCATACAATATACTTAACATAAGCTCCACTCCACCAGGAGTAGAGACCAAGTCCCTTAATTCGGGGCCGCCGCCATCGTGTTATATTTCAATTTTTCATTTAAATTAATAATTCTCTATATACATTCATATATTTGATTTTCCCCAATACAAACCAAATCAATTTAATCAAATGAACCCTAAATTCCACACACACACACACACACATATATATATATATCAAATTCACCATTCAATCCAACCAAATCAATCCAACCAAATCAACCAAATCAATACAAATCGTAGAAAAATAAAGCGAGATAACAGAAGAAATAGCGCCCTATGCGTGAAGAAACTTTCCCAATCAAAAACCGTGTTCATCGCCGATTACTATCTCTCCCTCTTCGTCTATCTCATCTCCTTCGTTTTCTACGAGTTCATGGAAGATCTCCGCCTCCGATTCAAGCTCCACTCTTTGAAATCCTCCAAATCATCATCCCATGGCGACGTCAACATCGTTTTATACCAGTTTATGGAAGATCGCAAGTCGGTTTGCACCGATTGAGCTCTGATCTAACTATTGCAACCACTGAGCATGGTAGTTTTTGCGGCGGCGAGACTAGTGATGCAGTCGGAGTTCGACAGCGTCCCGTTGCAAGAGGTGTGGCCGTAGGCGAAGGTGACTCCAATTCGTCGCCTCACTGTGACATCGTCACCGACTCTAATTCGTCCAGAACGTAGTCCAAGTTGATGGTGAAGGGATCATGAAGGAATCTTGAGAGAGATCAAGGGAAAAAAGAATCAGAGGCAAACAATCTGGTGGAGCTTGAAGCATTGCCTGCAATGGTGTCTCTTGGTCTGGTGGAGTGTGAGGCCGGGAGCAAAAGAATCAACATAGAAATGTAAAATTGTCAATTCAAAATATTTAGAACTGTTTGATGCAAACTTTATAGAACTATTAGGTGCATAAAAATAAATAAAAAAATAAACAAAATAATTAAGGGACCATCTTGTAGATTTAATTATTTAACTAGACTATAGGTATTTTTTTTCCTTTGTTTAATCGTGATCTTTTCCTGGTGAAGTTTTTACAACCCAGATGACTTTGACCAATTTACTTTATTTATTTTTGGGTTAATAGCACTTTTTTCCCTATAATTTGATCAGATTTCAATTTATACATTTATAATATTTTTATAAGCATTTATCTCTATAATTCAGAGTAAAGTATAACGGCTATAGTTTTCATTATAATTAATAGTGAAATCTCAAAAAATTAAAATTAATAACTCATTTAATATTAATTGACATTTACACCCCCAGTTCAGTTCAAATCGGATAATATCAGCTTGCTCTATGTTTCTTTCCCATTTCCTTGATTCCTCCTGGGTCAGATATAAGCGTGAATTAATCATTTCACAAAATTATGTTAATTATTTAATCGTTGCACTTAAATCTAAATAAGATGGAGTAAAAACTGACGAAAATGGCACATTAGATGTAAAGTGCAATTCCGTCAAATTATAAAGGAGCAAAGTTTAATTTATGAACCTTTTTTCTTTATTGTTCCGTCATTATTTTTATTTTTTTACTTACTTTTATTTTAAATATTTAGTATCATAATCGATATGTTTTTTGGGTTCTTACTATATACTCCACTATTTTTATTTTTATTTTTATTTATAGAGCAAGTGTTTTTTTAAACATTTTCAATTTATTTTTAACTTATTTTTAGTCTCTATCAATTTTATAGTTAATATTAACTATAATGATAAATGCAAATTTCACTAATAGTTAAGAGTAACATTTAATGAGATTGATTTAATTTAATTGGCGTTATCCACATGACTAAAAATTTATTCGAATGATAAAAAATAAAGAACAAAACACTGAATATAAAAAGTTATAAATGACTTGTTTGAACAACGACCTACTAATTTTTCCTATATTTTATTTTAGTATTAATTATACTTTGTTCCCTTTAGTTTGACTGAATTGTATTTTATACTCCAATATTATTTTTGTCAGCACTTATATCCCATGTGCTTCAAACTTGAGTGCAATAATTAGCTATTCCATTAAATTTAACAATCATATGGCAAAAGTCGACCTTAATATGTGACTTAATGTTCAATGACATTCATAGCCTTCATTAAATCAATCACATTCAATTAATTTTAGGGGATGATTTAAAAACTCATTTAAACGTTTATGGGTGCAAAATGAAAATTGACATCTTCTCTGCAAATGAACCCAGACCTATTCCTTTCACTTATTTCTTCACTGTCCAACCAACCACCACCACCATCACAACCTTAAATTCTGATTTTATGTGAACTGAGTAGTATGTATGCATGAATAGTATGCATTTTCATTGTTAGTGAAATCTAAAATACGCGTGAATAGTGAATTCCACGTGAGAAGTGCAATACACATGAATACTACGCATTTTCAAGGTGAACAATAGAATGCACGTGAATAGTGGATTCTAAGTGAAAAGTGAACTATCTTATTGTGAAAAGTAAACAACTTATACTTGAATAATAAATGTATCTTTTGGATTTTTTAAAATGTCCATTTCGCCCTAGTCTCAAATTATATATAACTTTTGAATTCATAAGTTTAGATGAATTGAACCAAGGCAAGATGTAATATTTTAGAGAGACAAAGGCAAGTGCCCTTGCCCATAGTCAAGGATAGACCATGGATGAGCCTTCGTAGAAATGTTTGAAGAGAGAATTTTGCTTATCAAGAGTCTTAAATTGTTTTAAGGTCTTGTTGGATTCTCCAATTTGTATTGTCCATCATCAATAAGAAAGTTCTGTTGTTGCTTCCGGACGTAGGTAAAATTGTCCAACCTCGTTAAATCTTTTGTGAGTGTTTTTTTTTCATCCCATCATCCCATTTAGTTATTGTTCACTCGACGTGCTTCCGCTCAACGAGTGGTATCAAAGCTCTGGTTGAGAAATTGGGATTATAGCAGAGGTCAGATTGGAAAAGGAGAAGGCTGAATATTCTTCAACCTATTTCAATTCATAACAAAAATTGTCCGTATCAATACTAAATTTGGTATAGAATTTTTTGAAGTAACATATACTTTCAACAGGTGGCAATACGAGATGATGGATATGCTGGTTTAGTAGGGTTTAGATATAAACCCTGGTAGATAAACCAAAGTTTATGGAGAAATCAAAATGGTTAGAGATCATCTAAATGACTTCAACAAATTAATTTTGATTTATTCAACTTGGATGAAGAGATTAAAAATGAGGATAAAACCCTTGTGTTGGTGAATTAACAACCCAATTCATAAGAACACTTGGCAATTAATTTGATCTACGACAAGCACTTAGTAAAGTTCAAGGATGTATCGGTTGCTTTCAAGAATCATGAGGTTCATAAACGTAATCACAACAATACATTTGAAGTTTTAATGACGAGAGGGTAGATAAGACAACAAAAAACACAGCAAAGGTAGAAACAAATGTCGTTCCAAGTTGAGAGGAGTTTCAACCAATAGAAGGAAAAATTCTGGTGAAGGATGAATGTGTTTACCAGGACATCGAATGAAGGATCACCTAAAATGAAAAAATAAGGGCAATGCAAAAGTCACCATGGAAGTTGGAACGTTGAAAGAGACATTATGATTATGATTATCTTGAAGGGCCTCAAACAAAACAATGTATATCTTGCAAGGAAAAACTGTTGTCAATGGAGCTGCCATCATGGAAGTTGTTATATATTGATACAACCAAGCCTTAGCACGTGAGACTTTCATATGCCAGAGAGAAAGGCATGCACGACTCGGTAGAGTATGGTCTTTTGAAAGATGCCAAGATATGCAAGATGAATTTATGTGAACATTGCATGTTGGGTAAGCAAACCAGAGTTAAATTTGGCACATATATTCACAAAATGAATGGGATCCTAGACTATGTGCATATTGATATTTGGACCTCAGACAAAACAATTTATATTTCTTGCAAGGAAAGAGCATTGTCAGTAAAGTTGTCACTATGAAAGTTGCTATTCATACAAACAAGCCTTGGCACATGAGGCTTGTACATACTGGAGAAAAGGTAATGCATAACCATGTGAAGCAGGGTTTTTTGAAAGGTGTCAAGACTTGTAAGATGAACTTCTATGAATATTGCATGTTGTGAAGCAAACTAGAGTAAATTTGGCACGACTATTCGCAAAAGAAAAAGGGATCCTAGACTACATGTGTATTGATTTTTGTGATCCTATAGAGACAGTAACTTTACGTGGAAGGCACTAGTTTGTTACTTTTGCAAATAACTTCTCAAGAAAAGACTGGGTACACACCAGGTCCTAGTTTTGTTGTCTTGGAAAAAGATGGTGTCCTGTATTAAGGAAAATGATCTTAAGCATTGATTTTTATTTTCAATGAAAGTAAATCAGTGAAGACTAAAGTTTCCAATGAAAAGAACAAAAAAGTCAGCCTAGTATAGTAGGTGCAGACTCGAAGCCCTACAGTCTCTCCTTTAGAAGACACTTCTTCAGATGATGAATTTGAGAGAAATCAGAAAGAAGATAAGAAGTTTCTCATTGGGAATGTGGACTCAGACTATGCAGGTGATTTGGAGGTTGAACACATGACTGTTGGAGAAGCCATGAAGGAAGCCAATTTGTTTTATGGACTTATTACAATTTTGGATCTTCATAAAAAACAAGTGGAGATGTATTATGATAGTCAAAGTGCAATTCACTTCATTTGATAAATTGTGGATGCGTTTGTTATTATTCTTACAAAGATTGGAACAATTGACAATCCTACAAATATGTTAATGAAAGTCGTTGGAATTGCCAAGTTTCAACATTGCCTAGATTTGGCCAATGTGGTTCATACATGAGTATGATTTTGGAGGAGCAACGTTGAGCTTATTGGATTTTTTACTATGAGATTTCATACTAACATGGAGATGATGTTGACAATAGAAAATCTCAATAAGGTGGAGATTGTTAAACACTTCAGCTTTGATTTCGGACACCACCTAGTGGATTGGTGAAGTATGTTCACAATTGAGTGCAAGTTGTTGAACAGAGCCATGCACATTAATAGTATCCATTTCCACCGCCGGTAAAATGTGGAATACGCGTAAATATTGAATTCTACCTGAACAATGTCATACACGTTAATAGAACGCATTTCCACTGCATGTAAATAGTAGAATACGCGTGACTAGTGAATCCCACGTGAACAGTGAACAATATAGCCATGAACAGTGAAATGCGTATGCTTGAATAGTAACGCGTTTTCTTTTCTTTTTTTTTTGAATTCAATTAGATTATGACTAATTTTTAATTTAAAAGTTTAGTTAAACTAAACCAAGGTGAAATGTAGCTTTTTAGAGAGAGAAAGTCAAATGCTTTTGCCATGACCAAAGAGAGTCTATGGATGAGCCTTCGAGAGAGTTAAATAGAGAATTTTGTTTATCAAGAGTCTTAAATTATTTTAAGGCCTTGATTGATATTCTCAATTGTATTGTCCATCTTCAATAAGAAAATTCTATTGTTACTCCCAAGGACATAGATAAAATTGTCGAACCTTATTAAATCTTGTGTTATCTTTTGTGTGTATTTTTCGTTCCATCTTCCCATTTATTTATTGTTTACTTGACATGCTACCACACAACAAAAACCACCTTTCACCTTACTTCCTTCTCTTCTCTTATCTCCCTATTTCTCTCCCTCTTTTTTCTCCCTATCTCTCTCTCCACAATATATATATATATATATATATATATATATATATATATACACATACGTATACATGTGTAGAGAGAGAGAGATTGGAGCACGAATCTAACATATTCGTGCTCGGATATATAGATTCGAGCAATGATTTGAGTAACTATAAGATCCTTGCCTGGACCTGTAGATCCGAGCAAGGAGTTAGATCCATGCTTGGATCTATATATCCAACCTTCAAATATATATATATATATATATATATATATATATATATATATATAGAGAGAGAGAGAGAGAGAGAGAGAGAGAGAGAGAGAGAGAGATTGTTGGCGGTGGTGGATGTTGGTGCTAGGCGAATGAGTGATGACGGATTGGCCAGAGCAGAAGAAAAAATTAAGAGGAACAAAATTGACAAGAGTAAAAGAAAAAAACAAAGAGGAAGAAAACAATGAAAATGAAAAATAAATTATGTGACGCATCCCGGATTTTGAAAAGAAAGAAAAAAAAATATAAATAATCTAATTTTTTTTTCTTTTTTTTCTATTTTTTGGGAAAAAGTAACGATTTTTTTTTTTTAATTGCTATTTTTCTCATAAAATAACTTAAGTCAATTTTAGAAAACGAAGTCGTCATCTTACCTTGAGTTTCAATAGAGTACAAGGTCACCGAATTTTATTTTTTGAAAACAAATTGAAAAATGGCTTAAGTAAAATTTTGACTCCAAAAGTACAGTCCGACATAAATTCATTTTTAAGGGTTCGGGGGTTCGATACGCTCGGATAAGATGTTATGCATCCCAAGATGCCCATCCATAGATGGATGTCTTTAAAGTAAAAACATTGATTTTTAAGGGTTCTTGAAATAAAAATATTTTTTTTCTTTGAAATAAAGTAAAAACAAAATTTATTTTATTTCTATTTTTATTTTTTTTGTTTTTCATTTTTCATTTTTTAATTTTTTATTATTTATTTTTATTTTGTCTTTTAACACTGATTTTTTTTTTTTCTATATTTTCTTGAAATAAAATTAATTTTTTTTAAATGTTCCTTCAGTATGGTCTCTTATCAAGAGATATTTTCTTTTTAACAATTTTTTTTTTCCTTACACATATATATTCATTTAGTGTGAATTACTTTTTACCCCTGTGGTTAGTCCGTTTTGCATTTTGCACCCTATGTTCAAGCCGTCATCACTTTGCCCCCTGTAATTAGGTCCTCGTTGCACTTTATCCCCTCGTCAACACTTTACCCCTCCCTGTACTTTAGGCCTACATCAGAGAGTAAAGGGCAACAAGGCCTAATTACAGGAGCAAAGTTGTGACGAAAATACCATAGGGGCAAAGTGCAAGACGACCTAACACAAATAGTAATTAACCCTTTTTATTATTATTCACGCAAAACCTTTATTTATTTATTTTTTAATTCCGACACATATATATTTTTTAGAACAAAATGATTTTAAAACTCATTCTTATAAAAATCCAATTCCTACCAAAAAAAAATAGTAATATATGACATGCGAAAAAAAATAAAAAAAATCCTTCCTTTTTATAAACTTAACCCAAAACTCAAAAACTCGGCTTAGGGAAGTGCCTTCCTAAACCGATCATTTTAAAATTTCACATGGGTAGGGAAATTTGAGACGGTAGTATAGAAAACTTTCCCTTTCTCAAATTTTAAGTTAAGGATTTCTTTTTTCTTTTTTTTTTTTGGTGTGCATTTTTCATTTTTCATTTTTATGTGTTTTTGTTTTTTTGTTTTTTTTTTTTCTTATTTAGAAAATAAAATGATTGTTTCGTTTTTTTTTTTTTTTAAATTTGCAATACTAGAAATATATACAGGAATGTACAAACAACATTATAAACTATGTAAAGTAAAGTTACAAAAATAAAAGTGCGGAAATGAGCAGAATTGAAAAATAAATATAAGAAAATAAAAGTGCGAAAAGGAGCAGAATTGGAAAATAAATGCAGGAAAATAAAAAAATGCGAAAAGGCGCATAACAATAAACTAAATACAAAAAATCAAAAGCACGACAAGGCACATAACAGAAAACTAAATACAGAAAATAAAAGCGCAGAAAGGTGTAGAACAGGAAAATAAATGCAGGAAAATAAATCGATTTTTAAGTCTTCTCATTCTTCGTTTCTTCTTTTTCTATCTTTCTTTTTTTTTTTTTTTTTTTTTTCACTCTCTCTCATTCTCTCTTTTTCTTTCTTTGGCCGAAGAAAATCCCCCTCAAATTAGATGGATGTATTTCTCTTTTTTTCTTTCTTTTTTTATCTTTGGCCAAATGAGGGGGATGAATCTCTCATCTTTTTTTTTTTTTCGGCTTTTTTTCATGAATCATTGTTTTAGTGTGTGATTTGAAAGGGGGCTGCAAAAGCAATCCTCCCTTTAAGGGATTGTTTGCCCTTGTTCCAGTACCAGTAGCCTACCTTTCCTTCGGCCTTGCTTTCCAGTTGGTGGTAGTGCTAGAAGTTACGACTCTATGAATCTTTTAGAAAAAAGTGAATTAGAAAAAGGAGGAAGTGACGGCTCTGGAAGAGTAGTAGGGCGGGGGTCCATTGCCCGCAAGTTACACCTGCGCTGCTGTGCGCAAGTGCTTTTTGCAAATTATTTTTTTTAAATAAATCATTTTCACAAATGCAGATAGTGGGATTTGAACTTAGGCCTCCTACTTGGAAAGAGAGAGCCTTACTACCAACTCATTCTGAGACATTTGTTCCATTTTTTTTTCCTTTCTTTCTATTTTCCTTTGTTTTTTTTTTTCATTCTTATTTTTTTTTATTTTTCTGTATTTTTCTTTATCTTTTTCTTTTTTTTTTTTTTTTTTTTTTCTTGTTAGAAATAAATGTCATGCTTGCACGATGTCTATAACTTTCTCTTTTTTTCATGCGAGTTTACTCGTAATGACAAAGATAGGAGACACCATTTTTTTTACCACCATTCAAGTGAATGTAGTATAAGATGATGATGAACAAAATCTTATGAAATGTGCCCCAACTTGCAGATTGGGTAATGCATGTTTAAAAGAAAACTTACCTAGGAATCAATCCGTCTTGTTCTGACTATGGAAGCCATAGCTAAGGTATGACCAAACCCACATGGGTTGCCTACATACCTTTTAGATACCAATGATCAGGTCAAACATAGTTCAAGATGATGCCTTTTCGGGGCCAGGAACAAATGATCACGATGAAGCAACTCCTCGGAAGATAACGTAAACATGATGGTTGCTCATTGGGAGATCACTCACTGGGAGATAGTAAAGGTATAAAGCACAATCACATGGAGGTAATTGCCAAAAGTACTCACTAAGGAGTAATAGCAAAAAGGCATTCACTGGGAGGTAATAGCAAGATACAGTCACTGGGAGGTAACGAGAGTCAAAATGATTCTCACTGGGAGGTGAGGGCCCAACACACTTACTGTGAGGTAACGAGGGTATAAAGAATCACTGGGAGATGGGGAAAATGTACTTACTGGGAGGTAGCGCAAAGATGCACTCACTGGGAGGTTACAAGAGTACAAAGAATGCTATCCGAGAAATAATTAAAAAATACACTCACTATGAGGTAATGAGAGTACAAAGTATGCTCACTGGGAGACAATGGAAAATTCAATCACTGGGAGGTCATGGTAAAATACAGGTAATGAAATTACAAAGGCCATTCGAAACACACTCATGGAGAGGCAATGAGAAATAGGGAACACTCATGGAGAGGTAATGCATTAGGGAACACTTCTGGAGATGTAATATGAAATGGACAACCCTTATGAAGAGGTAATGTACAATATGGAGCACTCGTGGAGAAGCCATGTACAACGAAGAACTCCTTTGGAGAAGCAATGTGAAATACGATACTCATGGAGAGGCAACGAGAAAATAGGGAACAAAAGTATAAAATGTGCCCTAACTTGTGGCTTGGGTGAGCATGACAAGGAAAATTATAAAACGTGCCCGAAGCTGTGGCTGGGGCTAGTACTTAATCACAAGGTAACCTTCAAACTGGATGACCCATTAGGCCGACAAATATCACAAAAGAAAGTGTTCCCTTAATTACCCAGTCGTTTAGGCAAGCGATAAAGGTCTACGCATTCCTATTATTGAATTTTCTACAAATAGTTAACATAATAATTCCTAAGTATTAATTTTCAATGAACAAAAATCGGTTATAATTTAGTGATTCTGTTGCCGTCCCCTTTTTATCGTAAATACTCGAGCTGCCACTTGGGATTAAGAAAATCTGCTCCACTTGGCCTATTGAAGACACTTACATTTGTGTTAGAGTGATATTAATGAGATCTATTTTAAATCCTTTCACAAAATCTCTAAGGCAATTACTTTGAACTCAAAAGCCTTGCCTCGGAGACACGGCCCAATATTAAAACATCTCAACCAAACTTCTTAGATCATCTTGCTAGACTTTTGTTTCTCCTAGCTACTAGGCATTTTGATCATTGGGGTTCTATACTCCTGCATGTTCCGTATTTTCTCAAGTCCTACAAAACTGGTTTAGCCAAAAAATAGGCAAAAGATTGAAAATTTCACTAAAACGAGTACATTTGTTGCCAGATATGATTTTTATGAGATTCTAAGCTGGATTGCTGAAGAATATGATTTCAACACAGTTGTGGAGCATGCCCAATGTTTCTTTTCTCAAATTCTAGCTTCATTCAAATCCATCAAGTTCTTATTCGGAGAACTGTTGGTTTTCGACGAAGATTGTGCCAATGCAGCGAATATTTCTCCCTCTTTCTCTTTTTTCCCTTTTTTTCATTTATTCTATCCCTTTTTGTCTATTTTCCTTTCATTTTTTCCCTTAATGCCTTTTTGGGTTTTCACCAAGGCCTTCTTCCATATTTTTGCACCTTAGTGCTCTTGTAGGTTTTCACTAGGTCGGTGGTTTTTGTATCTTGCTACGATCCCTACAATCTTTTCATAGCGTTCTTTTGAGTTTTCACCATGTTTTACTTATCTTCTTTTGCCTTTTTTACCACTCGTTACCTTGTGATTCAGAGTCTGGGATTTTTTGTATTTATTATTTTTTTGAGAAACAAATGATTACGCTTATAATAGTTCAAAAGTACCAGAGCTTTGTAGAAAACTTTTTCTTCCTTGTCAATCGAGACCTAATTATAACCCGAGGATCCATCAATAATGGAACAAATCAGGTGCGCATCAGTGCTTTGATGGTGACACAGATATTTGGCGGTGGCAAATCTTTATTACTCTTTTGAGATCACGATAAATCCGTGTCAGCTTTGATATTTATTGAAGTGTTGGACATTGGTATTATATTTGAGGGTCATTTCACTGCAATTGTTGGTTTCGATTGTTATTTTTCCCGCTAATTCTCCCTTGAACCTTAGGTTTGGCAGTAGGCCCACAAAAAATTATTTTCCTCTATTATCTTCCTTTTCTTTTTTCTTTTCTTAATTTTTTCTTTTCTTTTTATTCTTTCATTCCACACCCCTCTTTTTTTTTTTTCCTTCTTTTTTCTCTCCTTTTTTTTTTCTCCTATTTGTTCTACTACTTATTTTTCTATCCTGGTTAAATTGAACAAACCGAGTTCTAGGGGAAACTTGAGAGTCACAATGTTTTTGTCCAGCTCTATCAAATCAACAAAGATCAGTGAAGACAACTTGATAGATTTTCAGTAATGAAAATATCTTCTTGGCAGTGGATGTCAATCTTGACTTCTTTTGGATACTCTGGGGTTTTTGAATCGACCATTCTATTTTATCAATGTGAGGGAATGAGTTTGCTCCTAGATTTGATGAAGGCCCTCCGGGTCTTAGCATCTTTTGGTAGAATGGAAACTTCCTTTACTTATACCCGTTAAACGTGGTCTAACTCTGTATTGAAATCATACCCTTCAAATTCTTGCTCAGTCACATCACAGAGATCATATGCAGGCAATTTCGGGCACCTGAACGAGTAAAATTTTAAACATTTACATCATAATTTTGATAAAACAACATTGCATTCATTGAGATTAAGAAAGTCATTATAGAACAAATCTTTTTCATCCGGAAGACTAATTGGATGCAAAGGTGAGTACAAAAGATGTCCCAATTTGACCAAAATTCATAGTGAATTGGGGAAAACAAGGATACCAATTTCCCAGCTTTCAGATTCTCTAGCCCGAGTCTTAAGTGCATGACTCGCCACCACCTGCACCGATGTTTTGGCAAAGATCAACTTCACCATTTTTTTAAGGCGCATGTTCAAATAGTGGATTTTTCTAGCAGTTCGGTGCTACAGCTTTAGGCCCTTTTGGGAAAGTAGTGGCCCCAGATTGCATAAAATCTTTGATCTTGCCTCTCAAGTGATAGCACCGTTTGGTGTCATGACTTCTTGCCACCAAGTGGTATTCATAAATGGCCTCCGAAAAAACAGCCTCAGTTTGTGGTTCTGGCTGGAAAAAAGGCAATAGTGCCAGCATTCCTTTCAAACATTATCGATATAGTTCAATAAGGGAGACTGGGAGATTGAGAAGCTCTTCATCTCTTACTCAGAAGTTTTCCTCAGCTCCATGGGGTGGGTAATTAGGATGGTACTAGCCATTAGGTTCTAGGGTGCTATTATAAAAATAAAGAATTACTTCACTATTTATTTATGTCCATACATATATCTATATCTATATTTACATCTACACATTAAAAAAAAAAAAAAAAAGGGTTTATTTTAGTATTCATTTGCATATGTAAAGTTACATATTTTTCCTCAAATTTTGTGAAAACTGGAGGTCAATGTTTTGACCTATTATATATATATATATATATATATATATATATATGTATGTGGCTATTAGCTTATTATCTATAATTATCAAAATTAAAGGGTTTTTTGTTTTTCCTTTGATCATTCATATGTATAAGTAACATCATAAATTTATTCATAAAAAAAAAATTAAAACTAAAAGTTCACTTTTTTATTTTTTAAAAGAAAAACATTTAATATTTATATATATCATAGTAACAATAGATATGTCAACATAGACAAGTTCTTCTGTTCAATAATTTTATACACAAAGTAAATTTACAAATTGCACTTAGAACTATAAAAATTGGTTTACCCATTTTTGTATTTCGTGCTTAAAAGTAATACTACTTGGTATAAAAAAACACTCAAACTATTTAATAGAAGTACAAAATGTAAAATTAATTTTAAAAAAACATGTAACTGTAGGCATAAATACAGATATTTAATTTAAGAATTTTTAAATAGTTTTAAAACACGTGTTGAAAATAATAGATGATATTTTTCATTCTATTTAGAACAAAACTTACATTAGTTTGATACTTTTGATAGTTACAGACTTTAGTTTTGTTATTTCATAATAGTTATATATTTTTATTTTTCTACTTTCATAATAGTTATTAATTTTAATTTTTGTACTTTCATACATTTGGTAGGATTTTTATCATCAAACATTTATTTTTTTTAATCATAATATATAAAATAAATCAACAGTGTTACCTATTTGCGATTTAAATTCATATGACTCTACTACTATTATATCACTTATTTTGTCATTTTAATTGTGGCATTTTCAAATGTGTCGGTTACTGGAAATTATAATCTCAATACTTTGTTGCTAAATTTATTTTATCATCTATTTTATTTTTTTATCATAACACATTAAAAAAAACAATATATGCAAGGGCATGTATCGTAAACACTTTCAAGTTGCAATTGTTGTCTATGAAGTATCCTTCATCTTTTGTTCATGGCATATGCACATGCTTATTATTAGTAATAGGGGTGTAAATCGCAGTCAGACGACTTGAAGAAAAATGCTAGCATCTCCCTCGATTGAAGCTAATTGTGTGGCTTCATTATCCTTATCTAATTCGAGATTGGTCAAGTCGGTCGGTTGTCGGGTAACAAGAACAAAAAAACAAAGATAAAATACTAAAAATTTGTATATCTGAAAATTTTTGTACATATGAGAGGGAGATGGAGAAACAATCATGAAACACATTTAAAAAAAAAAAATTACAAATCACCAGATCAGAGTAGGAGACGGAGAATAAGCAGGAGCCATCGACAACAACAAATAGTAGCATCACAGAAATCACAGACAACGAGATTATTAGAGATTGATAGACGTGTGATTATTAGACGACAATATTGTTAGATGACGTAAGAATCATCATCACAGGAATCGGCGACATAGGAATCGTCAATTGTGGTCTAATAGACGATGGTAACTCTAGGATTGCGAGAGAGAGAAGAGGAGGAGGAGGAGGAAAGCGGCAATAGGGTTGGAATTTGAAATTGGAATTATCTGAATTTGATTAGGGTTATATTTATATATGGGGTCATTTTGTAATATGTCATGTTTTAGGGGGTATTTGATAAATATTTATTATTAGAGTTTAGGGTTTGGGTGGGTTCGAGTGCATTGGGTATGGGTAGACGGGTACCTAAGCCGAAGTGTTTCTAGGTTCGGAAGGGTCGGGTTCGGATGGAAGAAAAAAACCTACTCGTAACCGACCGACCCTCTATGAGGCTGGGCAGGCAGGGCAGGTTTTCGGGTAACATTTACACACCTAATTAGTAGACAAGATAAATTTCACTTGCACTATATTTATATGTTTTTTTTTTTTGTTTTTTTTTTTTTCTTATCATCATTTAGTCTAGAGTATAATGTATTTATTCGATCAATATAATTTTAATTTTTTAGCTAACTACAACCTTATCATTTCTTTACATGAAGTGACTTACATTAATTGTTTTAAACAAGTTTCAACATTTAACATTATAACAAATAAGAAATTTTTATATGTCATATTTCTTCATTAATTTAAAAAAATAAATTAATATACACATTTTCAGTGTGATCTTCAATGAGAAAACAATGTAAAAGGTTATAAATATGTTAAATAAAAGAGATAACCGGCACGTGCACTTGCTCTCCACCTAGTATGGAGATAATTAAAGAAAGAAAAAGGTAAGATATTATATGTTAATAGGGTATATGCCATTGACTTCTCCTGTTCTTTTACAATAAACCAGATACCTCACTTGTCCTTTCGCAAATACCAATCACCCCCTTGATTGATTACTCTGTGTGAAAAGACAAAATTGTCCTTATGTTGTTATTTTTTTAAAAATATTTTTATTTTATAAAAATTCATTAGCACCCCTATATTTTTAAAATTATATTTTTTTACCCTTAACTTTTTAAATAATTATATTTACCTCTCACCACCGCCACCGCCACCACCCACCACCCGTCGAAACCTCCCACCACCCGTCGCCACCTCCCACCACCCACCACCATACTCTCTCGCCACCACTCATCATTGCCACTACTACCGACTGCCACCACCATCCCCACTCATCATGGGGATGTAAGTGTAAAAAAATATTTTTTTTGAACCTTTTCATTAAAAAATGGAGGTTGTGGGTGGCAGCGGTTTGAGATGGTGGCGGAGGTGGGTGGTGGGAGGTGGCAGTTGGTGGCGGCAACGGCGACGGCGGTGGGAGGTGGCGGTGGGTGGTGAGTGGCGGCGATGGGAGGTGGTGGTAGGTGGTGGCGGTGGCGGTGAGTGCGGCGGTAAGAGATGGCGATATATATATATATATATATATATATATATATATATATATATATATATAAGGATTATTTATGTATTTTAATTTTTTATTATTTAATTATTTTTAAATAGCTAAGAGTAAAATTAGTATTATAATAAAAAATTTATTATTTTTAATCGATAAGGAAACTAAGTGGTGTTTGAGTAAAATGATAAGGGAGGTGATTGGTATTTGTAAAAGGATATAGGAAGTATCTGGTTGAGTGCAAAATAATAGGAGAGGTAAATGGTATGTATCCTATGTTAATATATATAAAATAGTGAATATAATTTTATTGAGATATATAAGTAGAGGAAAGTGATATTTTATGGTATTGTACGTATATTATTTACTTTATGATTTAAAGGCAATAGAGTTCCTGACGAGTTCAATATAGGGACGTCATGTTTGTACATTGACTCTGTGAATCTTTGTATCTTGGGAAGAGCTCATCATTCAACCGTGTGCATAGATGGGACGTATATTTTCTTAGGTAAGGGTGTACATTGATTCGGGTTAGGTTGTTTGGGGTCGATTCGAGACCCGACCCGAAGTCATTTGGGTAAAAAATGAGCAACCCATTTTCGATTGTTTGTGCTAAAAAAACTTGGTATTTTTGGGTGTTTTCGAATTAGGTCGGATCCGGTCGGCTTGAATCTAGTTCGGGTGTGACTCAGGTTATCTATGGTTCTAGTACGGATTTTCAGATTGGATTTACAGATCTTAATTCTTAATCCAATTTTTAACATTCAACTTTCATTTTACACTATATTTTCAACAAAACATTCAAAAAAATAAAAACGACTTCTTAATTCAATTCTCAACAAACTTTCAAAAAATAAAAACCATCCTAAAAACTCAACATACCGACTTACCAATACAATAAGACCCAATTAAAAATAACAATCAATCTGAAATAAAGTAAAATAAAAAATCCACACAAACTTAAATAACAGGTCTTTTTTCTCAATCTAGTTTTCCCCCATTCAATTTGTTGATGAATCTTCAAGAAACTACTAAATTAAAATTTAAATGGCGTAAAAATAAGATAAAACAATAAAAACAAATAACCAAAGAAATAGCCTGAATTAAAGTTGAGCCTTGTGAAGGTCAACTTGATATTGAATCAAAATCCCCTAAAAAAATCAAAGAAGAAATCAAGTTATTTCTATATGAAATATCTAACTAAAAAAACAATGAAAAAACAAGCTTATTTAACTCACCTAAATCTTCCTGAATCTCCTCGCCATCCATCATTCAAGCACTAAAAATCACTAAATCTGTATAAATTATATCGATTAAATAAATTATTATAGTATATTCAAAATTTATACTGATTTAAATAACTAAATCTCTATAATTTATATGATTTATACACCATTTTAATTTTAATTTATAATATGTATACTTTATATAGATTTAAATCTGTATAATTTATAAATATTTATTTTTCAGGATTATAGTATAATCCAGTATAATCTTTAAAATAAATCGCATTCAATTATCGATTCAATTCATTATAAACTAAAATAAATATCTATAATCTAAAATAGCTTAACAGAAACATAATTTTTTTTTTTTTATCAATCCAGATTTAAAGGACAAAAAATCATCCCAATATCATACCAAATCTATTCCAGAAAACAAAACAAAAGTCTTATTTGATTTTTCGGAAAATAGCACTAGAAAACTCTAATTTGATTTTTTGGAAAAGAACACTAAAAAGTAGAAACCCTAATTTGATTTTTCTTAAAACAAAACTTCAAAACCCTATTAAACACTAAAAAGAAAAACCCTAATCTGATTACAAGGAAAACAGAACTTCAAGCATCATAAATAAATAGAAAATTAGAAGATATTAAACATAAAATGGAAAAAATAGATATACAAACTCACCGTTGCTGTTTGTCACCAACATCGTTCACTCACCGTCACAGGCACAGGATCTAGATCTAGATGATGATTTAGAATCAGATTAGAAATTTGATGAATGACAACTAAATAGTAATCATTATTTATAACCATTTTCAAATAGGGAATTGAAGAAATCAAAGAGTAAATGCCAGCCTCCAACCCAATGTAATTCAATTAAGGAAGAAGGAACAAAAGACTAATCGAGAGCCGAAAATGAAAAAAGATCAAAAGGCTGGGCTGGAGGCTGGACAGTTGGATCTGGAAGACTGGATTGGTGGAGAGAATAGATGACAGAATGAATGTAACGAAATAAATAGATCAAAAAATCCTAACTCCCTTTTTAAGCAACGTTCTTCGGGCGGGTTTTGTGTAATCGGGTTGGTGTTGAAAATACCGTTGACCAACCCAAAAAAAACAAAAAACAAAACAAAAAAAAGCCCCCCAATTTCGGCCCGCATGTTCAGAAATCTAACATCTGCGGGCCAAGTCAGTTGGGTTTTCCCGGGTGGGATTGGTTATTCGGATTATTGAACACCCCTAGTTTTTAGGATAGTTTTCTACACTTCTCGATCCACCAGATATGTATTTCTCTCTATATTTATTAATAATTTAATTTGTAATTGTATAATTATGCGAAAATTTTTCCAACACAATCTACTCAACTAGTTATATTTATTGAGCCAAATAAGACTGGTAATTTGCATAATTTCGCTTGTTCATCTAATTACAGGTGGTGTTCCAAAAAGTGGTGTTCCAAAAATCAAAAATCCGGCATGCATCATTAATCTTGACTAAACTCGTAAAATGTCTTTGTGAGAAAGCGACGGAGTTGGAACTCAGTGCGACCGTCGAGATTCTTCAAAAACCGCTTTTGCAGGCAGCACAACTTGGAAATAGAGAAGTGGTGGAAGGGATCGTGGCGGCGTTTCCTCCAGCTATCTGGTTCACCGACACGCAAAAGCGTAATGTCCTCCACTTGGCGGTAGAGAACCGCCGCGGGAGTGTTTTGAACTTGATAAGTCGAATGTACGAATGCAATCAATTGATCACGGCAAATGATAGCGGCCACGGAGACAATATATTGCATTTGGCGGCACGACTACCGCCGGTCGATATACTCGAGAGTACTCCCAGCCCATTTTTGCAAATGCGTCAAGAGATGCAATGGTTTAAGGTATTTCTCTTTTTTCGTCCAATTCAGGTAAATTCAGAAGAAATTATTGAAATTAGGTTTTTAAAAAAGATAGTACAGTGCTATAAAGTTCCGCTATTCGCAGGATCCAGAAAAATATCAGATCACTTACATCTATTGTAAGCAATTTTACCTTCTTCTTTTTTCAAGAGGTTTTCGCAGCTCAAACTCGTGACCTCTAGGACATATGGCGACAATTTCTACCGTTGTGCCAAGGTCCCTCCTTATTCCATAGATTTATCAAAAAGTAGTTATTGGTCGCATATAGAATAGACTTGCCTTAGATTAAAATATATTCGTCAAATACTAATTACTGTAATAAAATATGGTATATAAAAGACAAATATTTCTTTTAACACACAATAAATTGATTTTAACTCAATTTGAATAAAAAATATAAAAAGAATAGCTTTGAAATATATGATACCATGTTTGAAGAAATTTACACAATTATTTTTCAAATATATATTTAATGTTTTGAATGAATTTTATTTTTATTTTAAAATTTTACTAAAAAAACAAATAAAATTTATTTTAAGGGCATCAAATAATATATGATAAAGGGGTTGTTGGGAGGGGCAGTTACGCACCCCTGAATAAGCTAGTCTTTCACCCTATGTGAGTAGGGGGACACTCGTGGGTACACACACACACATATATATATATATATATAAAAGGTTTGTTACCACTGAAACCTAAATAGACGTTAAAACTACCAATTAAACCCAACTGTTATTTTAGGCCCCATTTGGTAACCATTTCCACCCCAAAAATTCTCATCCCATTCACAGATTTTTGGGATTTCTATTTGGGTATAGCATTTGGTAAATTTTGTTTTCGTTCCCATTTTATTCCCAAACTAGAATCCATCCCACTTTTTTCTTTAGAAATGAGAAACAAAAAACAAAAAAAATCTACCTATTCTCATCCCATTTTCAAAGATCGTGTGCTTCTGTCATTCTGCTCATTTGTCGTTCGTCGTCCTCCTCCGGCTTCCTCCTCCTCTCGCCGTCATACTAGAATCCATCGTTGTTCTTCGCCATCCTCCATCGTCTGCTTTTTCTCCATCCTCCATCACCGCCGTCTGCTGCTTCTCCATCTTCTAGAGTATGGCGGCCTATAAGTCAAAGGTGACAAATATGTTCAACCAGGAAATACGTGCAAGGCACTTCGCAGTAGGACAGTTGTACTCAGAAGAGTGATGCCACATTTCCTAGAGGCTCGTTTGGGAAAACTAGCCCCTAATTAGGAGGGACTCTACCAAGTAATCAAAGTAAATAGGCCAGGGACCTACTGGCTGGAAGACTTCAATGGCGTGGCAATCCCAAGACCGTGGAACATCTCACACTTGTGAAAGTATTTTGTTTAAGGTGTTTTATCTTTTTTAAACTTCATGTTTTTCATTGAACTTTAGAAATTTCCTTTTGTTCACTCCATGTGAGTCATTCATTGAATGAAGTAAATAAATAAAAATTTCTTTTAGTAAGAAGTATTGCAAACACTTATTTAATCAAGCTCTGATTAAAAACTAAGTGTAAAGTGAGCAGAGCAGACTAGCTCACTCACAAACTCTTAGTGTGTAAAAACTAAGTGTAGTACAAAAGTGAGCAGAGCACATCACCTCACCCACAAAATATTTGGTACTCAAAACTAAGTGTAAATGAGCTTAGTAGTTCAACTCATCCAAAAAAACATTTAGTACTCAAAACTAAGTATAAATGAGCTGAGTAGTTCAGCTCATCCAAAAAAACATTTAGTACTCAAAACTAAGTAAAAATGAGCTGAGCAAATCAGCTCAACCACAAAATACTTAGTGCTAAAAACTAAGTGTGAACAATACGGGCTTATTAGTCACTAAATAAGCTTTTACAATGACTAGATCAAATATAGGATGCTCATCTTCAAAACATTACTTATTCAGCTAGGATTAGAACCAAACGCACGTTCGGGTCTATACTAATTTCATGGTAAAGAATGATAAGTTCAAGAGTGGAAAAGAACAATATCTTAAGAATGATGTTATAGAACAAGATGAAAGATAAATTTTCATTGGAAGGATTCTTGTAATGGCAAAATCTGATTTATCTTGATTTAGTGGTTTAGCTTACTGTGAATAAAAGTTCATATTCGAATATCTTCTTTATTCGATCTAAAAGCCTAAGTTGGTTCATAACTAGCTTCGTATACTACCAAGTTACGAAGAATGGCAGGCAAAACAAGAACAAATGAACATACATAGCAGCAAAACAAACATGAATAAATTCCAAAACCCATTTTTTTGTATTAACAAAATAAAGAGGGGATACATCATTACAAAAAAAAAAAAAAAAAAAAAAAAAGGACTATTCTTGATACAAAAAGAAAAAGAACAAAAAATTGTTCACTTCAAAAAAGAAAAAGGAAAAAAAAAGAAAAAAAGAAGAGAAATCTAAAAACTTCTTCGATAAAACCAGGGCTGAGTGTGTGGCATCAATCCAGCCCAGGAAAAGGTAGGGGACCTAGATCCTCAGAATCCAAGTTAGAATGGTAGAAGTTATACTCTTCATACTCGTTGATCCTGGAGACCAACTCTCGGATCTTCGCCTTCTTCTCATCGTTTTTCTCCTAGAGCTTATCTTTCTTCTCCTTCATTAGATCGGCATACTCCTTATGAAGATGCACATGGATCGATAGCTCATGAATCTCCTTATCTGACCTCTTCAAATGGTCCATGAGTTCTTGGAGTTGGGAGATGGCACAAAAGTAAGCAACCTCTATGGCGTGGAAGATGGCGCAAGCATCCTCAAGGGCTCTAAGATGAAGATGCTCTTCAGAGAGGGTCTTGCCATTGTCATTAAGGCATGAAAGTTCTCACCCAACTCAATCTCTTGTAGCCTCTCCCTCAAATGAAGAGGATGGGGAGGGCGTTGATATTATTACAAGGAGAAAAGGGATGAGAGGGTAAAATAAAAAAGAAAAGACTATGAAAATTCAAATAGAGAAGTAGAAAGCGTTGGTTGTGTGTGAAACCTCAACACATGGTTTGGCTTTAAAGCCAAACCAATTAAAAGAAAACTAAACAAAGAAGTGCAAATAAATCGTCAAAATGTGCATTTATGGCAAATAAGTGGCATGCATTGACAAAATATGTATGACAATCATGATAGTGTATTTCCAATACTAATTGGTGACTACTATTTAAATGGGTCATAATTACAAAAAGTATATCATTACACAAAAAACTGCAGGCGTTAAAAATTGAAAAGACAATCGTCAAATCAGAGTATGGCACTCTGATCTACGATATCTGGTTAGCTATAAATATGAAGACCAGCAAGAACAGAGATAACATCACCAGAAAGAGCTTTGGCTTGATCATTATCTACTGTCTGAACTAAGGATTGCAATAATAAATGAAGAACTGGATTAGAGATGAGCTGGCCAGAAGAGATTGGATATGTGCTGGCTATAAGCACATCAGCCGCTGATGTAAGGATTTCTGAATGAGGCACTTCACCTTCAACACAATGCGCATTTCCTTCAACATCAGCACCTTCTCCGTCTGTTTTGTCCTCCAGCTCATACTCTAGGAAAGAAAAGTCAATCTTTGGGTTCTCCCTTACCACCAGTCCCTAGCAATGGCGATAGCCCTCCAATTGGATCTTTTTTGCCATTGAGTCAAATTGTTCACAAAGCGTGGTGATCTTCTCTTTATTCTCCTTCGTCCTCTCTGCTATCTCTGTCGTTAGTTTTTCTATTATCTGTAAATGATTGGCAGACTTCATCTTCAGCCCAGCAGACCTCAGCGTTTCCTTGTTCAACTCAGCTAAAATTTGGTTTTTCTCGCTCTTTAGGCATTGGAGGACATCATCGCTGGCCTGGAGAGAATATTCTCTAGCATGAAGGGTAGTATCTTTAGTTTGAAGGTCAACTTTCAGGAGATCTATCTCTGACCGTATTGAGCTTACCTCTCCCTTTAGAATCATGTTCTCTTTTCTCAGAGCAGAGCTCTCCGCCTAGAACCTATTGTTCTCTGTAAAGAACAAATGGTTGTTCTTTTGCAGCACTTCACATTGTGCATTGGAGACATAGAGCTCAGTTTCGAACTTCTCTCTAGAAGACCTCGCTATGGCTAGATCAGTCTCAAGAGAAACCTTATGTTCTTGAAGAACACGAAGGTCCTCTTCCAAGTGGCAAGATTATGTTAACTAATGCATAAGCTGAGTATCCAACTCAGTCACATTATCAAAACTCTATGTCAGCATAGAACAAATGTGGATGCTCTGCAAAACAATTACAATTGATCAAAAACCTATAAAATAGCTTAGAAAATCCAAAACTTATTGAATAATAAGTCAATTACCTGTAGGAGCGCATAAACAAGGGTCCTGAAGAGCTCAGCCCGGTTGTGACTCCCAATCTTTACCCTTCTCTTGTCCCAGGCCTACTCAAATAAGGTATTAATAGCATTGTCAAAAATCTACTGGCGGTTGGGAATCAAGGGGACTACCTCTTTTAATGGGTGACACATCTGCTCTAAATACATGCCACGACTGCTTGGAGAATCAAACATCCTCTAATTGGAAGCAATTGTTGTAGGGGAAGTGGCTGAGTGCTCGACGAAGTAGGCTCTACAGTGGAAGTAATGGGAATCCTAATTGCACAGGTGACAAGCTCCAGCCTCTACTCTCTGTGGGAACTAGAACTTGAGCAGAAAGAATTGGCGTAAAAACAACCCCACAATGACATCTGCTCAATGGTTGAGGATCATCGGAGTCAGAATCCGTAGGGAGAATAAGCTAAGGATGGGGAACCACTAGATGAGCTGTAGCAGGCTGAGCAGAAGGTTGAGCAGTAAGCGTGGCAATGGCCTGAGCAGTAGGTTGGGCAGTCGACTAGGGTGTTGGTTTTCCAAACGACCTAGAAGGCTTATTAGTTGGTCTTTTCCTCTTCTTCGCAAGATGCAACGCATGCAGACGTTTGGCTCTAGATTTGTCCATTACTACTTGAATAAATGGATTGGAAGCGAGAACTTTTCAAGACCTCATTTCTGGAACCAAGAGCCTCCTAAATTCTCCCTCAACCTTAGGTATAAGGCGAAGACTTTTCAGGCCTTTTCGCCTACATAAGATAATCCAAGAAGATGTTAAGACCAAAATTGCAAAACTCTTTGGTTCAATTGCAAAAACACATAAGGAAAAAAAAATTACTTATGTAGTAAAATCTTTCAGCACAACTGGAGGCTGCCTTATTTTATTTGGAGAAAACTCCCAATTACCCTTGAAGAAGATTTATCACCTTTGCTAATCTCCTCTCACTGCAGCAGGAAGTTCAGTAAGAAAAGAGTACTTCTTAATAGTTGAGTAATAAAATCTCCCAGTATCATTAATAAATTTAAGGGAGCAGACACTCCGAATCATATCTATGGAAAAGAAAACATTGTTCACCCGAGAAAGGGCTATAGCTCCCATGATATGATGAAAGTTATTGGCCGATAATTAAGCTAGGGTAATCTCAAATTAACGAAAAATATTGCGAAAAAAAGGAGTAAAAGAAAGTGTGAAACCGTATTTGAACATCCATACAAAGAGGTATATTTCATCATCTTTGGCACTATTGGGAGGTTCGTCTTTAGATGGAATCCCAATAGAAATGTACGAGAGAATACCATATTGTTCTCGGAATAGCTCAAGCCATTCCACTAGGACAGAACTAGCACTATGATCTCCCCAGTTAACTAGAGAATCGATGGACTGAGATGTATGGGCAGGCGTCATCTGCTATGCAAGGAGCCATTCCACTAGGACAGAACTAGCACTATGATCTCCCCAGTTAACGGGAGAATCGATGGACTGAGATGCATGGGCTGGCGTCATCTGCTATGCAAGGGGATTCGATAATGAACCAGCCTCAGCCAGACTATTTGATGAACTCAACAACATTTCAAACAGAATAACAAAAACTCAAAAGAAGAATGTTAACAAACGACACAATAAAAAGATTTGAAGAAGACGAGAACTTATGCGAATGGAAGAGGTGGTCTTTTGTTTTTCTTTTCTAAATTGTCACGAAAGTCGGGATGGCAAATGATGTGGGAAAAACTCCTGCTGACGACAATTAAAGGTTTGCGAGCTTTGGTGGGTCAAATCGGGTCAATGATCTGACCTAGAGAAAGTAACCCAACAATTATTTTAGGCTAAACATACCAACCCACCGGGAAAGAGGCCGTAATGGCCCAATACTTAAACAAAAGAAGGCCTGGTAAGGAGGCCCAAACGTAGGTAATCAGAACCCACAGTAGGGCAAATAATGTGGGAAAAACTCCTGCCACGATAATTAATGTCTTGAGAGCTTTGGTGGGTCAGATCAGGTCAATGACCCGATCCAGAGAAAGTACCCTGATAATTATTTTAGGCTGAACATACCAACCCACCGAGGAAGAGGCTGTAATTGCCCAATACTTAAACAAAAGAAGGCCTAGTAAGGAGGCCCAAACATGGGTAATCAAAACCCACAGTGGAAAGGCCAAGAAAAGGTCAGTCCAATATCTCCACATCCCCATGCATGAGGAACATCGCAACTGACTAACCGTACGTCAGCGAGATCACCACCATATCCCATGTGAATAGGAGAGGATCGTAGAGAGAGCGACCTCACCAACAAAATAACACAAATTGAGAAGTATATATAAAGGGAAGGTATCAACATATTATTTTACGATTCAAGTGCTTGAGCTTTCATCATAAACAGATTAACTAATTCTCATGCCGGAGGTTCTTTGGCGAACCACACCGATATCCCTTGGAGCTAATCAATTTTTGTAGGTTAAAGAAGAAGGTTGTGAAGGCTTTTCACAAATGATTAATCCTTTGCACGTGCAAGGGATTTTGGCAACATCAAATATTTATTTCTTTTTCCTAATGAAAACTAAATTAAATACAAGTTACATATAAAAATAATAATTTGCTTGGTCAACCTATGATTATATAAAGTTCCACATATAAAATATTTTACAACTTCGGGAAAAAAAAAGTTTAATATTATTAAAGAAAAATTAAATATCTTACCTCTTTCAATTTTTTTTTTTTATTAAATATAATATTATTAAATAAAAGCTAAATATAATTTCACAACAAGATTAAAAAAAAAAAACAAAAAAAACATTGTTGTCGTACAAAATATAATTAATTAAAAATGTTATTTTTTGGATTTTAGAAGCTAATACCCTTCTCCTAACTTGTATCACGTGGCTAAAAAACCTATTTTAAATTTAATAAAGTGTAAAACACAACAAAATCACTATAAATTATAAAATCAAGTTGAAATATGTATCATATAGTAAAAAATATCATTCAATTCTTAATACATATAGAATTTTCAATAGAAATTTAAATACAATATTTTGGAATAATCATAATAATATTTCCGAATAAGCAATATTTTTGTTAGACAGAGATATCTATATTCAAGGAGTAATACAATTAATCGATCAAAAAATATACATCTTGGAAACACCACATATAGTTTACCATGAAGAATTGATGCAGTCAATGTTAGAATAATTGTGAAGTGGAATGGTAAATATGAAACGATTGTATTGATATTCAGGAAAACAATGTACTTTAAAGAGATATACAATGGGAGTATTTATAGGATAAGTGGGGAACCCTAGGGTTAGGGTTTTGACCTAATGGGCCAAGTGAGCGAAGTCCATATATCACATTAACATCCTCCTTCAAATTCAAGGTGGAAAATAAGACGTGAACTTGAGTTTGGAAACTAGATAGTGAAAGCGTTTGGGTAGGTGAGCCTTAGTGAAATATATGTTGTCTGATCAGCTGAACTAACAAATTGTAGACGAACCCTGTTCTGAAAAATATGACGACGGATAAAGTTACAATCAATCTCGATGTGTTTTGTACGTTCTTGGAAGACATCATTGTAGGCGATCCTAATAACACTCCTATTGTCACAGTGTAAAATAATAGTGATAATAGGAAAAGAGATTATCATGTCAGCGAGGAGCCATCGAAGCAAAAGTAGTTCTTAAGTTGCATTAGCTATAGCACGATATTCAGCTTCAGTGCTGGAATGAGCAACCATAGTGTATTTCTTACTATGCCAATAAATGAGGAAGTTGCCCAAAAAGAAGCAATAACCAGTGGTTGATCGTCGGTCGATCGGATTTCTAGCCCAATCAACATCAAAATGAGCTTGTAAAGTAGGAGTAGACTGAGCTGAGAAATGAAGTCCGTGAAATAAGGTATCTTTGACATACCAAAGAATGTAAATAACAGCCAAGTAATGGGTGGTCCGAGAAGCAGACAAAAAAATGCTAACTTGATGGATGGCATAGGCAATATCTGGGTGAGTGACAGTGAGATATACTAAACCTCTAACCAATTGGCGATATAAAGTGACATTCTAAAGAGGTGAACCATCTAGTGGAGTGAGTTTAATATTTGGCTCAAGAGTAGTAGTGGCAGTGGTTGAGTCAGTGATTCTAGCCTTGGAAATAAGATCCGAGGCATATTTGGCCTCAGAGATAAAATATTCATCTGAACCAGATGAGACTTTGAGGCCAAGAAAATAGGTGAGCACACTAAGATCTTTTATTTCGTCCAATGAGAAAACTTTTTGAGTTCAGAAATACCACATAGATTATCCCCAATAATAATCATGTCATCACGTACAATAAAATAAGGATAATATAATTGTTAGTGTTGCGAAGAAACAGGGCCGAATGTCTTTTCATAATCAGGGCCATATTCCTCAGCAACCCTTAATAAGAAGTCAAGCTTTATACCATTCAACAGAATTATCTGAAAGTGTTTTGATCTAAAAAGCCGTTTCACCCAATATGAGTTTTCTCAGGGGGAAGATCAATAACATCTCTGGTATGAGTTTTGGCTGCGGCCTGAAGTTTTTTGTCCATTGTTTTCTGCCAAAAAGGGTTATTACTAGACTCCTTGTAGGATTTAGGCTCATGTAGATAAAGTATAATAGAAAAACAATTATAATTAGTGAAATAAGGGGATGATAAGTTATCCTGGTAGGCCGACAAGATTTTTCTGGAAGATAGATCTCAGAGGGAGTCAATGCTAACTCATCAGACATAGAAATATCTTTGAGCACGACCGATTGAGTCAGAGGGGAGAGGTCACCTAGTGGTTCTAGTCTGCAGCTGGAGGGATGATATCAACTGGTGATTCTGAAACTGAAGTTGTGAGATCAACTAGTGGATTGGAGGTGGGCTCAACAATACCTGGAACTGTATCTTCAAGAAATAAATCAATAGATGGATCAATAAAGAATCTGGAGTAAGTGATGGTCGACATGCCAAATGTTCATAAGGAAGAGAAATTTTGATATTTCCAAAAAATGACATGACGAGAGATTCGAAGAGTTTTAGAAATGGGTTCCTAGTATCAATACCCCTTATATTCAATACGATATCTAATAAGACAACATAGGTGAGCCTTTGGTTCTAGTTTTTGTGTTCATATGGTTTGATAAGAACAAAATAAGAGCAACCGAAGACTTTAAGTTCCAATTAAGTGGGAGGTTTACCGCAAAAATGCTCAAATTGAGACTGATGTTGGATTGTGGTGGAATGGACACGGTTTATTGTGTATAATGCGGTTAAGGAAAAATCACCCCAGAAACGCTCAAGACATTATGAAGAAATGCATAGCACATGAACTGTGTCAAGAATGTGTCTATGTTTGCATATGGTTTACCCATTTTGTTGTGAGGTTCCAAGACACGAGCGGTAAAGGAGCGTTCTATTTTTGTGAAGTAGTTTGAGAAATGCAGGGTCTTTGTATTCCATTGCACTATTTGAGCAAAAAACTTTAATATTCCGAGATAATTGAGTTTAAACCATAGAAGAAAAATTAGAATATGTTTGAAATAGTTCAGATCTATTTTTCATAAGAAACAACTGTGTATATCGAGAGTAGTCATCCACAAATATAACAAAATAGCGAGCACTAACCATTGTTGCATGAAGAGATGGCCCGACCTTATAGATTACCTAAGCTTTAAATATATCCCGATTTATTTAAACTTAAGTTGTGTTTAACCTAAGTCCGAATCCAAAATTACCTCTCCCGAGTGTCAAATCTCAGATTCTCAAATTAACCAAGATATCATATGAAAGAATAAATTGGAAGCATTAACAAGGCAAACACAATTAAATAGAGATTCTAGTTAATAAATCTAGAACTTGATCACCTCCCAGTCTCACAAGATCCTAAATTCTCAACTCGATTACCTAGTTGTTGATTTCGTCTCGGTCTCACAACAACCTAAATATGCACTCTCAATTCTGGTCACGAACTCAATCTCTCGCGAGCATGAAATTCACAACCTAAAATCATCTAACTCATTAGTCACATGAATCAAACGCATTAAATATAGAAAGACATAAAATAAAATTAAAACTAACAATTAACAAAATATTTAGAACATGGTTTAAACGATACTACATCAACTCCTAGATATGAATTTTAACTCAACATAACGGAATTCATAACTAATCTTTTCAAGAAATTCATAAATATAATTATGTTCAACACAATATCACAAATACAAAATTCAATAAATATTAGGGTGATAGAAAGGAAGAGAAAATTCTATTGTGGATATGAGTTTCAAATCTTCAATAAACTTTAATTTCAAGCACCCTCTCTAGCGATTTTGTGTTTCCAACGGTGTTTTCCTCTTCAATCTCGCCAAAAATCCCACACTGATGTGTTTTCTCTCCCAAAATCCACCACTATTTGAGTTTGAGGCTTAAGATGGAAGATATAGGCTCAACATTAGGCTTTAGATCCGCAAATTGGCACTGCAGTGCAAGTTTTTATGCTACAACACGCACCTTCTGTAATTTGGTCAAAACGTTCTTGTCCAAACTCCAATTGAGATGATTTAAGATGATTTGGAAAGATACGAAACAGATCTACAACTTTAATATTTTGTATTTTTCCAAAATCAGATTGAATCATGGTAAACAAATGGGCCTGAAGTTTGTCGAGCGGCGCTATAGCGCGAATTCATCTCGTAGCGCAGCAGCCCCAAAACGTGGAAGATTGGCGTTTCGCGTTGCAATGCGATTTTTTCCGTTGCAGTCCCGAGATTCTTTTGGGTTTCCTTTGATTTTGAAATTTTCTTTCGTGTTGTAGCCCTGAATTCCCACTGCAATTCCAACTTTCTGATCAAATTGCTATATTTTTCATCTTTTCTCCTATTAATTTATAATCCTAGAAAACAATACAAAAATATATTAAACTAATAAAAATACTTGAACTCACAAATATTTGAGTCTAAAAATACTTGATTCGTTGGTAAATAAACTACTCATCACTATTCCCGTAAATAGTTTTATTCTTAAACTGTTAATGGACTATTCATGTACTGTTCACGAGTATAGTACTATTCACGCTTTGGAAAAATATTAACACCTGTGCTTGCTCATTTTTCATCTGTATTGCTCCAATTTAACACGTTTTTGTTCTATTTTTAAAAACCTACAAAAACAAATAAAATAACTTAATTTCTAATAGTTTAATTTATTCAAAAGATTTAAAAAACTTAGTTTAGTGGTATTAGATTGCACAAAATGCAGTGCAATCACACCTCACCTTTTCCACACCATAGATGATGGGGAACTTTATTATTTAGTGGGAGGGGAAGCTCACCGATTTGAGGGCGGACACCGTTGCACGACCCATAATCGCATTGTTGGGTGATGGTCTGTCCACTATCAGGAACTTGGACTACACCGTTGATAACCTGGGCTTGGTCCCTACAGCGAGGGGTAGGAAACTCACCCCCACTAAATTAACCACATCCCTCCCAAAACTAACCAAATGATACTCTTTGGGCTGCATGGCAGTTGCTTTAACTTTCATTTTGTCGAAGTTCCATTTGAAGATGATGTTGGCGAAGCTTCCTCCGTCGACCAGGATTCACCCCATCTTGAAGGAATTGATGAAGGTCGTGATAACTAGAGAATAATTGTGGGGCACATGTACCCCTCTAAGGTTAGCCTCGCTGAAGGAGATAACGTTGTGCGAGGCAACATCGATTATGCTTATCTCATACATGTCTTCATCGGATTTTCTCTTAGCCTTCTACTCATGTCTTCATTTGAAAGAGGATGTGCGCCCCCCCCCCCCCCCGCCCCCCCCCCCCCCAGGCGTGATATGATCCTTTGTGGATAATATTAATCTCTCTATCCGTGTTCTGGTCATTATCATCACCAGCATCAGCTTCTCAGGGCATCAGTCGACCACGGTTTTTCCTTCTTTTCTGACCCCCGATGTTCTTCCCCACGATCATTATCTTCATACATTGGTTCTCTATTCTCTCTCCTGACATAATTGCCAAGATAATCTCTTCGAATAAGGATTTCTATATCCTCACTGAGTTGGAACCAGTCTTTCATGGAGTGGCCTCGATCTCGGAGGAATTCATAGTATTTATTCAAGGACCTCCCCATTGGCTTTCCTCACGGAGTTGGAATAGGATGGAAGAATTGTCTCCCAGTGTTCTCTACATATATAGGGGCCATATAGGTCGTGGGGGCGGGAGATGTCTTCGGTCCCTGGACGAATGTCCTAACCTCCCCTTGGGTTGTAATCTCTTCACTCTCTTAGCCTTGATCCAAATTTCCTCTGCCTTCTCTTTTTTCTTTAGGTTTTTCTCATGGCCCCTTTTTGTCCAGTTCCTTAAGTTGGCATTATGGAACCACGTACCTTTATCCAACACTACTGCAAGATTGGGGGCGGGTTCGAGTAGAGGTCACACAACAAACTTTTGTGCCTGAGGCTGTTAATTAAGGCATTCATCACCACAGTTATAGGTGTAAAATACCTATCTAATTCTAAACCGAATTTACCAGTTTTCGAGTATTTTATTAAAGTTTTAATATCTTTTTAGCTATTTTTATAAGTCAGTAGTGGGGATGTAAACAATCGGCAAACTGAGCGAAATGGTGGAAAAAATGGTAGCCAAAAGATAAAAAATAGAGGTTTCAAATTACAGCGGAAATCCGCCTAGGCGAAGTTTCCACCGCCTAGGCAGAAATCCATCAGAATGATGAAATGCTGAAATATTGAAATCCGCCTAGGCGAAGTTTTCACCGCCTAGGCGAAAATTCGTCAGAAGGTTAGAAGAGCTGAAATATTGAAATCCACCTAGACGAAGTTTCCACCGCCTAGGCAAAATTCCGTCAGAATGCTGGACGTGCTGAATTGCTGGAAGTGCTGAATTGCTAAAATCCGCCTAGGCGAAGTTTCTACCGCCTAGGCAAAAATCCGTCAGAATGAAAGAAGACGAAGAAGTTAGTCCTTCGCCTAGGCGGATTTCTAACCGACTTAAACTCCGCCTAGGCGAAGATTCTACCGCCTAGGCGCATTTCGCAGAACATGTCAAATATCTGTTTAGATATTTTTGAAACCTTTGGCCTATTTATACCCCTTTCCTACGTCTGAAAAAGGTTGTTAATGAACCCTAACCCTAGTAGAGAGTTATTAATCTATATTTTGGAGATCAGGGAGGAGATTCATCATTCGGTTAAAGATGAATCACTTGCGGATCGACCATTAGCGATAGTAGACCGTTTCACTTTCAGATTTGATCGTTCTTCTCTTGTTTTTATCTTTGTAATTACTTTTTCATATATAACAATGTTAAATCTCTCTTATTTTGTATGGTATATGGCTAAGATCTTGGTGTATTAGTTGAATGTTACTTAAGTGTAGTTGAAATCATGTAAATGTTAAGTTGAATGAATTAATGTTACTTTAACGTGTTGTTTGTCTAAATCCAATTGTGTTTACCGTTATTCTTAATATTATGCTTGTATTGATAAACCTAGAATACGGGATTCGACACTCAGGAAAGGTAACCCTAGATTCGGACTAAGGTAAATACAACGTGACGTTCTAATGACCTGAGAGGGCGTTAGAACGTATGCAATTCATGACGTTGGCTTAAGACTCACACAACCTAGGGTCGTTAAGGCGTTGAAGGGGACTTCTTCGTTGACACGAAATCGTGTAATCCCCCGTCTTACAGTCGGGAGAAGTAGCGGAGGAGTTATCGATACAGAGATTATTAGAATAAATAAAAACCATTATAGCTAACTAAATGACGTCCATTATGCATTATATGAAAGAGATCAATACCTAAGTAATTAGTGCAATTAGAATTAACCTAATAGTTGTCATTTATCTTAGTATATTAAATAGAAAACAAACAAATTTTGATTAGTTGAGATAATGTGAAACTATTTTAATCACAATATTCAACCCAATTACACGTATTTTCCAGTGGAACGATATCCGATCTTATAAGATCCATTATATTAAAATTAGATCTCATATACTTGCGAGTAGTCAATACCGCGAGAACGATGATGTGAATCCTCGCGCGTACAAGTTTTTGGCGCCGTTGCCGAGGATGCACGGTGTTTTTCAATTGAGTTGATATTATGATCAAGTAGTTGAATGTTAATCACGATAATTCTTTTGCTTTTAATTTCATTCAATTCATTTGTTTATTTGATTTATTTATTTATTTGAACTAAGCAGTGTATGCGGCGTAGTCAACGCATTAGTAAACAGAAAGAGGAGAAAGCTACCACTGTGGCCGGGGGACGTGAAAATGTTTCACAACTACCGGAGCCGCACGCATTCCAGCCTCCAGAGCAAGAGAGGCCACAACGAGTCCTTAGGGACTATTATCGGCCACTAATGCTGGATAACTATTCAGGGATCCGGAGGTAACCGATCCAGGCAAATAAATTTGAGTTGAAGCCCACCTTAATTAACATGGTTCAACAAAACCATTATGGCGGGAATCTTCACGAGGACCCCAACATCCACTTAGCAACCTTTCTCAAGATTTGTAACACTGTAAAGATAAATGGTGTTGCCGAAGATGTCATACAGTTGAGGTTATTTTCTTTTTCTGTACGAGATAGAGCAAGGGGTTGGTTCCAGTCGATCCAACCAGGGAGCATTAATACTTGGGAGGACCTCACACAAAGGTTTCTCACTAAGTTCTTTCCACCTTCGAAGACTTCTCAACTCCGAGGCGATATTGCGCGGTTTCGCCAGAGAGACTTTGAGCCGTTATTTGAGGCATGAGAGAGATTCAAGGATCTATTGCGAAGGTGCCCCCAACATGGGTATCAAGATTGGTTTCAAACCCAATTATTTTACAATGGGTTGGATGGCCAAACCAGAACGATCGTTGATGCTGCCTCAGGGGATCGTTGTTGTCCAAAACCCCTACCGAAGTTAATGCACTATTGGAGGAAATGGCGGCTAACAATTATCAATGGTCGAATGAGAGGAACACTGGAAGATGGGTCTCTTCTATCCAAGAATCTGACCATATTGCAACGTTATTGGCCCAAGTGTCCAAGCTCTCGGATCAATTGGTCGCCATGTCTACAAAAGGCACTTTATCAAGTCAAAGGGAGAAGATTGCAGCAAGTTGTTCTCAATCCTGATTGGATAATAAGTTCAAGGAATGCCACTTTCTAAACAATCGAGTCTACACTTTCAGGCCCGCTACCAACATTCCAACTCATTACAATCCTAGACTTCGCAACCATGAGAACTTCTCATATGCGAACAATCATAACGCTTTACGGCCACCTCCGGGATATGGAAATCAAGATCGGGGATGTCCAATGCAATCCAATCGTCAAATGCAACAACCACCAATGTATAATCCAAAATCAAATTTGGATAAAGTTTTGGGTTCGTTATGAAGAAGACTCAGACTATGATGCGTGAGACGCATAACCGACTGAACAAACATGAAACACGGCTTGACTCAATCGATACAACTTGTACAAACACCAATGCCACAGTGAAGGCTTTAAAAACTCAAATCGCGCAGCTTGCTAGGTCCATCCAAGAGCAACAAAAGGGAAAGTTTCCAAGCAACACGGAAACCAACCCTAGGGAATACAAGACGATTAAGTTGAGGAGTGGAAGAGAAGTGAAGGTGAGCAAGCCTATGGAAAACAAGCCGGGAGTGAGTTATGAGTTTCATCATGATGAACCAAGAACAAGTGCGGAGGAGGAAGTTGAAGTAAAAATCGATGAAAGAAAGGAGAAGCCGAGTGAATATTTGAATGAGGATAAGAACCAAGAGAAAGTCGAGGAGAGAAGAAGAGATGAAAGGGTGATGCCGGGGTGAGTAATATTTTCGGAGAATCCACTGATTCTAGTAACCCCATTGCAATATCCTTAAAGATTCCAAAAGAGGAAGTTGGATGCCCAATTTGAAAATTTTCTTGAAATTTTCAAGAAAATCCACATCAACATTCCTTTTGCGGATGCATTGGAGAAAATGCCCAACTATGACAAGTTCTTGAAGCACATTATGACAAATAAGAGAAAGTTAGAGGAGTACGAAACGGTAAAGCTAACGGAGGAGTGTAGTACAATACTACAAAGGAAGTTATCTACCAAATTGAAGGATTCGGGTAGTTTCACAATTCCGTGTACTATCGAGAAATCTCATTTTGATAAGGCTCTTTGTGATCTTGGGGCGAGTATTAATTTGATGCCTTCTTCCGTTTATTCAAAGTTAAGACTTGGGAGTACAAAGCTGACAATGGTCTCTCTTCAAATGGCGGATCGTTCGTTAACCTATCCTAAATGTATCATTGAGGATGTGCTAGTGAAGATAGACAAATTCATAGTTCCGGTGGATTTCGTTGTGCTAGAAATAGAAGAAGATAGAGAAATCCCGATCATCCTAGGAAGACCTTTCCTTGCAACGGGAAAGACCTTGATTGATGTGCATAATAGAAATCTGACGTTAAGAGTGAATGATGAAGAGATAAGGTTCAACATTTTTAAAACTATGAACCTTTTGGATGAACTTCCCAATTGCAATCGAGTTGATGTTGTGGACTCTTGCGTGAGGGAGTTCTTTCTTGCAAATATGGAGACGGATTCGTTAGAGCATACTCTCACAAATTCCTTATCTATGGGGGATCTTAGTGAGGAAGGCTCTACCACGGAACTTGATGTTGTGGACTACGTGTTGACTTTGGATGCTCAATCTAAAGACATAGAGAATCCTATTCATGTGGCGGAGATTGAAGAAGTTGAAAACTCTCCCAAGAAATCAAATCCGCCTCACGGTAGATTATTACTCAAGCAATTGTCTGAACATTTTTGATATATCTTTTTGGGAGAGAATTAGACCAATTCGATTATAATTTCATCATCGTTGACGGAAGAAGATGAGAGTAAGTTGCTGAGAATCTTGAAGAGGCATCGATCCGCTTTTGCTTGGTCTATATCGAATATCAAAAGAATTAGCCCTTCGATTTGTATGCATAAGATTTTGATGGAGGATGCGTTCAAACCCTCTATTAAACATCAACGGTAGCTAAATCCGGCTATGAAAGAAGTGGTGAGAGAGGAGGAGTTGAAGTTCTTGAATGCGAGAATTATATATGCTATATCCGATAGTGAGTAGGTTAGCCTGGTGCAAGTGGCGCCCAAGAAAGGAGGTATGACAGTGGTGAAGAATGATAAGGACGACCTTATTTCGACACGGACCATCACAGGATGGCATGTGTGCATTGATTATAGAAGACTGAATAAGGCGACGAGGAATGATCATTTTCCTCTCCCTTTCATTGACCAAATGCTTGATCGATTAGCCGGATATGAGTAGTATTGATTTCTTGACGGCTATTCAGGTTACAATCAAATAGTCATTGCACCGGAGGACCCATAAAAGACTACTTTCACATGCCCGTATGGGACGTTTGCTTATAGATGTATGCCGTTTAGCCTTTGCAATGCACCGGCAACTTTTTAACGGTGTATGATAGAAATATTTTCTGATATGGTGGAAGAGAAAGTGGAAATCTTCATGGATGACTTCTTAGTCTTTGGGTCGTCTTTTGATCACTATCTATACAATTTGGCGCTTGTTTTTGACTGATGTGAGGAGAAGAATTTAGTTCTTAATTGGGAAAAGTGTCACTTTGTGGTTAAAAAGGGAATTGTCTTAGGTCATTGAGTTTCTTCCAAGGGGCTTGAGGTTGACCGAACAAAGATTGAAACGATTGAGAAGCTTCCGCCACCAATTAATGTGAAAGGAGTTCAAAGTTTCTTGGGGCACACCGGTTTTTATCAGCACTTTATTAAGGACTTCTCGAAGACGATGAAGTCGTTATGTCACCTTCTTGAGAAGGATACTTCATTTTAATTCAATGAGGCTTGCATGAAGGCTTTTAAGGCGATAAAAGAGAAGTTGATCACGGCTCCAATAACAGTCGCTCCGGATTGGGAGATGCCATTTGAGATTATGTGCAATGCGAGTGATTATTCCGTTGGCGCGATGTTAGGCCAACAGAAGGAGAAGATCTTTCGCTCAATCTATTATGCAAGTAAGACATTGAATGATGTCCAGGAGAATTACACCACAACTGAGAAATAAATGCTAGTTGTTGTTTTTGCTTGTGATAAGTTTCGGTCTTATATCATTGGGTCAAAGGTGATCATCTATACGGATCACATGGCTATCCGGTACTTGTTTGCAAAGAAAGATGCCAAGCCAAGATTGATAAGGTGGATTCTTCTATTTCAAGAGTTTGATGCTGAAATAAGGGATAAAAAGGGGAGTAAGAACATTGTTGCCAACCATTTATCAAGGTTGATTCAAGAAGATGTTGGTGAGGAGTCTAGCATCACAGAAGTGTTCCCTAACGAACAACTATTTTCAGTTGAAAATGCACTTCCTTCGTATGTAGACATTGTGAACTATCTTGCACGTAATGTGTTATCGCTTGATTTGACGAGAGCCCAACGGAAGAAATTTCTTTTTGATGTAAAGTATTATCTGTGGGACAAGCCATTGCTATTCAAGAAATGTGTTGATCAGGTGATCCGGAGATGTGTTCCGGAGGAGAAAATGGCTAGTATTCTCTACCATTACCATTCATCACCTTGTGGCGACCATTTTGGTGCGACTCGGACAGCATCGAAAGTATTTCAATCAGGTTTTTACTGGCCTTCTTTGTTTAAAGATTCATACACATTTGTGAAAACTTGTGATAGATGTCAAAGGGTGGGTAACATATCGAGAAGATATGAATTTCCATTGACGTCTATTCTTGAGCTTGAGTGTTTGATGTGTGGGACGTAGATTTCATGGGGCCATTTCTGCCGTCATTTGGCAAGGAGTATATTCTGTTAGTAGTGGATTATGTGTCTAAATGGGTCGAGGCCGTGGCAACACCTACCAATGACGCCAAAGTGGTGTTAAAGTTCCTTCAACAAAATATCATGACACGGTTCAGGACACCTCGAGCCTTAATTAGTGATGAGGGAACCCACTTCTGTAACAAAATGCTTAGTGCTTTGTTGGTAAAGTATGGGGTTAGGCACAAGGTGGCGCTACCATACCACCCACAGACAAATGGCCAAGCTGAAGTTTCAAACCAAGAAATCAAGCTAATTCTGGAGAAAACAGCTCATAGTAATCGCAAGGATTGGGCGGTGAAGCTTGATGATGCTTTATGGACGTACCGCACGACTTTCAAGACGATTGGCATATCCCTATATCGATTGGTGTTTGGGAAAACATGTCAATTGCCCGTTGAATTGGAGCACCGTGCATTTTGGGCAATTAAAAAACTCAACTTTGACCTAAAGGCTTCTGGTGCACAACGTCTCCTCCAATTGAATGAAATGAATGAATTCCAGCACGAGGCTTATGAGAATTTCAAGCTTTATAAAGATAAAACGAAGAGGTGGCATGATAAAATGATAGTCCGGAGGGAGTTCAATCTGGGCCAACAAGTTCTGTTGTTTAACTCAAGCCTGAGACTCTTTCCTGAAAAGTTGAAGTCTCGGTGGTCTAGACCGTTCCGGATCAAGCATATTTATCAATTTGGTGCTATCGAGTTAGAAGGCCAAGATGGACGAACTTTCCAAGTCAACGGGGAGCGAATCAAGCACTACTTCAAGGATAAAGAGCGAGTTGTGGAGAACATCTCCCTCGTTGAAAGATAAAGCCGGAATTCATAAACGTCCAGCTAGGGACGTAAAACCAAGAAACATCTTTTGATATGTCATCGAGGGTAACGAACATTCCCAACTTTTGTATAAATTACGTTTTGGAGATCGTATTGATCTCGGAATATTATTTTTTGTGGTGAATTGATGAGGCTAAATACTTAGGGTTGAATTGCATGCTAAAAATCGTTTGAGGAACGAAGTGGAAGTAAGAGATGTAGAGCGAAAATGTGAAAATCTGAAGGAATCCAGTCAAAGTCCACACTAGCGTAAATTCGCCTAGGCGGAAAAACCACCGCCTAGGCGAAAATAGGACAAAAGGCTGAGAAAATACACTGCCGTAAATTCTCCTAGGCGGAAAAACTACCGCCTAGGCGGATTTACAACAGAATTGAAAGGTTTCACACTGATGAAAATTCGCCTGGATGGAAAAACCACTGCCTAGGCGAATTAACATCATAAAATTTTTAAAAAAACGAAAGGCGCTACTTCTCCTAGGAGGAAAAACCTCCGCCTAGGCGAATTCACGACAACCCTGTTTTAAATCGCAGCAGTCCTCTTCGCAAACGGTACTTCCCTCCTAACATTTTCAAGAACCTCTCAATTTCATCATCCCAAATCCTTTCCTCCCTTTAAAAATTCATCCTACATTGCGAAAAACTTGGAATTCCATCAAGAATCTTCATCCAAACGTTGGATTCCTCTTCCCATTTTTGAAAATCTAGGGTTTAAGCGGTGAACAATGCGAAATCGCCATCTTTAAGCGATTTGAACGAAATTTTTCGCCAAGTAAGTATCAATGATCCTATTTTTCATTAAATTGTTGAAATCTTTGCTTCATTTTCTCACTTATTTAAAAAAAATCCTTGAATTTGGCTAGAACCCTAAACCCTTTCAAACCCTAGGATTGCGTTTTTCATGCTATTAGGGATTTAGGAGTGATTTTTGGTAAAACCTATCATGTTTATGTGTAGATACACAATGGGAATCGTTTAGTTTAGGCTACATTGCGAAAACAATATGATTTGGTTTTGGTTGGTAGAATATCTTGTGAAATTTGTATTGTTTGGATTTGGTTGGCATGTGTCTGTTAAAAAGGGCACTGTATGTTCGCTAATAAGGGTTTGAATTGTGCGTTCTATTATTATTATTATTGTGCCTTGAGTTGTGATTGTGATTTACAGGCAAAATGGCAAAGAGTCGAGCATCTAAGTAACTTCACACGGAAGAACCTTCGGCTGCCTCGGATTACAACTCCCTAAAATTCGTTTCCAAGCAAGCCAAGGACCATTTCAACAAACATGAAAGTGGGCATCCCGACATTCGTCAAAGGGGGTTTGGACCTTTGCAAAAACTCCATGAAGAATTCAGGACCGTCATTCAACGTAGAAGATGGGAATAGTTCTGCGCTTCACCCCCACCAGGGGATTTGGCCCTAGTACCCCAATTCTACGCAAACATTACCGAGGCCACTGGATTTCAGACGAAGGTCCGAAACATCCCGATCTTATTCAGTGCGAACCACTTCAATGAGTTGCTTGGTTTAACGGGGCCAGAAGCCTCCCGGGATTTATCCAATGCTACCACACCAACGATGGGTGCTGTGATTCAGGCCCTGACTATGGGTAACGCCCAATGGAAAAACACATGGCAAGGTTAGGCCATCTTTAAGACGTGGTTTTTGAAACCAATCCCGAAGATTGGGCATCAATTCATCTGCGCCAATCTGCTCTCCACCTCCCACGTGTCCGATGTTTCCAAGGAGCGAGCTTTTATGCTATATGCCATCGATAGAGGGACCCCCGTCAATGTCGATTGGAACATCTATTCTTCAATACTTCATACTGCCAGGACGACGAAGGGTGGCCTTTTTTTTCCCTCCTTCCTAACCGCTCTATTTCTGCGTGCTGGAGTTCGTGTCACGTCAACAAGCCCCTTGCCACCTAAAAAACCGCTTGATTTTTCAATGATTAACCGCTTGTGGAAGAAAGGACCAGTTAAGGGAGAAGAGGGTCCTGACGAGGAAGAAGCCGGCCTTTCGGAGCCACCAACGCCCACAACCCGCTGCGACCAACTAACCCATATTTCACGAGATATTCGTGGTCTCCAATTCGACATGAGCTAGCTCCAAACTAATTTTTCTCGGATGGAGATCTACATGGATAACTACATTCGGCAGCAAGATCAAAATCAACGGGTTTTATTTGAGCACCTCGGAATCGACATGACGCGTTATACGCCCGTGCCGCCTTTCGAGACTGATAAGCCGCAACCACTATCTCCTCCCCAATGAACGGTAAGAGGTTAGACTTGTATGTCTTCCCTCCTAGGTATGTGTCTGACCCAATTTTCAATACTTAGATTTCTAAACTGTTATTGGATTCGCTGCCTAGGCAGTGAGGACACTGCCTCGTTTAAGTTTGGGGGTATATGACATGCAAGCATGTAGTTTTTATTTTCTTTGGGATATGAAGTATGAAATGTTTTTGATGTGAATGGGAAAAAATTCTTTTTGTGGACAAATTTTTTGCTTATAATGGTATTAATGTTTAAATTTTGTAAATTTTGAAATTCTTTTTGCTATGCATGTGTAATGATTAGTTATGCATGTATAAGAATCATTAGCATAAGTAATGTTAGTTTGTAGAATTAGAGTAGATTTGTTAATGAATATAGTTGTACGTGCATGCTGAGTTTTTGAGTTCGTCCGAACCATGTCCCGGTGATGAAAATTATTCCTTAAATTGCATATTGAGGTCAGGGATAATGCCATTCACGTGTGTTTTGTGTACTTAGCATATCGATTAGGTAAAAATTATTTTGATCCTAAATCGCACGATCGCATAAACTCATTGTATAATTAGTTTAACGATTTGACGCCGATTATTTAGTAATAAGTTCATGATAGAAATGAGAAATCTAGAACTTGATTGGGGGAGGCTTGAGGCGAAATTATAGGTAAGGTAATTCCGGAGGCATGATATAGGCCTTCATTTTTATCGCTTGATCCGTTTGAAACTAACCTGAAAATTTATTCCTTCGTTCTTCTATCGAAACCATAAATTTTTCAATTCTGAACTTGTTTCTATATTTTATCCAAGTAAATCTTTCAAAACCATTGTCACTAAGAATAAAAGTAAAAATTAAGTGAAATCAAGTAGCACTAGATTATGCTAACTTGAAGCGGGCAATCGGGGTATCAGTTTAAATGTTTTTGGTTAAGTATAAGAGTATTCACTTGTCAATCCTTTAGTTGTATTTACACGCCCCTAAAATTGTACAAAATTGAATAAGTTTGGGGGTGTGTGTGTAAAAAAAAAAAAAACACTATGTGAATATAGTGTTTAATCTCGGTTGTTGTGACAAGTGAATACAAGTTTACGAAATCTTGTTTAGGGTTATATCTTCAAAGATAGGGGGTTACAAGAGAGATTTAGCGACAAGCGTTTGTGCCTCGGGTATCGTTAAAATTATAACGAGTTTTTATTTCTACGATACCCTTGGTCGTTCTCCAAAGCCAAACCAAGCCCTATTGATCTCTATGAATGTCCAAACCTACATTAGTGGATAGTTGAGCCCAGTCAAGCATATGGATTTCCTGAATATTTTAACAAGTTTAAGTCATGACCTTATTCATTGAATAATCCAATCTGGTATTTGATTAGTTATACATCTGAGTTCTCACACACACACATTTCAATTGGATCTAAAATGATTTTAACTGATATTGAGTGTTGAAATTCTGAAACACCACGTGGTGTGTGTTATTCCTTAACCGGATCTAATTACGGGTTGTTGAGGGAAGAACAACATGGTCTCTTTGATTGAACTTAAATCTCACAGGTGTTTACTTCTTATTTGTTAATGATTATTTATTTTTAATTTCGAAATTAGCTAATTAGTGTAGTGAGTGTTATTTTGTATTAGGTTGTTTTGCTCGAGGACTTGCAAAATTCCAAGTTTGGGGGTATTTGATAGGTGTAAAATACATATCTAATTCTAAACCGAATTTACCAGTTTTCGAGTATTTTATTAAAGTTTTAATATCTTTTTAGCTGTTTTTATAAGTTAGGAGTGGGGACATAAACAATCGGCAAACTGAGCGAAATGGTGGAAAAAATGGTAGCCAAAAGATAAAAAATAGAGGTTTCAAATAACAGAGAAAATCTGCCTAGGCGAAGTTTCCACCGCCTAGGCGGAAATCCGTAAGAAGGATAAAATGCTGAAATGTTGAAATCCTCCTAGGCGAAGTTTCCACCGCCTAGGCGGAAATCCGTAAGAAGGATAAAATGCTGAAATGTTGAAATCCTCCTAGGCGAAGTTTCCACCACCTAGGCAAAAATCCGTCAGAAGGATGAAATGCTGAAATGTTGAAATCCGCCTAGGCGAAGTTTCCACCGCCTAAGCGGAAATCTGTAAGAAAGATGAAATGCTGAAATGTTGAAATCCTCCTAGGTGAAATTTCCACCACCTAGGCGAAAATCCGTCAGAAAGATGAAATGCTGAAATGTTGAAATCCGCCTAGGCGAAGTTTCCACCGCCTAGGCGGAATTCCGTCAGAATGCTGGACGTGCTGAACTGCTAGAAGTGCTGAATTGCTAAAATCCACCTAGGCGAAGTTTCTACTGCCTAGGCAAAAATCCATCAGAATGAAAGAAGACGAAGAAGCTAGTCCTCCGCCTAAGTGAATAAATCATCGCCTAGGCGGATTTCTAACCGACTTAAACTCCGCCTAGGCGAAGATTCTACCGCCTAGGCGCATGTCGTAGAACAGGCCAAAATATCTGTTTAGATATTTTTGAAACCTTTGGCCTATTTACACCTCTTTCCCACGTCTGAAAAAGGTTGTTGATGAACCCTAACCCTAGTAGAGAGTTATTAATCTATATTTTGGAGATCAAGAAGGAGATTCATCATTCGGGCAAAGACGAATCACTTGCGGATCGATCATTAGCAATAGGGGACCGTTTCACTTTCAGATTTGATCGTTCTTCTCTTGTTTTTATCTTTGTAATTACTTTTTCATATCTAACAATGTTGAATCTCTCTTATTTTGTATGGTACATAGTTAAGATCTTGTAGTATTAGTTAAATGTTACTTACGTGTAGTTGAAATCATGTAAATGTTAAGTTGAATGAATTAATGTTACTTTAACGTGTTGTTTGTCTAAATCCAATTGTGTTTACCGTTATTCTTGATATTATGCTTGTATTAATAAATCGAGAATACGGGGTTTGACACTCGGGAGAGGTAACCCTAGATTGGGACTAGGGTAAATACAACGTGACGTTCTAACAACCCGGGAGGGCATTAGAACGTATGCAATCCATGACGTTGGCTTAAGACTCACGTAATCTAGGGTCATTAAGGTATTGAGGGGGACTTCTTCGTTGACACGAAGTCGTGTAATCCCCCGTCTTATACTCAGGAGAGGTAGCGGAGGAGTTATCGATACAGAAATTATCGGAATAGATAACAATCGTCATAACTAACTAAATGACGTCAATTATGCATTATATGAAAGAGATCAATACCTAAGTAATTAGTGTAATTAGACTTAACCTAATAGTTATCATTTATCTTAGTAGATTAAATAGAAAACAAACAAATTTTGATTAGTCAAGATAATATGAAACTATTTTAATCACAATATTCAACCGAATTACACGTATTTCCCAGTGGAACGATATCTGATCTTACAAGATCCATTATATTAAAACTAGACCTCGTATACTTGCGAGTAGTCAATACCGCGAGGACGATGATGTGAATCCTCGCACGTACACACAACGTCGAAGATCTCATCACACACGATAATAATCACCTAGGTCTCTCTGAGCTCTTGCTAGAGGATGAGAATGCACACCATGATCTTTGTCCTGCGGTGCAAACGCCCAAACCGAGCAAAAAATAGATGTTCAGGCTCTCAGAACTATACCCTAGTCACTCCTGAGATGGTGAGTGGGATGGACTTGCACCTTAGCGCTGTAAAGGTCATGCGTATATGTGACTTAAATATGGACAGATGACATGCAGGGTCTAAGGTCCCATCATAAGAAGTTATTTAGGGGTGGGTGACTCGTCTGGGCACCATTTCGTCTAGGATCTCATCTATCAAAGGAGACCTTATCTCGATGGGGAGCCTTGTTGTTTTCCTCATGCCCTGTATCTGATAGAGGACTACTTCTACGTCAGGAATGCAACACTCCACCACGACTACTTATCGAGGCTTTACCCTGATATGGATGGCCATAGCCTTGAAACCATGGCTCTTTGAGGGCGGGGAGTAAGAACCCATCTCTCGCTCAAGTCGGGCCCTGTAATCGAACCTCACGGCGTGGCTAGATGATTTGTCCGAAAGAAAATCTGAACGATTTCCACCTGCATGCCCTCGTGAGGGATATAACGGTGAACCCCAAATAGCTAAAGAAACCATGCCTCACTCCCTTGCTCCTTGGTTACAAAGACGAGGTCGAGCCCTCAACACACATCCATTTGAATGGATCACACAGTCTTCTAATTCTTGGGCCTATTCCTTTCACCCTACAGGCTGGAGTGTGCATCTCCCGAAGGTAGGGGTCGGCAGCAGGGAAGAGATGAGTACCTAGAAATAGTTTTGGAACTCGTCGAGTTGGCGTTTCAAGTTATCGATGTGCAAGGCTTCAATTACCCCTGAGGTATATCCCATGAACGGCCTAGAAGGCAAAGTAGACGGGCCCGTCTAGCCTGTGGGCACATAGATTGTCCTTAATAGTTAGAGATTGGGCATCCAACCTCGGGACTCTTGACATGTCTCTGGGGGGTTGATTGTTAGGGTGACTATCCATGGAGGATAACTGTCTTTTTGTCCGATGATCTGACTAGACCTTGTGATCATCAAGTTTTAGACAATCAGAGAGTGATGATCAAAGGAAGGCTTCTAATTCTTTTTCCATAGACAGCGCCAAACTATTGGTGTAAAAAAATGGCTAGCACCTCGAGTTGGTCCAGTCAGATAATGCGTGGACTTTCTTTATACCTACATAAGGACCCACTGAGGTTGTACTCGATGAAGCCTATCTAGTATTAGAGTAAGAGCTTGGAGGGAAGGAGGAGGGGGAAGGCTTTTAAGATACTTCAAAAGAGTAATTGAGGCCTTACCTTCGGCATTAAATACCTCATTATTTATAGGCGAGTAGCTCGATTAGAACTACAGAATTAGGGAGCCTAAGCTCGGATAATTACCATAGCTCGACGTATAACCAATAAGTGAGTACACGAGGAGGGTAAGCTTCTAGGCTTGGACTTTAGGCCTATGAATAAGAGCCATGGGCTAGCCCATAATGGCTAAGGATAATGGTCCTGGCCCACGATGATGATAGTGCTAAGACGGGTCAGTTCTGCCCCCCAGGATATGATCATAGGCCGTACAGGTCCTTCATAGACGCTCGATCCGAATATAGGATAACCATGATAGGAGCTTGGGCTCCTGCATTTGGTCTACCTTTTGAGGCTCCTTGCAGGCGCTAATCCGAGCTGGGGATACTCAGATAGTCCTACTCGATCGACTATTAAACGCTACCATTATGACGCTACAAACTTGAGGTGAAGCGGAAACGGAGTTCAGGACCTGAAGATGGGATGCTCATCTCGGGTAAAGACTGAGGGCCCTTCTTGGATGAAACCCTTCTAGGTCAACTCGGGAGCTCTGGTTGGATGGACCTTCATAGGCTTCCCCTTTTGGAGAAAACCAACCAGATAACTTCCTTCACTACCTCAGTTACTGCCATATATTTCTCTTTTGTAGTGGAAAGAGCAACCGTAGTTTGTAAAGTCCCTTTCCAACTAATTGGACATCCTGAGAGAGTGAATAAAAAACCTCTCAATGATCTACTTCTCTCTAAAGCCCCAGCATAATCAGAATCCACGTAGCCAATGACACTTCCACAAGTGTCTCTACTCTTCTCATATACCAAACCAATATATGCAGTACCTTTTAGATAACAAAGAATATATTTCACTGCCTGCCAATGTTCTTGTCTAAGATTTTCCATATATCTGCTAACAACACTACCAACATTTGAAATATCAAGACGAGTACATACCATAGCATACATAAGACTGTCGATGACACTTGCATATGGAACACGTAATATGTGTTTCTTTTCTTCATCTGTCCATAGGGACATCTTTGCAGATAGGCAAAAGTGAGAAGCAAGTGGTGTACAAACGGATTTAGAATTTTGAATGCCAAATCGTTCAAGTATATTCTCGATGTAACTTTTATGAGACAAACAAAGTTTTTCAGCTTGACGATCCCTGAAAATTTTCATTCCCAAAATCCTCCGAGCTGCATCCAAATCTTTTATCTCAAACTCCGCACTGAGTTGAGATTTTAATTTCCTGATTTCTGACATACTTTTAGCAGCAATGAGCATGTCATCAACATATAATAACAAATACACAAAAGAATCATCGGGGAGCTCTCTGAAATATACACAGCTATCATAATTACTTCTAGAGTAGTCATGATTAATCATAAAATAATCAAATTGTTCATACTACTATCTCGGAGATTGCTTTAAACCATATAATGATTTATTCAACAAGAAAACATGATCTTCTTTTCCTTGAACAATGAATCCCTCGGACTGATGCATATAGATACGTTCTTCAAGTTCACCATGAAGAAAAGTTGTTTTGACATTAAGCTGTTCAATTTCTAGGTCAAGTACAGCAACCACAATAAGTAACACGCGAATCGAACTGTGTTTTACCATTGGTGAGAAAACTTCATTGAAGTTTATTCTTTCTCTCGACTATAGCCTTTAGCTACCAATCGTGCTTTATAAATTGCATCCTCAACCCCCTAGAATTCCTTCTTTTCTTTTGAAAACCCATTTGCAACTAACAATCTTCTGGCCTTTAGACAGTTTGACTAACTCCCATGTCTAATTCCTGTGAAGAGACCCAATCTCTTCTGTTATAGCAACAAGCCATTTTGCAGATTCTTTGCTTATAATGGCATCATGATAAGTGGAAGGTTCATTTTCTTCTTCAATAATTTATGCATTAGACAAAGCATAAGCAATTACATCTGCATAAGTATACTTTTGAGGTGGCTTAATCTGTCGGCGTTGTCTCCCTCTAGCAATACTGTACTATTGTGGTTGTTGTACAACATCTTATTGTACCTCATTCTCATTGGGTTGTTCCACATAAACATTTTGCAAAGGTTTTGAAGTTTCAAACTCTAACTCCACCTATTGTTTGTCACTTTGACAATCAGCTGTGTCAACATTATCTCTTCTAGAATGAAGCATACTGGATTCATCAAAAGTTACATCTCAACTAGTAATAAATTTAAGAGATTTAGGATCAGGACACCATGACATGTATCATTTCACTCCTTGTCCATACCTATGGAAAATAAATTTCTTAGCTCTTAGCTCTAATTTTCTTTCTTTCACATGAGCATAGGCTGGACATCTAAAAATTCTTAAAGAAGAATAATCAGCAGGAGAACCAGACCAAACCTCCTCAGGTATTTTATATTCAATAGCAGTCGATGTAGACCTGTTCACTAAGAAGCATGCGGTGTTGACTGCTTCAGCCCAAAATTTCTTAGACAGGCTTGCATTAAAGAGTATACAACATGCACTTTATAAAAATGTTTTGTTTATGCGTTCTGCAGCTCCATTTTTTTGTGGAGTACTCTTGACCGTACGGTGTCTAATGATGCCTTTGTTCGTGCAAAACTCAATAAATTTATCTGAACAGAATTTCAAACAATTATCAGTCTGAAAACGATTCACTTTTTTACCGATCTGATTTTCAATCATTGCCTTCCACTTTTTTAAATTTAGTGAACACGTCACTTTTATTTTTCAAGGTATAAATCCAGACTTTACGAGAAAAATCATCAATAAAAGTCAATGAATACTGAGAACCACCAAGAGAGGGAACTTGTAAAGGACTCCAAATATCCGAATGGATGTAGTCTACCATACCTTTGGTCCAATGTACTTCAATAGAAAATTGGACTCGCTTTTGTTTACCAAAAACACAATTTTCACAAATCCAAGTTTACTAATTTTCTGACCATAAAGCAAACCACGTTTGCTTAATATTTCCATATCTCTCTCGCTCATATGCCCCAGGCTCATATGCCACAAACGAGTAGTATATGAATCTAAGTCAACCAATGAAGATACTGATGCAAAGCCAAGAACTGTATCACCCTACAAAAAATAAAGACCATTCTTCTTTCTACCTTTCATCACAGTTAGAGCACCTTTTGAAACTTTCAAGATTCCACCATCAGCGGAAAACTTACAACCGTTAGAATTGAGAGTACCCAGAGAAATTAAATTCTTCTTGACATCTGGAACATGACGAACATTCATCAATGTTCTTATAATACCATCATACATTTTGAGTTAGACGGTTCCTATTCCAACTGTTTTACATGCCATATTATTTCTCATTAAGACTATACCACCATTAATTGATTCATATGTGGAAAACCAATCTTTATTAGGACATATATGGTAGGAAGCGTCAGAATCAAGAATCCACTCATTTTCTAAGCTCACATCGCTATCAGTAACAGAAAGAACATTTTCGTCATCCGATTTATTTTCTACGACTCTAGCAATATCAGAAGAATTACTAGTGGATTTGTCATTCTTAGGCTTTTTCTCAAGTTTTTGACAATTCCACCTAGTGTGCCCCATTTTGTGAAAATAGTAACACTCGATACTTTTGTTTGATCTAGACTTTGACCTAGATCGATCTTTATTTTCCAGAACCCCTATTTTGACTTCTCCCTCTCACAACAAGACCTTTAGCAATTTCATTTGAATTACTAGTGGATTTGTCATTCTTATCATTTTTCTTAAGTTTTTGACAATTCCACCTAGGTGTGCGCCATCTTAGTAAATAAGGCTTCCACTTAACAAAAACAAATAATATTTAGCAACTGCAATTATGAATCGTCAGAATAAAAATCATTGGTAATTATAGAAGGAGGAAAAGTTGAACTACTCTATTTGAAGTGAAACCTTCACCAAGCCATAGTTGCCAGGAGGTGTACATCAAAACCATTAAGAGCTTCCTTCAACAACTAAATACCTTTTGGGACATAATACCGAGTGTCCTTCTTGTCTTCTTTCTTCACATGTTGATGTATGTCAAATATTTCAGAAGAACGCAGAATTGCCTCTCCCTCATCTACGTAAAGAATAGGAAGTTGCATCGAACTTTTACCATCAAATGGCTCTTCCAAAACGTCTGTTTCCTCCGGCTGGAATCACATATAAAGCATACGATATACAAGTTCAAATAGATTCATCCTCAAATGAATTCCCAGATAGAAATTTTAACAATAAGAACAGCATGTCAAAGACAGCCCCAAAAACAGGGTATAATCTCAAATTTGAAATAACGTAATATATGTGTAGAGAAAAGTTGTAAAAAAAAAAATAAGGGAAGAGGAAAAGAGAGGGTCAAGTTAGATAACGGAATGAGATTAAATGTTGAAGGAGAAGATCACAATTATGTCGCTCTCTCTGTCGTCTACCAATAACACCTGCTAGATCGCTGTCGGTGGAGGCCTTATCATCGCCGTTTCGTTGGTCTGTCTGTTGTGTCTCACTCAGTTCCCATTGCCTAAGGCCACCGAAGTCAGCCCATGAGGGCTTCACGAAATCTACGGCGATTTCATCCAGTTGAACAATTCCACATTGAATGAATTACTTCCTGAGCTCCGTGTGGGTCCCCGATGGCACTGCAACTGATGAATTAGAGTTAGGGCTTAAGAGGACTGTGAGATTCATGTCCCACGTGGCGATTATTTGAAAGTTCCTAAATCACTATATAAATCAAATAAGTTACTCCATTTAACACCATATGATTTTAAGTTAAAACCTCCTAACATGATATCAGAATCAAGGTTATGAATCTCTCATTCCCTCGTAGTCAAATCATTCATATAAACTGGGGTTTGTACTCAAGAGCCGATGTTAAATTCATATCCCATATCGCTCATCTGAGAATTTCCAAACCACTATAATTACCAAATGAGTTACTCCACTTAACACCATATGATTTTAAGTTGAAACCTCCTAACATGTTATTAGAGTTAATGTTATGGGTCTCTCTTTCTCTTGCAGTCAAATCATCCGTGCAAATCGGGGGTTGCACATTTCTCGTCATTCCCCTATAGTCAAATTATTCGTGCAAACCGGGGATTACATTTAAAGGCGGATGTTATATTCATGTCCCACATCGACTATTTGAGAGTTCCAAAACCACTATATAAATTAAATAAGTTACTTTATTTAACCATATGATTTTAAGTTAGAACCTCCTAACAAGGAGGATGATAAAAAGGAGGAGGGAGAAGGAGATGAAGATGATGAAGAGGGAAGAACTCTGGGTAATACGTTAAGAGGCCCAATCTGATATTTGGAGAGAAACAACATCGATGCTTCCCTCTCTTTGTCACTCTCTCTCTCTATCTTCCATCGACGATGAATAACGAGGCGGCCGAGAGTAGATATCGTGGATCTCGTGGAGTGGAACGACGTCGGAACGATGTGTCTTTTTCGCGCGCTCTCACTTTCTTCGTCGCTCTCTCCCCGTCTTCCATATCGCTTTCAGCTTCAAGAATGGCTGAGATTTTGGATAAGCTTGTAGCCTCTTCCAATGCGTTGAAATTACCATATTACCTATCGTTGTAGAAAAATTACGAAACTGGCACAGAAAAAAGGATGAAATCAGCTTTCATATTACAAATTACCCTTGCATTCGCCTTTTTATATATGTTATAGATATATTCTTTTTTTACCAATATGAGTTGGTACAAGTAGAAACGACTTGGACTCCTTAAGCAACACCTCAAGGGATCGAATTTTAGGGATTGTGTATGGAAAGTGTTCTATTGGGAGAGGTGTTCTGCTTTTGCGTCCGATAATATCTCCAAGGATTAATCTCTGCCGACCATGATGATGATGCGAGGATACCTTGAGAAACTGAAAATATATATATATATATTCTTTTGTTGACTTGTAAACTATAATTATTAGTTTCTCGTTTATTACAGGTAGTGGAGAAATTGGTACCATATTACCTAGCGTTGTAGAAAAATTACGAAACTGCCACAGAAAAAAGGATGAAATCAGCTTTCATATTACAAATTACCCTTGCATTCGCCTTTTTATATATGTTATACATATATTCCTTTTTTACCAATATGAGTTGGTCCAAGCGAAAAGAACTTGGACTTCTTAAGTAACACCTCCAAGGATCGAATTTTGAAGGTTGTGTATGGAAAGTGCTCTATTAAGAGAGGTCTTTTGCGTCCGACAATATCTCGAAAGATTAGTCTCCATGGTGCGAGGATACCTTGATGCGATAATACCTTGAGAAACTGAAAATATATATATATATATTCTTTTGTTGACTTGTAAATTATAATAATTAGTTTCTCGTTTATTACAGGTAGTGGAGAAATTGGTACCAACCTCGTATAAATCGGCGAAGAATAGCGAAGAGAAAACGCCCAGAATGTTGTTCCGAGATACGCACCGCAATTTGGTTGCGGAGGGCCAAAAGTGGGTAAAAGACGTGGCGAATGCGTCCTCCGTGGTGGCGGCACTTATCGCCAGTATCGCGTTCACTTCGATGATCACAAATCCCCGTAATGCAGGCGACCATGACTCCCCTCCCATTCGCGACAAACAAACAAATTTTGTTATCTTTGCCATCACCAACGGACTGTCTTTTATGTTATCTACCTACGTCTTGTTGGCCTTCATCGAGATCCAAATAATTGGCTGCACCGACGAAGCTTTCGTCCAGGAGTTGCCAACAAAACTGTCCAGGCTTCTCGTGCTTCTGACTTACTCGGTATTTAGCACGGTCTTGTCCTTTTGCGTCGGCTATTACGTGTCTGCCGTCGAGGGAAGTCAATCACTGACTCTGCTCATTGAATTTGCCGCCTTGGTAGTTCTTGTTCTGCATAGGAACCTACCTCTGTCCATCCTAGGATACGACCATGGAAGCGCTGTCTTTAAGAAACTAATAGGTGCACGTTGATCACTTATGTTATGTGGTGACATGCACATGTGATCGATATCACATGTGGTCTTTACAAGAATTGATACAGATAAGTGCCGCAGGTCTCTTTTTTATTTTTTTATTTATTATATTCGTTTTATTGGTCAAGCTGATGCAGGTTAAGAGTCAGTTAAGTAACTAAGGTTGGTGTTTGGTTACTGTTTTTGCTTTTCTATTTGTACTTTCAATAAACTAGAATTAGAATTTTGTAAAGTATTTTAAAAATATAAACATATTTGACAACTACCATGAGTTCTTAACAAAATAATTATAATTTTAACAATTAATTACTAAAAAATCATATATATATATACACACATAATTACAAAAAAATTTGATAAATTGGAATTTTAAATTTGGTTACTGAAAATCGGATAACACAACTTATCTCAGGCGTAATACCATACTAGTGGAGGTTGCAATTCGTCTTCCCTCTAATGTATGACCTTTAACTACCGTATCTGGATTCCATACTACGTATCTATCTCATCTTGGTGGGATAAAGATCTTTTTGGTCCCTGATAAATAGTCTGGGTGTCCAATTGGCCCTCAACTTTTGCAACTCGACGCATTTGCCATTGGTATTTCAAAATAGTGTCAAATTGGCTCCTGAAGCAGATTCTGTTAAGTCAAACCAACGGTCAACGTTTCATTAAGGGTATTTTGGTCTTTTTATTCAATGGGGTTAATTTGAAAAGTTATTTAATTGGGGTCATTTAATTTTTCTATCAAAAACTTAAGGGTTTATTGTGTATTTTTTTCTTTTAATTCATCGTCTTCCTCCCCATTCCATCTCCGGCTAGCCCAGCCCCCACCCTTGATCCATCTCTGGCAACCCCTGCTACATCTCCTCCATGGAAACTAATGCTACTCCCACCCACCGAGGAAAAACACCACCAAAACGAACATCAACACCACCGAAACGAACAGCAACACCGATGCAAAACACCACCAAAACGAACACCACCACCGCCGAAAAATACCACCAAAACTAACAACAACACCACCGAAAACCACCACCAGGCCGAACACCACCACCGAGGAAATCGATTTCGTTTTCGCAATCGAACCTGTTCTCCTCCACCACCGAACCAACCAACACTGCTGAATCTCCAACAAAACCCATTATTTTGAGCTAAAAAAAATGATATAGCAACCGCCGTTGTTGTCGTGAAACTGAAGAGGAGGGTGGTGGGGCTTCACCATCATCATTCCTTTACATGGAAATGATGAATCCGATGATTACGATTCAATATTCGATTGCATCTTTAGATCTAATCCAACGTCACACTCAACCGAAGAAGACAGTGAATATTTCTTCCCCGAATCACCACCAAACCCCACTAATCTTACGTTTCTATGATTTCCCTTCCCCATCTCCAAACCAAGAACACAAAACCCACCAAGAAATTGAAAGAAGAAACGAAAATGGCATATGCTTTCTCTCTCTACCTCTCTCTCTCTCTCTCTAGTTATATATCTGGGTTTAGTGAGAGAAAGAAGGATTTGGTTTTGATTTGCGATTAGAGAAGAGTGGAGGGATGGGGTTGATGAATTTGGTGGCGGAATTGAAAGGACATCGTTGAACGGTTAACGAAGCTCTGCCGCATGCTCCGGCGGAAGCTGAAACTGAAGTTGGGCCTATAGAGGTTAGGGCTTGGGGTAACCAGCCGCTTCAAGTCCTTCTCGCTCTCTCTCTTCTTCGTTTTCTCTCCATTGCAGAGGTGTTGTTTGGCGGTGTGGTGGTGTCGGTGGTGCTGAGAAACAAATAAGGAGAGGATCAGAGGACTGAGGAGCCAAAAAAAATACAAAGGAAAAAAAAAAAAAAAAAAAAAAACAAGAAAAGTTGTGGGAAAAAAACATTTTGACCCCTTAGTTTAAGAACATATGCAAATAGATCCCATTAAATTAATAAGATTGAAATGACGCATTTACCCTTGACCAAATAGTCACGTGCTTGTTACATGACTATTTCCATCCTATTTTTTCAAATTTTATTAACGGAACCCAACCCAGGGGCCAATTTGGCACTATTTTAAAATGGTAAGGACAAATATGTCAAGTTGCAAAAGTTAGGGGCCAATTGGACACTCGAGCTATTTGTCAAGAACCAAAAAGGTCTTTATTCCCATCTTGGTACTTTGCATAATATCTTGTTCATGAGCCCTCATCAATGCAATAGACCTTCATTGGTTCTTTGCTTTTGCCCTTACCCTTATTGTTTCCTAATCTACTTGCCAGTTTGAACTGATTTTTTTAGTAATGACAATAGAGGAGAAATGAATGTGGTGTGAATGATAGTTTTTGCAAGTCTTGATGTATATATAGGCAAACTTTGACACTAAAATAATTCAAATAATTGGTGAGCATGTTGGCGCATTAGAGGGGCTTATTAAAATGAGATCAGGCCACTGGTATAGCGATTTTGCAGGGATAGAGTTGTGTTACGGAAACACATTAACAAAGCGTCAAACATATGCTGGCGTGCGAAGTATTGGCCAAGACCTTTTCAAGTTGAGGGAAACAATGTTCTCAAATTGCGTAATTTGTTGTGATTGTAAGTTGTCTGTTGAGGAATTGATAAACACTGGTAAGTTTGCAAAAATCCTAAATGAGACAGGTCGCATGGTGAAGTATTTACCAAAATCATTGCTTCCTATTTCAAATTATTTTATCTTTGGTCTTCTTACTCATCCAAGGTTATTACCTATTATTTTCATAACTGAGAAAATAATACATTACATTACATTACTAATGTGATGAAATCATCTTGTCTACACTTGAATTAACGATACAAAATTACTAGAGCAACGCTATTCATCACAATTAAAATATCTTGATCGGCATTCACAACAATTTAAACCAGGTTTATATAAAAAAAAAAAAAAAAAAAAAAATGAAATAGAAATATAAATATAAACAGAAAAATAAAAAAAGGAATGATAATTTCGGATCTTGGCAAATCAAGAACCGTAAACAACAATTTAACTGAGATCTACACAACCACAAAAATGCAAAAAAAAAAAAAAAAAACTAAACATAAATATAAACAGAACTCGAAAAAAAAAATGCTAATTTCGGATCTGTATAGACCAACAACCCTAAACACTAACCCTAAACCGAGATCTACACAATCCAAGATCTACATTCTGGATGCAAAAAGAAAAAGAAAAAAAAAAAATTACTAGAGAAAATGGCAAAGGCTGAGCAGTGATGACAATTTGGTGATCTGGTGAGCTGCAATGGAGCAGCAGGCAACGTCGGCGAAATGTTGAACCACGACGGCACTCTTGAGTGGTGAAGAAGCAAAAAAAAAATGAGAGGAACGAAGAGAGAAGCAAGAGAGAAGGAGAGATGAAGGAGGAGACGACGGCAGTCTTGAGTGGTGAAGAAGCAAAAAAAAATGAGAGGAACGAAGAGAGAAGCAAGAGAGAAGGAGAGATGAAGGAGGAGAAGAAGAAGAAAGGAGAAAGAAGTGGGAGCGACGCGTCTGGAGGCTGGAGGAGCAAAGTTTGAAGAAGAATGGTGGAGCTAGGGTTTAGGGAACTTGGGTTTTGAAATCTGGTTATTAAGAATATCGAAAAAAAAAAAAAAAAAACAGCACAAAAAACGTATAAACGGATATTGGAAATCTGTTTTACTTTTTTTTTTTTTAAGAAGGCGGATTTTAGAAATCCGATTTTCAATAATCCGATTTCAAAAATCCTTGTTATATGTATTGTGTAAATAAGTTAATGATAATCTGTTTTTAGTAATTAATTAATAAAAATATAATTATTTGGTTAAGAACTGTAACTATCATTGTCCTGAAATTATTTATTTTAATTTATAATAATAAAAACGAAGAAACATGTTTCTTTGTATTGTTTGTTCTTCATTTTTTTTTTTTTTTTATGTATGACAATAAATATACGTATTTTTTTAACATAATGGTGTTGGTGGTCGGCGGGATAGTGAAAATATTTTTATGGGAATAAATAAGAATCAACATTTTTTTTCTCATATTTTTAATGAATTCAAAAATTACTCCTAAAATTTTGGGAGCAGAAACGTGTTTATGAAACGTATTTATATACTTTAATCCCAAAATTTTGAAAGGGGGAATAGAAATCAGAGAACGAGAACAGTAACCAAATGGGGCCTAACTAAATTGTTTCACCTTAGTTATCTTATGCACCTGTGTGTTCATGTACGCTCTATATCTAATAATAAATCATGACTGATTTTTCAAATGGACTTTTCTTCAATTGCTTAGATTGATATGAAGATAATATATTATTAGGATAAGTTGAAGAAATATTTAGGAGGGAAAATCAACGCTAAAAATTTTACTCCCCCAATTTCAAAGTGGTTGAATTTAATTATATATACTCTTTGAATTTTACATATGTACTTTATTAGTTATTTTTTATTTATTTATTGTTTTTTATACTTGAAAATTGGTGTAATTCTTTTAGACATGGAGAAGCCAAGTAATAATAATAAATTATTACAAAATTTTCAAAATATCTTTTCGTTGAGGGTTGAGATTGATTTGAGGGATATATGGATAAGATTGGATTACAGAAATTTTTTAGGTGAAATTCATGATCAGAAATTTTATACACTCACGCATAAGACAGTTAAATGAAATTATACTTTGTATTTTTGAAATTTCACATTTATATTTAATTGACAATTTTTCTACTATTTTTTTATATTTATAAAAATTACCTCCGAAAATCCCTAATTTGTTTTCATATAATCAATGAGAATGAATCTCTATCCTTGTCCAGTCTCTCTTATTCCTTCATTCATTATTACGTTATGTTAGAATAATTGAGAAGTGAAAGGGAGAACATGAAACGATTGTATTGATATATAGAAAAAAAAAAATATTACAGAAATATAAAATAGGAATATTTATAGGAGATTAAGGGAACCCTAGGGTTAGGGTTTTAACTTAGCCCATATATTACATTAACATCCTCCCCAAACTCAATGTGGTAAATGAGACGTGAATTTGAGTTTGAAAATCAAAGAGTGAAAGCGTCTGGATAAATGAGTCTAAGTGAAAATAACTATTGTCTTATCAGTTGAACTAATGGATTGTAGATGAATAGTATTCCGAAAAATGTGATGATAGATGAAGTGGCAATTAATCTCGATATGTTTTGTATGCTCGTGGAAGACATCATTGTGGGTGATCTAAATAGCACTCCTATTATCACAGTGTAAAACAGGGGCAGTAGGAAAAGAGATTCTCTCATAATAATAATAATAAAATAATAATAATAATACCATTATCAGTGTGACGAAGAAACAGGGTCGAATCATGAGCATTGGATGTGATCCCAAACTGATGAATTGTAGTGTTGAATTTTGTGAAACAAGCATGTGGAGGTTGTTTCAAACCACATAAGGCACGATGAAGACGACAAACTTTATTTTGAAGAGCAACTAGGCCAGTATAGGTATGCTTATAAACTTCCTCAAGAAGATTATCATTGAGAAATGCATTTTTGACATCCATCTAAAAAATAGTCCATTTTCAAATGATAGCGATGACAAGAAAAGTACGGACAAACGTATACCTCGCCACTGGAGAAAATGTCTATTCATAGTTAATGTCATATTCCTGAGCAAATCCCTTGACAACAAGTCAGGCTTTATATAGTTCAATAGAACCATCAGAAAAGTACTTTGATCTTTAACACCCATTTGCACCTAATGGGAGTTTTTTTCGGGGGGGGAAGATCAACAATATATCAAGTGTGAGTTTTGGCTAGGCCTTAAAGTTATTCGTCTATTGCTTTATGCCAAAGTAGATTAGTACTAGCCTCCTTATAGAATAGAGGCTCATGCAGATGCAGTATAGTAGAAAAACAACGTTAATTAGTGAAATAATGAGGAGGATGAGTCACCCTAGTAAACCGGCATGAGTGATATGGAGGATGGATCTTAGAGGGAATCCGTACAGACTCATCAAACATAAAAATATTCTCAGACACGGCCGATTGAGTCGGAGGGGTGAAATCAACTGGTGGTTCTAGAACTGGTATTGGAGGGGTGATATCAGCTGGTTGTTCTGAAACTGAAAAGGTGAGATCAACTGGAGGTTCTGTGGTAAGCTCAACAGTACCTGAAATTGTATCTTCCGAATATAACTTAACAGATGGATCAGTAATGAATCTAGAATTAATTATGGTCGACATGTCAAATGACTGTAAGGAAAAGAACATTTAATGTTCCCAAAAAATAACATGACGAGAGATATGAAGAGTTTTAGAAATAGGATCCCAATACCAATACCCCTAATGTTCAATGCCATATCCAAGAAAACAACATAGGTGGGCTCTTGGTTCCAGTTTGTTGTATTCATGTGGTTTGAGAAGAATAAAACAAGCGTAACCAAAGACTTTGAGTTCAAAGTGAGTGGAAAGGTTACCAAAAAGACGCTCAAATCGATACTGATGTTGGATTGTGGTGGAAGGGACACGGTTTATTGTGTATATTGTGGTTAAGGCGGTATCACCTCAAAAACGCTCAGGACAGGATGAAGAAATGAGTTGAGCACGAATTATGTCAAGAATGTGTCTATGTTTGTGTTTGACTCGTCCATTTTGTTGTGAGGTTCCAGGACACGAGCGGTAGGGGAGTGTTCCATTTTTGTGAAGCAGCTTGAGAAACGCACAATATTTCTATTCCATTGCATGATCGTAGCAGTCAACTAATATAACGGCGCGGTGAAAGGTTTAGGGGTAAATTTTAGTAAAAACAGGGTCAGGAAACATTGGCTCTGATACCATATTAGAATAATTGAGAAGTGGAATGGAGAATATGAAACGATTGTATTTATATATAAGACGACAAAGAAATCCTGACTTGTCCATATCAAATTCCATAAACATGCTCGGGCTAGTGCATAAATATATGAGAATCATGTCTAATATCGCAACCAAATAATAAACCTAGAATTTTCATAGGAACCAATGCTTAATAGAGGTTATAGATTCCACATCTAGGGTTCAATCATTCCAGAAATACCTTACGTATACCAATTTCCAAGCAGTAATGCCGGATGTTTGTTATTCCAGACCATGGTTCCTAACGATGACGATGGTCGTTAGGAAGTACCTGAATTCGAATTCAAAAACAAAACATCTGCAAATTTCATTAGTTTCACCAATAAAATTTTCACTACCTCAAACATCACATATAAAACAAACCTGAAATAGAGTTAGACAGAGCAAAATGCCCGAGGTGATTACCGGATCGAGAAAGAGAGGGGGAATGAAGATAAAAGCTTGGACATTTGCGATTAGGGAACAAAAATAGAATGGACAAAGGAGATGATCTCAGCCTGATGGATTGATGAGAAGAACGATACGACGATTGCAACCTGATAGAACCGTGAGGATTTCAGTCGAGAAAGCAAAGAGTAAGGGAATCGCGAGAGGAGAAGAGAAATAGGGCATAAAAATAGAATGGACAGAGGAGATGATCTTGACCTGATGGATTAGATTGATGAGAAGAACAATGGTGGCGGTGCTGTGAGAAAAAGGGATTGACTTGCAGATTGAGACACAAAGAGATAGCAAGCCGGCCTGAAACAGAGCGACGATGAAGGTTGTGGAGAGTTCTAATCGGCAGGCGCAAGATTGGAAGAGAGAGTGAACGTGAAAGAGAGAAAGAGTCGGCTAAGAGTGAGAGTGAAAGTGAAAGAGATAAAAGGTCGGCTGAGAGATAGAAACCCTAATTTTTTTTATCTTTTTTGCTTCTATACGTATGTTTAATATGATCCAATGGTCTAAAATGTCTAAAATTTGTCATAAATCCGAGGTCTTCTTTATCTTCGTCCTGATTTATTATATATACTAGCGTATGACCCGTGCCTGAAGGCACGATTGTTAACAAATTGAACATCAAATTATTTAACTTTTTCTACTACTAGATAAATCCAATTAATCACAATTAGGCATAAATTAATAATACGTGCACAAATTTAAAAAAATAAAATTATAAAACAATCGATACATCATTCTCAAGATCTTACTTCTGCTTTCAAATGAATAGAACAATACGTAACAGAACCAATAACAATCAACAAAACTTAACCAACAATTCCAAAAAAAATAAGAAATCACAATTTATTTCTCAAGTTCTCAAGTTCCACTTTATTTCATTTACTTTGTTTATATAACACTCCCATTTTCAACAATAGATTTTCAAACCAATACAACAATAACTAAGAATACAAAGATAAAAAATAAAAAATAAAAATAAATAAATAAAAAAATAAAAAAACTTTGAAAAAATGAGATAATCAAATTTGATTATACAACAATACCTCTAACATTTCAATAATTGAACACTTATTATAAACAAAACTCATGCAAACAAAATTACACCATTTGAGCCCGATTGCAATAAAAAAAAATCTAATACAAATATAATGAAAAAGTTAACCAACTAAACCTAATTTGAGATAAATATTAGAAAAAAGAGATGAATGAGAGATTTCGAGGAGCATAATTAATAACCTATACTTTTTCGTATTTTTTTTTTTTCTGACATTTGGAGAAATTATAAAGAAACACTCCATGTTAGAATATATTTCATTCATAAAAATTCAAAATGAACAAAAATAGAGTTTAGAAGGTGAAGTAAAAAACCCTTCTAAAATCTAGGAAATGAGAAAACAAAATCTGCGAACAATTCCCAAAACATAAAATGGGAAACAGAAAACTTGGAACAAAAAATATGGGAATATAAATCTTTTGCTTTAGCACTGATCTATAATACAAAATAAAAGTGAAACAAACTCAAGTAGTTTACCACAAATCTAGAAATAGAAACTAAAATCTGGGAAGAGAAACATAAAATATAGGAAAATAGATCCTAGAAAATAAATTTTAAAACATAAATATGGCAACAAAAAAAAACTGGAAACATAAATAGTTGGTTTGAACTCTAATGACTAATTTATAATACAAAGTGAAATAGACTAATAAAGTGATTTATGATGAATCGGGGACTTGAAGTTGAAGATCATGAATACGCCGGAGATATTAACACTTTAGACCTTCTTCACGAAATTATAGATGTTCTCTTCAATCTGAATTTTCAACAAAACAATTTGAAATTTTTTTCCAGAGAAACGGAAGCCACAAACCCTAGCAAATCGGGTGGATTTAATGGCTAGATTGTCGATCATCGGATTCAAATAAAAAAAAATAAAAAATAGAGCAGTGATGGGTGCTGGCAATGTGATGGATCTAACCTGAACCGAATCGATGGCGAACCTGAATTACATAATCGATGACAGATTAAACGACACTGATCTGAAAATGAACCGAATCAAAGACGGACATGTTCATCGTCGAATGGGAACTATAAAGATGTTAGAAACACAAATGGGAATAAAAACATAAAACGAACATAGAAGAGACACAAATGGCGATTGCAACATTTGTTTTTCTGTTGTAGAGGAGAAACACAAATCGGAACAGAAGAAAAAAAAGTAGAAAACAATTTATTGAATATTACCCAATTTTAATCTCAGATCTGGTGAAAAATTGGATTCAGATTTAGATTCATCCCCCAACCCTCTCAGCCGCCACCTCGATCATTCTCAGCTCTGTAACCGTCGCAATCGCAGATCCTCGACCCTCTCAACCTCGGCCAGCCCCCTCTCAGTCGCAAGCCCATCACAGGTCATTCCTCATGTATGTGCCTGTTTATCTTGAGAGAGAGAGAGAGGGAGATCGTGATGGACATAGAATGGGGAAAGAAGTGGGAGGGAGAGAGGATTGATAGAGATGGAGGAGGCGGAGAGAGAGAGGCAATTAAAGATAATTTAGGATTAGAAGGTAATATGAGAGAGAGATTGACATAATTAAGTTACAAACCTTCCTATTCAGAAAATGTGAAAAATGGAAATTTTGGTTAGTTAACTAAATTAACATTTAAATTAAGAGAAATTAGGTATTGATGGTTAAAATAAAATTAGTGTACCTTAATCAATGCTCAATTAGAAAAAATTAAGTAAATCAATACCTAAAATAAAATTAATTTGTCTCAATCTGTCCTAGTCAACAAATTTATTTAGCCTCGTCAGCAATTTTGTTTGTCCTAGTCATATTTTTTTTTCCTAGTCATAAGTTTGTCCTAATCAGCCAAAAAATCATCATGTTTTATATAATAGATGTGTGTGTTCCTTTCTTGACTTGTAAACTATAATAATCAGTTTCTCGTTTTATTACAGGCAGTTGAGAAATTGCAACCACCCTCGTATAAATCGGCGAAGAATAATGAAGGGAAAATGCCCAGAATGTTGTTCCGAGAGACGCACCGCAAGTTGGTGTTGGAGGGCCAAAAATGGTTAAAAGATGTGACGAATGCGTGCTCGGTGGTGGCGGCACTTATTGCCACTATCGCGTTCACTTCGGCGATACAAGTTCCCGGTGGGGCCAGCAACAATGGCACCCCCGTTCTCTACAAACAACGAGTATTTGTTACCTTTGCCGTCACCAACGGACTATCTTTTCTGCTCTCTACCAGCGCCTTGTTTGCCTGCATCGACATCCAAATCTTTCCCTGGACCGACCAAGATTTCGTCGATGTATTGCCACGCAAACTGTTCCCGCTTTTCGCACTTCTGGTTTACTCGGTATTCAGCATGATCATTTCTTTTGGTGCCGCCTATTACTTGCTTGCCGTCGAGAACAGAATAGCACTGTTTATTCCCTTTGGATTAGCCACCGCTTTAGTTTATTTTATGTATAGGAGCCTACTACTGTCCTTCTTCAGGCTATTAGAACAGAGAATTAAGTATTACGGGTAAGTTGATGGCATGCATATGTATTACATTCCAGCAGTCTCCCAAGGTCTTTACAAGAATCGTTACATTTTCTTTTTCTTTTTGGTGGTCAAGGTGATGCAGGTTCTCCCGTTTTTTTAAATGTCTTTTTTTTCAGTGGGCTTGGATTGATATGATGATATGAGGAAAAAATATATTATTGGTATGAGTTGATCAAAATATTTAGGAGGGAAAATTAGACCTAAAATTTTCAATCCTCCACTTTCAAAGTTGTAGAGTTTAATTATATTTTATACTCTTTGAGTTTTACATATGTATTTTATTAGTTAATTTTTTTATTTATTATTTTTTACACTTGAAAATCGATATAGTACTTTTAAAAACCTTGATAATAATAATAAATTAGGATAAATTTTTTAAAATATTTTTTTGTTGAAGGTTGAGATTGATTTAAGAGAAATGGATATACAAGTTGTGTCACACCCCACCCCGGACACCCATCACCCTGGGGTTAGCATGACGTCGACATGACATCATCTGAACATCAAACCAACTAGCAAATGACAAAGTGCATACATAAATATACAACAACAAATTGTCACAATATACATCATCTCTAACTGGGGACACACCCGTCCATGAATTATAATAACAACAAAAGTATAACAATAATGAAGTTTTCACAGGTTCGCCTCACACAGCTCCTCCCAAAATACTGTCATACTACACCATCGCCGGACTCTACCTAGTGCTAGTAGGAGACCGACTCCTACCTGCTGTACCTGCGAGTGTATTGTCTTCTTAATAAAAACATTTTAGATGGATTAAGCATAAAACATATAAATATCACATATCAAATAAAAATCTCATAATATATAAATGTCTCATACCATAAGGAAAACACTTGTTTCCTGTCACAACAAAATCAACGTTTATATATATATATATAGCATCCCAACTAAACAATGAAAATCAACCAGAATAATTCAACTAACCATATGGTATAATGAAATTAGAACATACCAATCCAGTATAAAAGAATATGTATAAATGTACTCATCCCAATCACCATATACGACGAAACACCATATACGACACCATATCACACCACACCACACCACACCAAACCAAACCACACCACATCACACCCCGGCTAACCATGTGATCGTTTTAACCTCACGATCGGGAGTTGTAACGTATCACCCGTAGGATTTGCCTTCCTAAAGGACACCCATCACTCCGCCGAAGCGGATAATCATTGCGCAGTATAAACGTCTAACATCACTCTGCCGAAGCAGATAAACATCACTCCGCCGAAGCGGATAAATACTATAGCATCGTCAAATCAATAATGTCATCATCAAATCACAAATTAATAACATCGTCTAATCAATATCGTCAAATCTCAAACATCACCCTCTACTTCCAAAATCGATTTTTAATCCAAAATCATATTTTTCACTTTCTTTAAAAAAAAAAGTCTGATTTCACCAAAACCATTTTTCCACTCTTAATTTTTAGAAAATCAGATATTTTTCCACTCTCTTTTAAAACTACCAAATCCAACGAAAATCATTCTCAACTTTCTTTCGAAAACTATCGTAATTTTACGAAATCCATTTTTACTCACTCACCCCAAAACCTGTTTAATCCATATCGTCTATAAAATCATCTAGTCTTAGTAAGGCCATTTTATACGCACACACACACACACACACACACACACACACACACACATATATATATATATATAAATAATTTGACAAGAAGACAGTACACTCACCTGGCTAACCGTTCCAAACAGCTTTTACAGATTTTCCTCTACCGATACCCCAGTGCCTGCGAACCTATTAATGACAGGGCCTAAATTAATATTTAATGTAAAATAACCTAATCATGCAATGCAGGCCCTAAGTTTTACAATTTTCCCGTTCCCCAATTGTTTTATTATGAAGGATTATTATTTTGTCCGTCTAGCCTCGTTAATATTTACTGTACCAATTTATTCAGATTAGCGATTAATAACATATTATCACGATTACAAGGACTACTATTACGATTGCGAAACCGTTAATGCTAATAATTTAAAACGTTAATGCTAATAATTTAATTTAACGAAAATAAAAATCGATTTAGACTTTACCTGTTCTGAATCGTCCATCGGCCGTGAGATGGATTTTGGATTTTATTGGGGTTTTTTTTTTTTTTTTTCTTTTCTTCTTTCTTTTTCTTTTCTTCTTCCTCGTTTCTACGTCTGGTTCGGTCCTGCTTCAGCCGCCGACGAAGAGCTCCGATCACGCCACCCTCATTTACCACATCTGCCGGCCGATCGAACGACAATACACACACACTACCGTCGAAGAATAGCAACACACACCCATGAGCCTCACACACCATAGGCACACCCAACTCACACCGCCGCTACCTCCGACGACGAAACTTACTGACCAAACTTACCACTCCCACATACACACGCTAAACAACGAAGGAACACACACACTCCACAACAGAACAGAGCGCACCCACACACACAACGGTGAACGAAATACTGCCAGAAAAATCAGACAACACACACACACGAAAAAACCATACCAACAACATTGAACGAACCGCACTCCCTCCGTCACCAATCAGAATACACACTCACATCACAACGATCAATAACATCCACCCATACAACTAACCAACTACCCAGCGACGATCACCTATCGACAGACAGCCCACACCGCCAGACCGAACTCCTCTCTCTCTCTACCCACTCCGGTGACTCACCTACGACCGGAACCACACACACACACACACATTAATAGCAATTGGACACATACACACACCCAGAACACACAAACACACATATTTACACACAACAATTATCAGAAAACACACACACATTGCCGGTCACCATCGACGACACACACACACCGCAGCAGCGGCGACACTAAACAGAGCATAAACATACACACCCACATGTCTGAACACGGCAGCGATGATCACACCCTCTCACACCCACAACCTTCCAGAGGAACACGGCAATGGCGACGATCATACCGCCCCCTCACGCCGGCCAGCCGAACACTACCCCCGATCCCCTCTCTCTCCTCTATGTTTTCTAGATTTTTCTTTTGAGGTGTTTTAATCACGATATGCATGAATCTAGTGGTTGGAGACTTGATCTCTTGTTGCCACGTCACTCCTCTCTCTCTCTCTGTCCACGGCCGATCTCAGATCACACACCCAAGGCATATATATATATAAAAATCTTTTGTTTTAATTACTCTTTTCTCCCCCTAATTTCTTAAAATCTTCTTTTTAGTCCAATTTTCACATTTAAGATTTTTTTAAATTGTAATTTCACCCCAAAAAGTTTCAATTCAAAATTTAAATGCCAATCTTGGATAGAATATTTTCTAACTTTGAAATTTGACCCCTCAACTTTTTAGTTTGGATTTTAATTAACCCGATTTCACCCCGAATTTTCCTAATTACTCTAAAATGCAACTAAAATGACGTACGTGCTACGATTGAGGTCTTACAAGTTGAGCAGGGAAAATTCACGCTTTTAAATTTTATGCCCTCTCTTTTAAGAGGACTAAGTAAAATTATATTTTGTATTCTTTAAATTTCATGTTTATATTTGATTAGAAACTTTTTACTATTTTTTCATATTTATAAAATAAAAAATAAGCTTTAAGTACGAAGAATCCCTAATTTGTTTTCATATAAGACCAGAATGTAATCACTTACGTTGTATTTGGTACATGGGATTCAAGACGGGATTGGAATGGCCATGGAAATGAGTATTCTATTCCTATGTTTGGTACATAGGATCAAATCTCATTCCCATTATCAATGATTTCCTAATCCCACAAAACATGGGATTAACCAATACCAAGATAAACTTGGTATTAATTAATCTCAATTACATGGGATTAGGTTTTAATCATTTATCGACCAAAAAATGCGACCAAATCCTAACCAAATATTTGAATTGGAATGAAATCTAATTAAATTAATTATTTTACTGTTTGAAAATTTAATTAAATTACTATTTCACCATTTAATGTCATTGCAATACCATGTGTAATCTCTTTTTTCGCCAAACATAGAAATGGTAATGACTTTTCCATTCTATTGCCATACTAACTTCAATGTTATTGTAATTCCATTCCATTCAATTTCATTCAAGCGTACAAATGCAACGTTAGTGAATTAATGAGAATGAATCTCTATCCTTATCCAGTATCTTTTATTTTTTCCTTCATTAGTATGTTATTTAAGGTGGCATTTGATTAGTGTTTCTACTTTTCTATTTCTACTTGCAACAAATTGGGATGAGAATTTTGTTTATGTTCTGGAGTATTCTAGGAATAGAAACATGTTTGGTAACGACCATTGTTTTGAAATTGTTTCTTTTAATTTATGAGAATAGAAATAAGAAACACGTTTAGCTGTAACATTTTTTTTTCTTCAAATGTATGGTCGTTGGCGATTGGTGTAGGTCGACAGGAGATAGTGGCTGACGGAGTGGTGTGGCCGAGGGTAGTGATGGCTGACGGGGTAGTGGTGGGAATAGTTTTATGGGAGTGAATATGAATGAACATTGTTTTGTTTCTCAGATTCTTAAGGAATTCGATAATTACTCCCAAAATTTTGAAAATAGAAACATGTTTTTTCCAATCGAGTTTTTGTACATTAATCTCAAAATTGTGGGAGCGGATATAGAAATCACAAACCAAAAATAGCAACTAAACAGGGCCTCAATTGCTTTATCAATTCAATAAAAAAAATGAGTTTTAAATTTAATTCATAAAATATATTATTTTTAAGGGATTTAATTATACTTTGTGCCTTTGTGATTTGACCAAATTATATTTTATAGCACTGTGATATTTTCGTCATCATTTATCCTCTATTGTTTAGGCTTAAGTGTAATTTTTAAATATTTACTGGAATTACATAAAATGGAAAATTTACCATTATACCCGACCTGACACGAATTGACTAGGCCAAATGTATTTTTTCCAAATGCATTTTTGTAAATTACTCCTAAAATTTTGGGAGCGGAAACAAAATTCATGAAATAGAAATAGTTGCTTTGTCAATTCAATAAAAAAATGAGTTTTAAATATAATTCACAAAAAATAGTATTTTTAAACATTTTATTACGCTTTGTGCTTTTGTGGTTTGATCAAATTATAATTTATGCCACTGTGATTGTCTTATCATCATTTATTCCTCCTAGTTCAAACTTAAGTGCAATTTTTAAATATTTATTAGAATTAAATAAAATAACAAATTTACCATTATACTCGACCTGACACGAATTGATTTGACCAAACCCGGACAATAAAGGAAAGTGAAAAAGAACAAGGCAAATCTATATTTTCTGACCTGACCCGAGAGTATAAATGGCAATTAATGTTAAATGATTAATTAATTTAAACTTTTTGAGATTTTATCATTAAATTTAACAGAAAATGTAACTATTGCATTTTACAAGGCTCTCACCAAATAGGACACGTGGACATTGGTACTACTTCCTCATGATAGTAAACCTAGGGAGAAAATCGGTTAGATCGGTCGGGGATAGAAGGGTTTTGGCGGCTGACCTGAATGTTTTTTAGGGGTCAAAATCCAACTAACCCCAAGCCGAAATCTCCTACCATCCGAGGAGATTCGGGTGCTTCGGATTTGATCGATTTCGGGCGGTTTTTGGAAGGGAGAAAACAAGGGTTTTGGCCAAAGAAGGAGACGGGTGTGAGAAAGGAATAAGTGAAACATAAACGCAAGAAATTCAACAAACAAATCTAAACAAAAATGAAATGATTGTACTGAACAAGATCTAAACAAATTATTTAAATTTTGAAACAAATCTACAGATTTCAAACACATACTGGACAGACGACGCAGGATAGCAGTGAAGAACGGCTACGACGACGGGGAACGGCGACGGCGACAAGTAGGAGATTAACACAAATAGTTTCAACGGCTCTCGGACTGAGAGATAGAGGGAGGAGGAGGAGAGCAGAACCACATAAATCTTTGCCGGAGGAGTGAGATTTGTAAAAGATGAATGAGGAAAAAGTCATGAGAACTGAAGAATCGTAAAGAGAAAGAGAAAGAGGGGAGGAGAATGAGCGACGGGCTTATCACAAATGAGAAGCTAGGGTTTTAATTTTCATATATATATATGGAGGTGGTTTCGTAAAATATCAAATTTAGGGGGGGAATCTGTAATTATCGGTCGAGTTTGGGGCGATCAGGTATGGGCAATGGATATCCAACCGGAACAGGTGAGAGGGCGGGCGGGGCAGGGCAGGTGAAAAACAAAAAAAAACATAGTGTAAACCGATCAAAACTAAGGTAGGGCGGGCGGGCGGGGCGAGTTCACGGGTATTTCTTACACTCCTAAGTAAACCTATTAGGATGCAGATGGGTTCACAAATTGAAGAAAAATCCAATCATGTGTCTAACCATCCTACCATTAAGGTACTTCTTTCCATGACAGTTCATAAGAACACAGAGATTAAGTAATTAAGCAAATAATTTTCTTTTTTTCCGCATAAAAAATACTCTAAGGTTGTGTTTGGGTAAGAGATTTGGGGGAGGGATTTCAAAATCGTTTTTTAACAAATACTTTGTTTAGGTATTGAATAGGAAGGATTTGTAAAATCCCAAATTGTGGTGAAAAGTGGATTTGAAAATCCTTTTGAGAGAGGTAGAATTTGACAAATCTTTCGCTCTGCACCCTTCGCTCTTTGCACCTGAAGCCTCTTTTTTTGTCGTCGTCTTTTTCTTCTCCGTTCTTCGTCGTCATTCATCAGATTTGGTGTCGTCGAGGGTTCTTCCTCGTCAATCATCTAGGGTTCTTCCATCGTCGAATCGTCGTCATCCCTCATCATCGTCGAATCGTCTTCTTCCCTAGTCATCATCGTCTTCAAATCCTTCCCTCGTCATCTTCGAATCATCGCCATCGTCTTTTCTCTGTTTTGCATCGATGGTTTTTGTTCTCAATTTTGCTATGGTTTTTGTTCTTGGATGAGTATGGTTTTTGTTCTCAGTATTGTCTAATTTACCCAAACAAGGAGATTTGTAAATGACGGGATTTGGAAATCCTAGATTTCGAAATCCCATGATTTTACAAATCCCTTAAATTTGTCAAATTTCTTACCCAAACGCAATCTATCTATTTAATAGAAACCTGAAAAGTGTAGCTAAGAAGAATTTTTAAAATAAATTTTTGTAGGACTTTTTCACTTAAAATTGTTTTAATTTTGGAAAAAAAAAATGGTACTTTCCTTTATATATTTTTATGAAGACAAAAAATCTTAAAATATTATTCAATTGTTAATGTATGACAAACTATTTCTATGAACGATTTTTATAATTTCATTTATCAGTCATAATTTTACATCTTTAAGCTATTGAATATTATTTTGTACTATATTACACTAAAATTATAATTAATTTGACAATTTGTAGCCTCATGCATTTGTTCGTTTGGATAAGGTACCATTTCTATTTGTACATGTATTTTTTATTATATTAAGTGGTATGATTATCAACAATTATTTAAAATAAAATAAAAAAATATAAGACAAATGAACAATTAGAGTTTCAAAAAATTTAGGTTGCTCCACTAAACTTTATAGAATTTTACAATTTTATTTCTTCAGTATAGAATTCTAGGGAATTTATAGAGGGACTTTGCGACTTTCAATATAATTGCCACCACATTTATCAATTTGTAGTCCAACATCACTATTGAAATTTCTATCACTATTCATTTGTATAGGTAGAAGTTCCTTTTTAACTTCTTTTTTTAAATAAAAATATTTAATACATGACAAATATATTAAATCCCACTAATTTTTTGATACAATTTTCAATTCTTTTGTTAATTGTAACTAAAAACATAGATGATTGTACCTAAAATTACTAATGAATATTATACTTATAAATATTTTAGAAACAAAGGTGGTAGTGCAGACAGCAGCATTAATGACCAGCGATTAATAAAGACAATTGACGGGATATAGATTAAAAGTATAATGTAAAATGGGATATGGAATTAACTTATATGCTGGAGATGTTAAATGTTATTTTATTGTTTTTGGTTAAAACGAGGATTCACAACGCACATGAAAAATCAGTAACATGTTTTTAAATAGACCATGAGCCTTAATTGTAAACAATTTTTTCTTTTTATTTTACTAAAAAATATATAATTAAAGTTTTATTATAAAATTTCTATTAATAACGGGCATGAACTTGTTCGTGCTCTCTTCCTAGTATTATATAAAGAAAAGTTTGGGTTACTATTCATTCCACACGCAAAATTACATATTTGTCCTCCAAATTTGTGAAAACTACATATCAATTTTTGGATCTATTTTATATTTAGGAATAATGACCTTTTTGGTTCTTGACAAATGTAGTTGGTGTATTTAGAAATAGACACATTTTGTACGTAACATTTTATTTTCGTTTTAAATTGACCCCTCAGTTAAGTTTTATGTTATAATTACTGTTAAATTACATTTATACCCTTTTAAAATTTTCAATTGGAGTCATTTTATTTTCCATCTAAAATTTAAGGGTCAAATGTGTATTTCAGATATCATTTTATTTTACATACTATTCATCATCTTGTCTGACACCCACCCCTACCATTGCTCCTTCTCCAGCGACCCAGCCACTCATATCGTCTCCCACACCCACCCCTTACTCCATCTCTTGGCTCCTATTTGCTCTCTTTCTAGGGTGAAAGTGTATTTTCCTATTCATCTCTTCCAAGTTCCAAACCCCTCCCCTCTTTGTGATTTCTCCTCCTCTCCCCCACCTCTTCTCTGCTCCAATGATGGCAAACCGTGCAACCACCTTTGCCAATCTTCTCCTCCCGGCCTCAGCAAACACAGCCCAAGAAACAGGGGAGAATTTGTCGCGGCTCTCGTTGATTTTGCTGCTCGTTTCACTTCCCAAGCTCTCTGTGCACATTTCCAAGCTTCTCAAGCTTAGAACCAAAAAAGAACGGGTAACGAGTGGGTGACCATAGATTTTTTGAGTCTTAAGAATTCTCCCCAACCCCCAACCCCCAGCGAATTTTCAATCCGAGAATTAGATTGTCGTCGTCCTCACAAATTACCCCTCCGATTCAATTCGAAACCTCGCCAAAATCAGATGATCGAAAGTTCTTGCAATTAGTAACTTCAAGACACACAAAGACTGGAATCTCAAAGGTACCATATTTCTCTCTCTAGAACAAGCTAAATTAGGATTTAGGGTAATAAAGTATCCCTCAAGTCACCTAGTTGACTTGCCTAATTTCATATTTTCATTTGTGCATTCAATTAAGTAAATTATAATTAATTGCAATTATATTAGGTAGTTTCTCTCAATACATAGATTGTTATATTAGGTAGTTTCCCTCAATACATAGATTGTACATTACAAATATTACGTAACATCAATGAGAGGAAGCTTTCCATATTCATTTTCTTCTATCTATTTCTATATGGTACCAGAGTATCTCATTCCAAAAATCTATTCCTACCCCTCTTCCCAACCCTAGGCGCCGACCATCACCAATACCCCCTTCACCGGATGCCGACCACCCTAGCCCCTTCTCAACCATGCCAATTATGTCTACAAACAACACCGCTATAGCCATACCTAATAATCATGAACCCACACATCCCCTTGTAGCCATCAACACAGCACAATCCCGTATCTCCAAGACCATACCACACCCCAACCCCGAATACAACACGTGGTCCCGTCAAGATCACCTCATTATTAATGCCTTGGATGGCACCCCTAACCCACCCCTCATCCCACTCATCACCCAATCTCGTACCTCCCAAGAAGCCTAGCTTGTCCTACACAATACGTATGCCCGGCCATCCCGTAGTCACATCAAACAGCTCAAAGATCAACTGAAAAAGATCACCAAGGAGTCAGACTCAATCACCATCTACCTGCAGTCCATAAAATCCAAAACTGATGAATTGGAAACCCTCAGTAAGCCCCTTGATCACGAGGACCTCATTGAAAAGATCTTCAACAGTCTCGGTGATAAATACAACCCGGTGATTAACGTCGTCAATGCTAGAGACAACCCCATCTCGTTTAATGAATTGCATGAGAAACTGATCAACCATGAACTCTTTCTCCTTGTGACCACACCCAAGCCAACCCCCTTACCGGTGACTGCATACATTGCCAACTCCCGCCCCACCAACTGACATCCACAAAACTGAAACACCCGACCCCTATGGTCTCCTTCGGCACCACCCATGCCTCAACATGGTGTCTGCAACCCACCGCGACCATATATTGGTCGTTGCCAATGGTGTTGCGCTCAGGGCCACACGGTCCCATAATTTTAGGTGTTCCAGCAATTGCAACCCAAACTTCAACCACCTCCGTTCGATCATCCTTCTTCGACACTTCAACAACGCACCAATTCTTCTTGGCAACCCTAGGCTAATGTTGTCACGAACCCCACTGAAACGACTCTGGATTGGCTCCTAGATAGTGGAGCATCCCATCATGTGACCTCCAACTTGGCAAACATCTCCGTGCACGCTTCATATTCCAAATCTAATGACGTTATGATTGGCGATGGGACGGGCCTTCCAATCATACATACTGGTACTACATCACTCTCTTCTTGTTCTTGTACATTCAATTTGAATAATGTTTTATGTGTTCCTACTATGAATAAGAATCTAATCTCGATCTCTAAATTTTGTGGCTTTATCAAAACCTCAATTGAATTCTTTCGTGATTATTTTATTGTGAAGGATATTCGCACAAGATGGACGCTTTTGACGGGCCGAACTAAAAATGGTGTTTATGAATGACCTTCCTCTACCACCAGAACCAACGCCATCATTGCCTTCTCCAGTGTCAAAGCCCCACCATCAGTTTGGCATCACCACCTTGGTCATCTTTTAGCCTTTATTTTCAATAAAATTGTTACATTTTTTTTTCTTTCGAGTTATCTGCTTTGTCCAAATCGGATTACCATTGTAATGCTTGCAATATTAATAAAAGTCATAAAGTTTTTTTCTCTCTATCCACTCTTACTTTAACTGCACCACTTGATATTATTTTTTTGGATGTTTGGACCTTCCAGGTTCACTCTGTTGATGACTTCAAATACTACATTATCTTTGTGGATCATTTCTCCAAATACATACCCATTAAAACGCAAGTCTGATGTACAAGATGTTTTTATCCAATTCAAGAAGCTAGTTGAAAACTATTTCAAATGCACATTTACCACACTCTACTCCAACAATGGTAGCGAATACACCACCCTAAGGTCATTGTTCTCCACCCAGGGTATCTCACATCTAACCTCTCTTCCGTATACTCCCGAACACAATGGCTACTCTGAACGTCACCATTGACACATTGTCGAAATTGCCCTTGCACTGCTATCTCATGCTACCATACCCATCTCTTACTGGTCCTATGCCTTTGCCACGGACACCTATCTCATCAATCGCTTACCCACTCTCACCCTCAACTTAGACTTCCCGTTCTCAACTCTATTTGGGTCCAACCCCAATTACTCAAAACTTCAAAGTTTTGGATGTCTATGTTATCCCTAACTAAGTCTATACTCCCAACACAAACTTTCTTCTCGCTTGGCTCCATTTGTCTTTCTAGGCTACTCCACCTCTTAGAGCACTTATCTCTGTCTTGATCTGGTTACTACCTGTCTTTACATCTCTTGTCATGCGAAATTTGTCGAATCAGTTTACCCATTCATCTCACATCAACCACATCTCCCACGTCCCACCGATACCACATTCACTACTTGGTGCCCTCCCCTCACTACAATCTCTTCACCCACACCGACTACATCAGCCCGACAATCGTCCCCTCATGCGACTATCCCTCTCATAGAGACACAAGAACATCACTCTGAATTATATGATGGGAGCATCCATAGGTCCACCAACGTCGGAGAGTCCACTGACCAACCCTATCAGCCCACAACACCGAAAGCCCCATCAATCGGCCTCGGCACTACAACGCCAACTGACCAATATTGCAGCACCCTAACCCCATGTCTTGGAGCGAAAGCGCCATTCCAGGGATGCTACTTCACCTCCAGAATCAACCAAACTATCCATAAGAACCATCGTAATACGCTCTATGAACAACATCCACAAACCCATCCCAAAACTCAACCTCACAGCTCAAAAAACTATGAGCAGTGATGTCGAGCCCACATATGTCTCTCAAGCCCTCAACGATGCAAAGTGGTGCAAGGCTATGTCAGAAGAATTTGATGCACTAATTTGGAATGGAACCTAGGAACTTGTCCCTCTGAAGTTAAGCAAAAATGTTGTCTGCTGCAAGTGGATATTCCGCATCAAATACACACCTCAAGGGACCGTTGATCACTACAAAGATTGACTTGTGGCAAAAGGCTTTCATCAAAGTCCTGGGGTTGACTACCATGAGATGTTCAGCCCCGTAGTCAAGCCCATAATGGTACGCCTAGTGCTTAGTATAGGATGTGCACTTCGACAATTGGATGTCAACAATGCATTTGTTCAAGGATCACTCTCTGAAGCAGTGCACATGACTCAACCAACTGGATTTATTCATCCCGATCACCTACACCACATTTGTAAACTCCACAAAACTATCTATAGCCTCAAGTAGGCCCCTCGGGTGTGGTACCATGAACTTCGAAACTTCCTGGTAGCAAGCGGGTTTACCAACTCACATGCCGACTCCTCTCTGTTCACCTTTACACTCCACAACCACCAAATATTCCTCCTAGTCTATGTTAATGACATCATCATAACCAACAACAACAACACTATGGTGGCCAAGTTCATTGGACAATTGTCAGTTTGATTCTCTCTCAAGGACCTTGGACCACTCACATACTTTTGTGGAGTTGAAGTTATTCAACACACCAATGGTCTACTACTCTCACAGAAGCGGTACATTGTTGATCTTCTCATCCACACCAAAATGGAGGCCGCCAAATCATTCACTATACCACTTGCCACCTCTCCAGTACTAACACTCAACTCCGACCCAACACTATTTAACCTGACGGAGTACAGGAGTATTATCGGGACTCTTCAGTACCTCTCATTGACACGACTAGATGTTGCCTATACAGTTAACAAACTCTCTCAGTTCATGTGCCGTCTAGCTGAAGAACCCTGGAGTGCCGTGAAATGCCTTCTTCGCTACCTTTGTGGCACACAAGACCATGGGATCATCATTTACAAGAGCTTCTCCCTCGCACTTCACACCTTCTACGATGCGGACTGGGTAGGAAACAGGGATGACTTTACCTCTACTAGAGAACATATCATCTACCTTGGTTGCAATCCGGTCTTCTCGTATTCCAAAAAGCAAAGGGTGGTGGCCTACTCATCAACTGAAGCAAAATATCGCTTTGTTGCATCCACTGCAGCTGAGATACGATAGATCTATTCCGCACTCTTGAAACTCGGGATGACCCTACCTCTCCAACCGGTTATTTACTACGACAATGTCGGTGCCATGAGTTTTTGCTCTAATCCAATCTTCCACTCACGCATGAAACACATGGCACTTAACTATCATTACATACGGGATCAGATTTAGAGTGGGTCATTACGTGTTACTCATGTCTCATCCAATGACCAGCTTGCCGATGCCCTCACCAAGCCACTAGCATGTTCTTGTTTTTTTTTTACTTAAGGACAAGATTGGACTCTCCTCACAAAACTTCATCTTGTGAGGGCATGATAGAGTATCACTTAAGTTACCTGGTAGACTTGCCTACTTTCATATTTCCATTTGTGTATTCAATTAAATCAATTATAATTATATTAGGTAGTTTCCCTTAATACATAGATTGTTATATTACATAGTTTCCTTCAATACATAAATTGTACACTATAAATACTACTTAACATCAATTAGAAGAAGCATGCCATATTCATTTTCTTCTATCTATTTCTATATAGGATTGTCGATTTCTTACCATGTGATTCTTACGTTATAAGAACTGTCAGATATTAATTTCATCCTGCGGCAATTTTTTATTCCAACCCCCTTAGACGCAAGAGCAGTGGAGTGCGACGATACTAACGAACAATATGGACGACGAAATGAGGTTGGACGACGATCGACCAACAGAACTATGGTTTAGAGGTTCGCCAACTGGGGAGGAACATCGACTAATGTTGGCGTTGCAGAAGAAAGCTGAAATAGGAAAACATAAAATAGAATTTTTAGGACTAATAATTGATGCTACAGGAATTGAAATGCAACCTCATATCTGTGAAAAGATTACGGCTTTCCCTGATAATCTGGAAGATAAAAAACAGGTTCAAAGGTTTCTAGGAGTTTTAAACTATGCTGAAACATTTATTGAAGGACTAGCTAGGCATAGACAACCTTTTCAAAGACTCCTTAAAAAAGGTTTTAAATTTGAATGGACACAAGAACTTTCTAATAAGATAAAAGAAATTAAAAATCTTACTGCTTATTTACCTAGGCTAACCTTACCCTCTGATGAAGATGATTTAATTCTTGAAACAGATGCATCTAATGCCTACTGGGGTGCTATTTTAAAAACTGCTACTGGAAAAATTTGTAGATATACTAGTGAAACATTTACTGAGACACAACAACGCTACCATAGCAATCTAAAAGAATTACTTGCAATAAAAAAGGGAATAGAAAATTTTAGATATTTTCTCATTCCAAAAAAGTTTACAGTGGTTACAGATAATACCCAAGTCAAAGGATTTATATTTAATAAATTACCAACTAGTCCTGAATACAATAAAATAAATGGGTGGCAAACCTTTTTCCAACACTATAATTTTGATGTTATTTATTGAAGTGGTAAACAAAATATTCTTGCTGACTTTTTATCCAGGGAAGGTCATGAAAACTGACGAGATTCCAGAGATCTCAATCGAGATCCCCTTAAGTGTTGTTGAGTCAATGGAGAAATATTGTTCGCAAGGACACTTTTTTCTCAGTGCTGTTGAGGAATTGATCCATTTGCACAAAAGCAAAAGTGCTAAAAAATTAAAAGAAATGGAAGGCCAAGCCTCCAGTGATAAAAAGGATGACGATTCATCCAGTGCTTCAAAAGATGATGATAAAAAGAATGATTGTTCTCCCAGTGCTCCAAAAACTGATGACTTTAAAACCCCAATAAGCCAAATTATTGATGACTTGCAAAAAGCCACTCTTATCCATTCTCCCAATCAATACGTTGATCAAATGAAAAAACCAAAGGAAACCCTTACGGTTCCTAGCCCTCCTGTACAAAAATTTGTCCCTTTCATAAGACTCCCACAAAATCCTGTTGTCTCAGAAAAGAAATTCGTTGAAGTAGCCTCCTCTTCTTCCAAGGCTAAAAGTAGCATGCTCAAAAGTCTAAATGAAGATTTTTGCCAAAAGTACATTGATAACCTCAAAATTTCTTATCAGATTCAAGTAAATGAAAACTCTAATATCTATCCTTTTCATGAAGGAAGATATCCTAGAATGGCCTGCTTACCAGAAACCCCTGCTAAAGAAATAGAAAACATGTTTGAATTTGGATATTTAGACTTTGTTATCTCTGACCCAAGAACCAGTGTTGAGAAAGGACTGCCAAAGAAGTTGCAAGAAGCCATCAAAAGCTTCCGTGATCAAAGGAACCAACATACCATTCTGATAAAATGTTTTAGTGCTGCCCCCGAAAAAGGACATGATGCTTATCATATTGTCTAGTTGTCAAAAAATCGTGCTAATCTGATACCTGAATATAACCCTAATCAAGTGTTTAAAGAAAAGCCTGAACTCCTTGAGGATGGACAACTTGAACATTTTATTGCTACAAAGAGAGCTTTAGGATTTTATGTCCTGGAGAAGAAACTAAAGAAATTCATCGAATGGGATAAAGGGTATGTTTACCTTATGAGTACTTATAACCTGTTAATATTAACAACTGAGTGTAGCCAATTTTATGGTGCCGCGAAAGCTTCTGCTATAAAATGGATGGAAATGATACAAAAGGTGAAATTCTCAGCAAGCCCTACTGTTAAAAAATTAACCTGCCAACTGCTCAAACACCCAGAAGGAACCTGTGATTATTGTAAAGAGACTGTTGAAAAGAAGCTAGCATGGGCAGACATCCATGGTGAAAGTGACGAAGAAGTGCTTGTACTATAGAATATCTCAATGTAGACACCCATGAATTCAGGCTTGGAATCATGTGCTAAAGGAATCTGATCAGACAAAAGGGACCCATATGGAGGTAATTGTTCGTTCAGAAGAAAGGTCACTATGCTTGTCCTAAAGCATCAGCGCTACTATTCCAACACTATGCTAAAACTGTTCATTCACAAGATGAGTTACTGTTTTTGTTTAAAACTATTCACTTTTGAAAAAAGATGATCACTTTTGGTAATAATGGTACGAACCCTTATCTTTTATTTTAGAATCTTCAAATGTAATTTGGGTTCCGTAGCTATATAAACGGACTCAAACCTTTTAGTAAGGCAGAGTTGAACAACCCACCTTTGAAGTCTCTTGTAAAAATGTGCTTGTAAACCCCTTTCAGGAGGAAAGTTTGTAAAATATTATGAAATAAAGTGTTTAGTGTTTCAAAAATATGTGTTACGTTTTCCTTAGCATATTTACCCACATCACCTATGAAAGATCCTATCCTATCTTTTATTAGAATCGAGAGCGATTTAGGTTTGGTATTGTGTCTGGAGTCCTTCAGCCCTTCTTGCCAGAGTTAGGCATTTTTGGGTACCATGGATTGACACTGGAATACTGAAGCGGCCTTTGGAGGTTACGGTCGTGGGTTCTAAAAGAAGACATGGTGGACCTCTTACAGGTATAAAGTAAAAGCTTGGTAAGGACAAGGTATACGTATCACGAAGCCTAAATTTTTTTATAATATTTGCAAATGAGTACTCTGTCTTTTATAACAAAAATCCCCTTTCTACCAAAATCCTCTCAACATGAATAAAAAAGAATTTGTGAAAAAATTCATACCTACTTTTGAAAATATTGAATTAGGAACGTCTGAAGATGTTATTAAATTTCATGAAGAAATAGAAGCTCTACAACATGTTTATCTTACTTTTGTTGCTAAAAAACCCTTAATACAACTTTCTGCTAATATTGAAATAGCTTATACTCAGATACAAAAAGATAATATTGAAAGAAGAAGTGATGATAGAAAAATAGAAATTCTAAATAAAATTCGTAAATACTTACTTGAAATTATAGAGATTGATAACCCTACAAAAGGAAGATAATGAATGATCAAGTTTTTCTAGACAAGTTTATGATTGCTTTTGATGAATTATTTATTGGGACAAAAGAAGATGTTTATGATTTTTATGACCAAATAACTTCTGCAATAAAAGGAATGGAAAGAATGATGGATTTAAATTATGCATATTCTGAAATCCATTCTATAAATGAATCCTTTATTGAAATCAGACTAAGTAATTTAAGAAAGGTCAATTTACTTTATGATATTCGTCAATACTTGAAAACTTTGATAGCTAATTATGGAGACTATTGCCCTGATGGGGAATTACGTGTTAAAAAGGAATTATTTGTTGAATTTTCTTCTGTTGGATATTCCTTTGCTGATTCCGCTGTCGGCTCCTCTGACCACGCAGTAGTATCAAAGCCCGTTGATACTAGAAGAATATTACATGATCTCGATGATACTAATAACTTTGGAAAAATTAAAAGGATTTCTTCATTAAAAATAACTGGCGGAGAAATAGGATAATGTTCTATAGATAGACGAATGATTGAAAACAAAGTTGATGTTCCAATCTACAAGATTAAAGTAAAATATTTCAATGGAAATAACTTAAAAGAAGTAAAAGCCTTAATAAATACTAGTGCATCTGTCAGTCATATATCTCCTTATAAGATATCTTTCTGTATCTGAGTATAAGCTATTTCAATATTAGCAGAAAGTTGTATTAAGGGTTTTTTAGCAACAAAAGTAAGATAAGCATGTTGTAGAGCTTCTATTTCTTCATGAAATTTAATAACATCTTCAGACATTCCTAATTCAATATTTTCAAAAGTAGGTATGAATTTTTTCACAAATTCTTTTTTATTCATATTGAGAGGATTTTGGTAGAAAGGGGATTTTTGTTATAAAAGACAGAGTACTCATTTGCAAATATTATAAAAAAAAATTAGGCTTCGTGATACGTATACCTTTTCCTTACCAAGCTTTACTTTATACCTGCAGGGGGTCCACCACGTCTTCTTTTAGAACCCATGACCGTAACCTCCAAAGGCCGCTTCAGTATTCCAGTGTCAATCCATGGTACCCAAAAATGCCTAACTCTGGCAAGAAGGGCTGAAGGACTCCAGACACAATACCAAGCCTAAATCGCTCTCGGTTCTAATAAAAGATGGGATAGGATATTTCACAGGTGATGTGGGTAAATATGCTAAGGAAAACGTAACACATATTTTTGAAACACTAAACACTTTATTTCATAATATTTTACAAACTTTCCTCCTGAAAGGGGTTTATAAGCACATTTTTACAAGAGACTTCAAAGGTGGGTTGTTCAACTCTGCCTTACTAAAAGGTTTGAGTCCGTTTATATAGCTACGGAACCCAAATTACATTTGAAGATTCTAAAATAAAAGATAAGGGTTCGTACCATTATTACCAAAAGTGATCATCTTTTTTCAAAAGTGAATAGTTTTAAACAAAAACAGTAACTCATCTTGTGAATGAACAGTTTTAGCATAGTGTCGGAATAGTAGCGCTGACGCTTTAGGACAAGCATAGTGACCTTTCTTGTGAACGAACAGTTACCTCCATATGGGTCCCTTTTGTCTGATCAGATTCCTTTAGCACATGATTCCAAGCCTTAATTCACGGGTGTCTACATTGAGATATTCTATAGTACAAGCACTTCTTCGTCACTTTCACCATGGATGTCTGCCCATGCTAGCTTCTTTTCAACAGTCTCTTTACAATAATCACAGGTTCCTTCTGGGTGTTTGAGCAGTTGGCAGGTTAATTTTTTAACAGTAGGGCTTGCTGAGAATTTCACCTTTTGTATCATTTCCATCCATTTTATAGCAGAAGCTTTCGCGGCACCATAAAATTGGCTACACTCAGTTGCTAATATTAACAGGTTATCAGTACTCATAAGGTAAACATACCCTTTATCCCATTCGATGAATTTCTTTAGTTTCTTCTCCAGGACATAAAATCCTAAAGCTCTCTTTGTAGCAATAAAATGTTCAAGTTGTCCATCCTCAAGGAGTTCAGGCTTTTCTTTAAACACTTGATTAGGGTTATATTCAGGTATCAGATTAGCACGATTTTTTGACAACTAGACAATATGATAAGCATCATGTCCTTTTTCGAGGGCAACACTAAAACATTTTATCAGAATGGTATGTTGGTTCCTTTGATCACGGAAGCTTTTGATGGCTTCTTGCACCTTCTTTGGCAGTCCTTTCTCAGCGCTGGTTCTTGGGTCAGAGATAACAAAGTCTAAATATCCAAATTCAAACATGTTTTCTATTTCTTTAGCAGGGGTTTCTGGTAAGCAGGCCATTCTAGGATATCTTCCTTCATGAAAAGGATAGATATTAGAGTTTTCATTTACTCGAATCTGATAAGAAATTTTGAGGTTATCAATGTACTTTTGGCAAAAATCTTCATTTAGACTTTTGAGCACGCTACTTTTGGCCTTGGAAGAAGAGGAGGCTACTTCAACGAATTTCTTTTCTGAGACAATAGGATTTTGTGGGAGTCTTATGAAAGGGACAAATTTTTGTACAGGAGGGCTAGGAACCGTAAGGGTTTCCTTTGCTTTTTTCATTTGATCAACGTATTGATTGGAAGAACGGATAAGAGTGGCTTTTTGCAAGTCATCAATAATTTGGCTTATTGGGGTTTTAAAGTCATCAGTTTTTGGAGCACTGGGAGAACAGTCATTCTTTTTATCATCATCTTTTGAAGTACTGGATGAATCGTCATCATTTTTATCACTGGAGGCTTGGCCTTCCATTTCTTTTACTTTTTTAGCACTTTTGCTTTTGTGCAAATGGATCAATTCCTCAACAGCACTGAGAAAATAGTGTCCTTGCGAACAATATTTCTCCATTGACTCAACAACACTTAAGGGGATCTCGATTGAGATCTCTGGAATCTCGTCAGTTTTCATGACCTTCCCTGGATAAAAAGTCAGCAAGAATATTTTGTTTACCACTTCGATAAATAACATCAAAATTATAGTGTTGGAAAAAGGTTTGCTACCCATTTATTTTATTGTATTCAGGACTAGTTGGTAATTTATTAAATATAAATCCTTTGACTTGGGTATTATCTGTAACCACTGTAAACTTTTTTGGAATGAGAAAATATCTAAATTTTTCTATTCCCTTTTTTATTGCAAATAATTCTTTTAGATTGCTATGGTAGCGTTGTTGTGTCTCAGTAAATGTTCCACTAGTATATCTACAAATTTTTCCAATAGCAGTTTTTAAAATAGCACCCCAGTAGGCATTAGATGCATCTGTTTCAAGAATTAAATCATCTTCATCAGAGGGTAAGGTTAGCCTAGGTAAATAAGCAGTAAGATTTTTAATTTCTTTTATCTTATTAGAAAGTTCTTGTGTCCATTCAAATTTAACACCTTTTTTAAGGAGTCTTTGAAAAGGTTGTCTATACCTAGCTAGTCCTTCAATAAATGCTTCAGCATAGTTTAAAACTCCTAGAAACCTTTGAACCTGTTTTTTATCTTCCAGATTATCAGGGAAAGTAGTAATCTTTTTACAGATATGAGGTTGCATTTCAATTCCTGTAGCATCAATTATTAGTCCTAAAAATTCTATTTTATGTTTTCCTATTTCAGCTTTCTTTTTAGATAGCAAGATTCCTCGTTCTCGGCATTGGTCTGCGAAGACATTAAGATGTTTTAAATGATCTTTTTCATTATCTGAGAATATAAGTATATCATCAACATATACAATACAGAAGTCAGACATTTTACCAAATACTTTATCCATTCTTCGTTGGAATATTTGAGGAGCATTTTTTAATCCAAACGGCATAACTAGCCATTTATAATGGCCATTGGGTGTACTGAAAGTAGTTAAGGGAACAGATTCTTTTGTTAGTTTTATTTGCCAAAATCCACTTTTACAGTCAAATTTTGAGAAAATCTTTTTGCCTTTGGTTCTATTAATTAGGCTTTCTTTATGAGGTAGGAAATATCCATCAAATTTAGACTTTTCATTGAGCTTTTTATAGTTAACCACCATTCTGGCTTTTCCTCGTTTAACTTCAGAATGATTTCTAACCATAAAGGCAAGACTTGAGTGAGGGCTTTTGCTTTCTCGTATTAGTTTTAGATTTAGCAGTTCTTGAATTTGTTCATCAGTAGAAATACAACGGTCGTTTGGAGAGGACGACGAAAGTGGTGAGAAAAAAAGGAAAAGGCAACGAGCAGTACTTATAATGGGGCGAATATGAATTTTGATTTTGAATGCAATTGCGTTGCCAGAGCAGGAAGGAAGTGGGGGTATGGTAGGAAAATTGTGAAGTTAAGCAGAGGAGCTGGGTTTTTAAGATGGGCCAAATATGTTTTTTACCCTTTATGTTTAGCAAAATATTCAAATAGACCCCATTAAATTAGTTAGAATAAAAAGGCAAAATTACCCTTTTTTAACATGAAATGACCAAATACCATTACTATCACGTTGACTATTAACATTAACCTAACAGAAAGGCCAATTTAAAATGACAATATACTGTCAGGTACTAAATGTGTCTATTTCCAAATATGAGAGACCAATTGAGTACCGTCTGAATTTATGAGGGACCAAAAAAGTCATTATCCCTTGTATATCCATGTGTCTGTGTGTGTGTGTGTTAGCTTTTATCTGTAAACTATCGAAGCTAAAGTTTTTTTCTTTTCTTTTATCATTATATGTATAAGTAAAATCATAAATTTATTTATAAAAAAAAAATTAAAAGTAAAAGTTCACTTTTTTATTTTTTAAACGAAAGGTATTTATTATTTCTATATATTATAGTAATAATATATATATATATGTCAACTTAGATAAGTTTTTTATACAATAATTTTATACACAAACTAGATTTACAAATTGCACATAGAAATTCAAAATATCAGTCTGGCCATTTTTGTATTCCATACTTAAAAGTAATACTATTTGGTATTAAAAAAAAAAAACTAAAACTATTTAATAAAAATATAAGATGTACAAATAATTTGTAAAAAATATATAACCACATACATAAATACGAATATTTAATTTAAGAAATTTTTAAGTATTTTTAAAACACATGTTGAAAATAATAGAAGATACTTTTCACTCTGTTTAGAATAAAATTTAAATTAATTTGATACTTTTGATAGTTTGGATTTTATTTTTGTTCTTTCATATTCGTTGTAGATTTTATTTTTATACTTTCACAATAGTTATAGATTTTATTTTTTGTACTTTCATATATTTGGTGGGATTATTATCATCAATCACTTAATTTTTTAATTATAACATATAAAATAAATCAAAAGTGTTACCTAACTGCGGTGAAATTCATGTGAGTATACTACTATTATATGGTTTATATGGTCATCCTAATTGTGGCATTTTCAAGTATGTCATAAACTGAAAATTACAATCACAAAACATTGTTACTAAATTTATTTCATCAATTTTATTTTTTATCATAACCTATAAAAATAAAACAATATATGCAAGGGGCATGCATCGTAAATAGCTTCAAAATCGTAGTTCTTATCCATGGAATTATCTTTCATCTTTTCATCATGTCATGTGCATATGCTTATTATTAGTAGTTAGGGTGTCAATCGATCAGTCAAATCCGGGTTGAAGGATTTCAGTTATCCAAATCGAAGAAAAATTTCGGCAACTCCCCGACCAAAGTCGACCGTGTGGCCTCATACCTCGATCTAATTCGAGATTGGTAGGGTTGGTCGGGTCGGTCGACTGTCGGGTAAAAAAAAGATCAAATACTAAAAATTTGTAAATTTGAAAAAAAAAAATGTAAATCTGAGTTGAAGATGGAAAAACAATCAAGAAACAAATTAAAAATTAAAATAAAAAACTTACAAATCGTCAAATCGGAGTAGGAGATGGAGAATAAGTGGGAGCCATCGACGGCGATGAACAGCAGCGTCGTAGGAATTATCGACGGCGAGATTATTAGGGTTTGATAGATGCTTGACTGTTAGACGGCGAGATTATTAGACAACGTAGATGCAGGAATCATTACGGAATCATCTATTATGGTTTGATAAAATATAGCTCTAGAATTCAGAGAGATAGGAGGAGGAGTAGAAAAGCATTAGGGTTGGAATGTGGAAATGGAGCGATCTGAATATGATTAGGATTATATTTATATATGGGGTTTATTCATAATATGCCATGTTTGGGGGTTATTTTTTAAATATATATTATTAGAGTTTAAGGTTTGAACAGGTTCGGGCGCATCGAATATAGCTACATGGATACCCAAGCCAAAGTGTTTTTGGGTTCAAATGGGTTGGGTTCAAGTGGGAAAAAAAAAAAACTACTCATAACTAATCAACCCACCATCGAGTCGAACGGGAAAGGCAGGACAAGTCAGGTTTTTGAATAACATTTAAACCCCCAATTACTAGACATGATAAATTCCACTTGCACTATATTTATGTGTTTTTTTCTTTAAATGTGTGGTCCTTGGCGGGTGGTTTAGGCCGGTCGGCGGAGTAGTGTGGTCGGGGGGTGTGATGGCTAACGGGGTGGTGGTGGGAATAGTTTTGTGGGAGCGAATGAGAATCAACATTTTTTTGTTTCTTAGATTCTTAAGGAATTCTAGAATTACTCCCAAAATTTTGAAAATAAAAACGTGTTTTTTCTAATGGCGTTTTTGTACATTAATCCCAAAATTGTGGGAGTGGATATAAAAAATCACAGAACAAAAATAGTAACCAAATGGGGCCTCAATTGCTTTATCGATTCAATAAAAAATTGAGTTTTAAATTTAATTCACAAAATATATAATTTTTAAGGGATTTAAGTATTCTTTGTGCCTTTGTGATTTGACCAAATTATACTTTATAGCACGATGGTATTTTCGTCATCATTTATCCTCCACGATTCAGGCTTAAGTGTAATTTTTAAACATTTAATAGAATTACGTAAAATGGAAAATTTACTATTATACCCGACCTGACACAAATTGACTTGGCCAAACGTGCTTTTTCCAAATGCGTTTATGTACATTAATCCCAAAATTTTGGGAGCGAAAATAGAAATTAAGAAACAAAAATAGTAACCAAATGGGGCCTCAGATGCTTTATCGATTTAATAAAAAATCGAGTTTTAAATTTAATTGACAACATATAATATTTTTAACGGATTTAATTACACTTTGTGCTTTTGTGGTTTGATCAAATTATATTTTATACCACTGTGATATTTTCGTCATCATTTATCCTTCATGGTTCAGACTTAAATGCAATTTTTAAATATTTAATAGAATTACGTAAAATAGCAAATTTACCATTATACTCAACCTGACATGAACTGACATGACCAAACCCGAGGAATAAAGGAAAGGAAAAAAACAAGGCAAATGGATATTTTTCGACCTGACCCGAGGGTATAAATGGTAATTAATGTTAAATAATTTATTAATTTTGACTTTTTGAAATTTGATCGTTAACTTTATCAGAAAGTGTAACTATTGCACTTTACGAGGCTCTCACCAAACAGGACATGTGGACATTGGTACTACTTCCTCATGATAGTAAACCTATTGGATGCAAATGGGTTCACAAATTGAAGAAAAATCCAATCTTGTGGCTAACCCTCCTACCATTGAGGTATTTCTTTCCACGACTAGTACATAAGAACAGGGAGATTAAGCAATTAGGGTACTGTCTGTTTAGTGTTTTCGCTCCCTGATTTCTGTTCTTGTTCCAAAAACATTGTATTAATGTACAAAAACGTGTTCGGCAAACAAGCTTTTGTTCCCAAATATTCTCAAAATTTTGGGAGTAATTCCGAAATTCTTTAAGAATTTGAGAAAAAAAAAAAATCTTGATTCTTATTCACTTCCACAAAACTATTTCCAATCTATTTCGTAAGGGTAAATATTGAGAACCACCACCACTCTAACCACCACCTATGCTGGCCACCACCACCAGCACTGTCACCACCCACGTCAGCCACCATCCATGCGAGCCACTACCACCACGATGGCCACCACAACCATGCCGTTCCACAACCACCACCGCACATCTTCATCTTTTTTTCTATCTCTATCACTCACACACAAATAAACGATTCAACCTTAGTTGCAACCACACACATTTTTTTGTTTTGAAAAATTATAAAACATTTTAAGAATAATTATCATTACCAAATGCAATTATGTTCTCAAAATATTCCATAATAGAAACAAAATTCACTTCTATTTTATTGAAAGTAAAGAAAAAATAAATCTTAAGCAAACGCCACCTAGATGTTTTAAACGCTTTCTTACATGGTGCTTTAGAAGAAGTATATCTGATAAAGCCGCAATGCTTTTTGGATTTTGAACATCCAACCTATGTCTACAAGTTACAAAAGTCCCTTATGGCCTTAAACAAGCTCCAAGAGTTTGGTTTGCCAATTTGACCAATTTCCTACAAAACTATGGATTTATTACTACCAATGCAAACTCATCCTTATTTGGGAAGAAAACTGAGACCAAACAATAATTAGTGTTCTCTATGTTGATGATATCCTAGTTGCTGGAGATAATAATCAAGCTATTACTCAACTTGTTAAGGTTATGAATGATGCCTTTGCACTGAAATACTTGGGCAAATTATCCTACTTTCTGGGGTTGGAAATTTAATAAAATGGCATAGGAGTTCTGCGAGTTGTTTACACTTTCATTATATTTAAACGAAAGAAAAATACTAAAAATGGTTGTTATTAAACTTATTTACCTTTTTAGTGTTACCCAGGGATCTGATCCCTGGGTAATGGTACCCGTGGTTAGGAACCCCGGGTTCAAAAAGTATGGCCGTCGTATACCCGGTGTTTCGAACACCGGGTATACGGAAAACAAAATTAAATTGTATACCCGGAGATCACATCCCCGGGTCCAAGTAATTAAAAAAATATATATCTAGGAACGAGCCAAACATTTTGGCCCGTTCCCGAGGACAGCCGCTACAGTTGCAGCGGCTGTCGCCTGCTGACGGTTAGCCAAGATGACCGTTCAGTAGTGAACAATCATCTCAACTGGTTGACATGAATTTATGGACCCGAGGATCACATCCCCTGGTCCAAACCGCATATATACCCCACTGTCAATTTTTTATTTTTTTTTTACCAGTGTTTGAATTGGCCTTTCTTCTTACCAATTGTTTAGCAGAGTGTTTGAATTCCTTTCCTCTTTTTTACTAAGCCAGTAACATTTGGCTTTTACGAGAGTTATTCCTCAAGTCTTCCTCCTACTAAAGGTTAGTTTATTTTTATGTGTTTTGTTTAGTTTATTTATTAGTTAGATTTGATTAGTATGTTTTGTTTTATTTAATTTATTCATTGTTACATACTTAGTTTAGTTGTAAATTTAATTAATTTTTAAAAAACATCATAAAAAAATATTATAATATAAATTAGTTAATTAATTAGTTTAGTTGTTAATTTAATTAGTTGATATGTGTGCATGCTAATTAAATTATAATTTAGCTAGTTAATGTGGATGCTAAAATGAAAAGGTGTGGTAAAATGCAGAGAGAACATAATTATGTTATTAAAGTATTTGCAAAATTGATAAAAATAATTTTTTTAATGCAAAATTGAAAACTGTGTTTGGTGATTTACACATATGAGCAATAATATAATCATAAATAGAAAATTTAAATTGAAATAGAAACCTCAATATCACCAATCAAAAATACTTGACACAATTTTTAGTCAAAGATCTTATGAAACAACTTATTTCGAAACTGAAATAGAAACAAAAACAATTTATTTTTTTTCATTTTTCTTATTTTGGTTTTTTATGTAAGGTATACTTTTTTATCTTTTTTCTCTGTCGCATTTCGGTTTTCAACATAATTTTTTTTTTCATTTTTCGCTTGCTTGTTGTGTTTGTGTTTTCTTCTTTTTGTTATTTCTTTTTATTTTTTTCATGTAGTTCTCGTTTTTAGAGTTTAATTAGATTTTACATATGTACATCTCATTTGCTTAATGAGTTATAATTTTGTTTTTGTAGAGTTATAATTATATGTTTTTGTATGATATTTAGTTATGTATACATGTATATGATAATTTTTTTAATTAGTTGTAAATATTTAGTTATAGTTATATGTTGTTTTAATTAAATGTCAATATTTAGTTGTGTAATATATATAATATATGATGTTTCATTAGTTTTAAAATATTTGTTGATTAGTTATAAATATATTGGTAGTTAGTTGTAATTGGTAAAGAAAGTGTATAATTTTGAAGTAATTGTTGAAATATTTTATGGGTTAACATTAATTGAATTAATTGTTTTACAAAAATGAGTTAATGGATATTCTATTATTTAAGTAACTCAAATAATCAGTTATCATATTTTTTATTTGGGTTGTGACGTCTTTTATGTAGAAACTCAGTTAAGTGGCAAGTGTAGGTTTAGAATTTCGTTGAAGCCCGTTATAGGAAGGCCCAACGAGAAACCCTAGTATATATATAACTAGATCTCCTCCCTAGCTTGGATTAAGGGGTTTCTTTCCATTGAGAGCCGCCACCACAATAATCTAGATTATAGGGAGGAAGACCTAGTTAGTAATCCGCTGCGACAGATTCAGTCTCCTGCGATGGCCCAAACAGGTACGCTTTCGATTACCGTTCTTCATTGTTGTGTCCTAATAATCATGTATGCTTTAAATTATTTTTTAATTTCATTTTATTATGATTATGAGAAATAATCAACATGCGATATCGAAGCCTACATACATGATTTAGGATCGACAATTGTTTGTTTTAGAATTTTTTTTATTTTCTGTTCTTAAACAAAACATAAACTTGCGGGCACGATTTCATGTGATTTTTCGTTTCGATTAGATGTGAAACATTAGGGATTTTGTTCCTCTTGTTTTAAGCTTTAATTTGGTATAAGATACGTGCAATTTAGTTGCTTAATTAGATAGTATTTTGTGGTTGTAGTTTCGGCTACGAACCCTAGAAAACTTCCGAAACCGAAACTTGGGGCCATGATTTCATGTATTTTTTTGCTTCTATTCAATGTAAAAACTTACGGTTTTTATTCCTCTTGATTCAAGTTTTAATTTTATATATTACACATGTTATTTGGTTGTGTAATTAGGAAGTATTTCATGGTTTAATTTTTGGCTTCGAAACCCTAGCGAAACCGAGATTCATTTTTGAGATTAAGGAATATTGACACATTTTTTGTTCAATTAAACGTTGTAGATAGTTTTTAAATTAATATTAGGTACAAACCCATATAAAATTCGGTAGAAATAAGAGTTAAAATTGAGTTTTAAGTTTTTTGGTCATGGAAGAGTGAGAAACCTCAAAACCGCGACTTGTTCTTTATTTTTGGTGATATTTCTCTTAATGTTTCTTCAGTTAATTGTTATATACGTATTAGAAAAACATGAATCTACATAAACCCATAAAAAAAATTGGAGAAAACGGCACTATTTTTTAATTGGAGTTCTATTTTCCGATTGATATTTTGATATTTTGATATTTTGGAGCATATAAAAAAACAAAAAAAAAAAAAAAAAAAAATTGTGGATTATTTTAGCAGTTATGATTAAATTATTTTTTAATAATCAGCTATAATTTCTAATTGTTGCATTTAATTTTCAAATATATACTAAGGAAAATTATGGTATCATAATTTAAATACATTGTAACATTGCAATTCTTTTGACTTACTGTCTAATTTCATTTAGTTACATTTCGAGTTATTCCATTTAATACTCATCACATTTAGAGATTGTAATCGTGGAATATATGATGCAGTTACATTCTACTACCATAATCTCTTACCACAAATTTGAAAGTTAAATAGAGGAATATGAAATGCGACCGACTATAAAAAATTAGGCATTAATAAGTCAACATATTGATATATTTGAGGAAGTTGTTTTGTTGCCGTAAATTATGAGCATATACCTACTGACTATTGATTAGTGTTGATCCTCTAGTAGAAGGTGGATAAATTTCACTTTATTTTAATTATTATCTCATTTTAGATAATTGAATTAATTTCTGATAATGGAAATTATAAAGGAAATTGGATTTATTTTTTTTCCGTATACCCTCTTGCTTTATTGCTATTTATATACAATAAACTCCATGCTACTTGAATAGTTTTTATCAATTGTAAATGGATAGAGTAAGCATTATAGGGATAATGCATATATCCCTTTCTTGAATTGGTTATATGATTAATAGACTATGATAAGTTATTATTCATGTAAAAAGGGAGTTTATCTCTGTTATTTTAAAGAGCAAACATGAGGGCTTAAAAAAGTCAACCCATACTTTGAGTTTTATTATCTTAGCTCATGAAGAAGCATCCCAAAATCTTCTTCATATCTTAAGTACTTTTCAATTGATCATGAAGATGTTGCCCTAATTCGGATTAGATGATTGAGTAGTTGCATATTGCTCACAGAATGAGCTATAAGTAGTGTGTTTATTTTATTTTGGAGATATTATTCTTTGTTAAATCTCACACCACTTGTGTTACTTAATCCTGAGCTAAGATTTTCTTTGAGACTGAGTTAGACCCATTGGGTTTTTTACTTTAAGATTCTTATGTTGATGTTGGGCGTGTAGAATTCCACATCGATGTTGGGTTTTCACCCGATATCCGTTCGTAGTAGTTTGTCAAAAGCCCACATTGCCCCTGATAAAAACGTCAACATTCATTTGATAGAGTTGAATGGTGGTAACAAGATGGTGGCAACGTTCAAGTGGTATGGCAGAAGGAATTGAAATTAGGGTTAGTGGTTTTGACATTAAGTACCCCAGAAATTTAACTATAATCTCACTTATTTCAAGTAGTTTCAATTTAAACGTATAAGTGTATTATTAACTTTGTATGTTCTTTTCGGAAGTGCAATGAACTGAAACTAGTAAGAAGGGTGAATTACACAATTAACCCCTAAAGTTTAAAGGTTATGTAAATTTGGTTGTTTTGATTATTGTCCATATGGTTGTTTTATTCATATATTTGATGGTTAAGAATCCTAGAGTGGATCAACTCCCTATCTTTCTATTTGTTATCTTTGTGAAATATCCACATGAATGAAAGAATTATATCTTTGTTTTGTTTTGGTAACCTAATAGAAGCTAAATTAAATAGAGCACTGTTAAAAAATGGTCGTAGATAATCAAGTGTATGATATGTATTCAGGATTTTAGTGGTTTAAGTATGATGTTAATAACTAATTTGGTTATTACGAAAATGAGATCTTTTATTTTTCGAATTTGAGCTATGTTTGTGGCAATATATTTGAGTTTTGGAATGGTAGAAAAGTACTGAATTATTTTGTACAATTTCATATGGATTTCTTGTATTGTCTGTGCCTTAAAGTGTTTAATCGGTCACACATATATTCTGATGGGCCTGTTGGGCCATTAATTATTTATTAATTAACAAGTCTGGTGGAATTACTAATATAGATAAATTATCCATGAACATATGAGAATGCCTTGAATCAGAAACACTATCACTATGACTAGAATATGTTGGTAGGAATCCAAGTTTAGGCTCATTATATAGATATTGATTTTGTGTTTGGGCCTATGTAATATCTTAGCCAACTGGATTTTCTTAACTACAACTTTCAACCTTTTGAGATTCATATTAAGAAGCCCATAAAAATACTAATTATGATTAATTATAATTTTCAAAATTTCAAACCCTTAATTTTTTATTTTTTTTATTCTAAATAGAGACTAATTTAATAATTAGTTTAAGAGTGTGGTAAAACTGTTTAAATTCTTAAAACTATAATTGTTCGTTGATCACTTAAAGTACATTTCATAACATATTTCATCTTATTTTGATCATATGCATATATGTCGCTAATATGCACTGTTATGGTTAGGCAATATTGTTTAATTTTTCTAATTTAGAACGGTTACTTGTGAATTGTTGACGTTATTTTACCAAAGTGATTTAACCAACATAGTTTTCGAATTCCTATTTTATTGATGAAAAAATTTTAGATTAATTTATACATTCACCTATCCAAAGAGGGTTATTATGCAAATTAATTTAAGTATTGGATAATATTGTTTAATTTTTCCATTTTGGAATGGTTGCTTGTAAATTGTTGAGGTTATTTTACCAAAGTGATTTAACTAACATAATTTGCAAGTTTTTGAGTTCCTATTTTGTTGATGAAAATTTTTTTAAATTAATTTGTGCATTCACCTGCCCAAAGGGGGTTATTGTGCAGATTAATTTAATTGTTGGGTAATATTATTTAATTTTTCCATTTTGGAACGTTTGCTTATGAATTGTTGAGGTCATTTTACCAAAATGATTTAACCAATATAATTTGTAAGTTTTCGAGTTCCTATTTTGTTGATGGAAAAAATTTTAAATTAATTTGTGCATTCACCTGCCCAAAGGGGGTTATTGTGCAGATTAATTTAATTGTTGGGTAATATTATTTAATTTTTCTATTTTGGAACGTTTGCTTGTGAATTGTTGAGGTCATTTTACCAAAATGATTTAACCAATATAATTTGTAAGTTTTCGAGTTCCTATTTTGATGATGGAAAAAAATTTTAATTAATTTGTACATTCACCTGCCTAAAGGGGGTTATTATGCAAATTAATTTAATTGTTGGGCGATATTATTTAATTTTTCTATTTTGGAACATTTGCTTGTGAATTATTGAGGTCATTTTACCAAAATGATTTAACCAATATAATTTGTAAGTTTTCAAGTTCCTATTTTATTGATGGAAAAAATTTTAAATTAATTTGTGTATTCATCTGCCCAAAGGGGGTTATTGTGTAGATTAATTTAATTGTTGGACAATATTATTTAATTTTTCTATTTTGGAACGTTTGCTTGTGAATTATTGAGGTCATTTTACCAAAATGATTTAACCAACATAATTTGTAAGTTTTCGAGTTCCTATTTTGTTGATGGAAAAAAATTTAGATTAATTTGTGCATTCACCAGCCCAAAAGGGGTTATTGTGCAGATTAATTTAATTGTTGGGCAATATAACTTAAGTTATATATTAATCTTAATATTGAATTATGGTAGTCTATATCATGGTCTTAATCTTGATAAACTTATGATAGTCTATAAGTTTATCAAGATACTACTTATAAACTATCATTTCTTTAAACAAAAGGTGTGGCCACACCAAAAATAATTTTTTCTGTTGTTAACCCGAAAGTCTTATTTTCAAAATTAAACTTATTCAATTAATGTAGCCCCAGTGGAAAAATATTGGAATATTTTATGGCCTCACATTAATTGAATTAATTGTTTTACAAAAATGGGTTAATAAATAGTCTATTATTTAAGCAACCCAAATAATTAGTTATCATATTTTGATTTGAGTTGTGGTATCTTTTATGTAGAAGCCCAATTAAGTGGCAAGTGTAAGTTTAGGATTTCGTTGAAACCCGTTATGGGAGGGCTCAACGAGAAACCCTAATATATATATAACTAGGTCCCTTCCCTAACCAGATTAAGGAGTTTCTTCCTATTGAGAGCCGCCACTACAATAATCTAGATTCTAGGGAGGAAGGTCTAGTTAGTAATCCGCTGCGACAGATTCAATCTCCTACGATGGCCCAAACAAGTACGCTTTCGATTACCGTTCTTTATTATTGTGTCTTAATAATCATATGTACTTTAAATTATTGTTTAATTTCGTTTTATTATGATTATGAGAAATAATCAACAGTAATTTCATAACTTAAGAAATGAATTTAGAATAGGTAAATTGAAATATTTTATGTGATTTGTAATTATATAACCCCCATTCTCCAAAATATCAAAATCGTACAACGAGCATAAAGTTTTGTTAATATTTTAACATACTATAATTTTGGTCTGCAATTTGACGAAGTTTAAGATTTGGAATCTTAATTGTTCAAAACAAGTAGCATTGTTGATATTTTTTAGTAAAAAAAAAAAAAAAAAAGTGAAATTTCACTAAAAATATTTGGCAAAATTTAAATTCCAATTCCAAATAATTAGTCCTTTAGAGAAAAAATTTAGTGCTTTAGAGTTAAAGTTAAAATAATTATTAAGTAAATTAAAAATAAGTAAACTATTAAGGATTCAAAATAAATTAACTTGACGTGGAATATAAAAAATGAACAATGTGAACAATTGTTATATGAACATATTTTTTGCAACTGAGTTTTGGTTGATGATAATATTTTCTTATTTTGTTTTGCCTTGTGAAATGATAGTTGCTTGAAATGGATCACGTTCAGTTCTTATTGTATTGGGGTGGTAGAATATTAGAAGGTACCGAGTTCGGGGTTTCTTACAGTACGTCATCAATAAAATCTTTGGTTGTTCGTAAAGGAACAACCTTGAATGAATTAATGGAGATGCTAAAACCGTGTGCTTTTTAGGATGAGGCTACTGGAAATTTGAAATTAAAGTGTAAGACGCTGATGGCTCTTTTGGGGGGAAGTTTAAATATACCTTATTTTCTATTGGGGACGACTTAGCATTAAACCAAGTACTTGACTTACCTCTTTACATATCTTCGTTTCTTGTTGTTGAGGTATTTGTTGAAGTAAAAGGAGCATCTGATCATAATCCAATTTTTTTCCCCAAAACTGATCATTTTACTCACTTAATGACTCAGAGTTTTAATCCATACAGTACCCAATCGGATCCTACATTTTTTTGCCATAATATTCTCATGTCGTACCCCTAAGCAGTCCAGTCTAATTACACCATTTCATTCTCATACATTCCAGAACAAAATCATTCTGATTACACCGTCCCACCCCCTACATTCCAAAATAAGAGCATTCTCATAGTATAATTGACCGTGATCGTGGCACCAGTTTCGTTCTTCCACATCACCATTTTTCGCCAAGTAGTCCACCGCAATACAACACAAGTAATTATGGTGGTGAGTTTTATACACTTGATAGTCACGGTGTGTCAAAAGAAGAGTTAGATGCGGATTTTATATTGGAGCCCGAGGATGATAGAAATAGGGACGAAGGTCTAGATACTGGGGCTAGCGGGCAAGGGAATGAGAGTCAACAATTTGAGTTGGATAAATTTATTCTACTTTTCAATAACTTGGAGTAGGGTAATGAGGATGACATGGCGAAATACGAGCCGAAGTTGCGAAAAAAAAATTTAGACACCGGAGATAGATGAATTTCGTATTGGTATCATCTTTAAGGATAAGAAACATGTCAAGCACGCCATGAAGTATTATCACATCATGAAGAACAAAAAGTTTGGTGTGGTACAATCAACCAAGAAAATTTGGGTGGCTAAATGCCTTCATGAATGCGGTTGGAGGTTGCGGACGATTATAAAAGAAAGTCACGGTATGCTCCAGATTACGCAGTACGAGGACCAACACATGTTTTTATAATCATACAACCTTAGATCTTAAAAATTTGGATGCTAATTTCATTTCGAACTTAATACTTGGACAAGTAGAACAGGATCTAGAATTAAAGATGAGTGTTATCGTGGCTCACGTGAAACATTCTCAGGGATTCACTATCTCCTATCGAAAAGTTTGGTTGGCCAGATCTAAAGCCATCGAGACCGTGTTCGGAGATTGGGACGAATCATATCTAAAGTTGTCGAAGTTTATGGTAGCATTGTAGCACTATAATCTGGGTACGATTGTCGAGTAGAGCACTGTTCCAACTGATATACCTAGCTACATAACGTTTGACATGTTGTTTTGGGCATTCAAACCTTCAGTTGACGGATGGCGTTATTGTCGGCCTGTTGTCACGATTGACGGCACCCACTTGTAGGGTAAATACGAGGAGAAGATCTTAATCTCCATTGGAATGATGTCATCCAACTAGTGCTATCCTTTGGATTTCGTCGTCATACCGAATGAGGACTACCGTTGCTGACGATGGTTCATCTACATGCTTAAGCGCCATATTGTTAGAGATCATCCTGATGCGACATTGATATCTGATAGACATGTGGTTATTCTTAATGCGATTGACAACATGTGGCTTAATCAATCGAACGAGCCCGTCTGATATCATCGATTTTGTTTGCGGCACCTTTACAGCAATTTCTACACGATCGCTAAAAATCAGCATCTGAAATATCTTACTTGGAATGCGGGTGCTACGAACCAAATTCAAAAATACAATGCAATCATGCACGAGATAAAGTAATTGATGTTGAGGCACATACGTGGTTGGATAGTATTGCAACCTACAAATGGACCAGGGCACACGACGATGGCAAGAATTGGGAAGTAATTACCACCAATTACGCTGAGGTATTTAACAACTACTTGAAGGGTACAAGAAACATTCCAATTACTCCATCCGTGAAAAGTAATTTTTACAGGATGGTTAAATATTTCAATGTTGGTCGATGATAGGTATAATTTACCTATTTATTTCTAAATCGAACATTATTAGTTTTCGAGTATGTTTATTGTGTTTTAATACGTTTTTATGTGTTTTGGTATAAATCAAGTGTTTGAGGTAAAAACACATGAAATTGATCAATAACGATGAAATCAGATCAAGAACAATGGAAGAACGGTGGGAAAACAAGCATGGAGGCAATATTCAGTACAGCAACCCACCACTATGGCGTCCAGATCACCGTCACAGCGGTGAATATGCAGAGAGGGCCTAAAGTTGTTGTAAACTCACCGCCGTAGCGATGAAACTGCAGAGAAGTCCCTACGCCCACTACCTCATCCACCGCTATGACGAAGACTATGCCAACATACCCACCACCGCAGCAGTCACTCTGCACTAGATTTAGATATTATTTAGAAATTTTAAGATATTTTATTCTATTTAATCCTTCCTTCTCCCTCATTTTTGGCCATTAGACGTCCTACCATATTAGAGGAATATTTTTTAGAGGTTTTGGGGAGTTCAAGCAAATCCTAAGGAAAAGAACACATTGCAAAGAAGGAAAAACGATCTTGGAACGTTCGTAGCGACAAATCTTCGGACTACGACTAGTTTCTCTTGTTTCTTTCTTCATCTCTTAACTTAGGATTATTGTTTAAGCATGTTTAGCTCGTTATTCATTGTATATACGGTTATGGCCGTTAGCTAAACATAGATTGTCTTAGGGATTAATAATATTTATGAAAATGTGATTTATTTGAGTTTGTGTTTCTTTAATGGATGTTCTTCGTATTTTGATTGTGTTTATTGGTTTGTCATGATATTATGTTTATTTAAATATAGTGAGAAATCAGGGTTTGACACTCGAGAGAGATAACCCCAAATTCGGACTAGGGTAAACACAACGCGACGATTCAATAACCCGGGAGGGAGTTGGAAAGTGTGCAATCAATGACGTTGTGACGAGACTCACGTGACCTAGTGTCGTTAAGACATTGAGAGGGACTTCTTCGTTGACACGAAGTCACATATTCACTCGTCTTACACTCGGGAGAGGTGGCGAGTGAGTTTACCAACCGAAATTGTCGGATAGGTCGAACGCCATTAACGTAAACTAAAACGAAATCAAACGCATTTAAGTAAATGAAGTTAATCCCTAGGAAATCTTTTCCCTTAACAATCTCATATTAATATTAGTATTAGTATAATTTAATTAGTATTTTAATTTAGTATTTATTAATTAAATTATATTTTTAGTCGCCTAGATAAAATTAGGTTATGATAATCACGGTACTCGATAATAATCTCAACCAATCCCAGTTAACACAATACCCTTACTCTCCCTATCTATACTAAAATTTGACCCGTATATTTGCAGTGTAAGTAGTGACGTGATTTACGCGCTACCAATCGACAAGAAGCTATAAATAACTCAGCTGAAGGTCACATATACGTTAAAAACATCATCAAAAAAATACATAAATCTCAGACCAAGTCCATGACTGACGAGATTCAGATATTTGATCTGTAAATTATTAGTTATTATTTACTTTTTTTCAGGTTACATATAATTGTTGGCACACATAATTTAATTAAATATTTTTTTTAGAGCGAATGCAATCTATCATGCGAAAACTAAAAAGACTCTTACTGGGGGTCTGATTGTTCACCAAGTCACAGTAGAGGATAACGCTGATTGCACATATGGGAAGTATAAAATATGGAGATATTCGTGCTCTCATATGCTTGCAACCATCGAGTATAGTGGCAGTGATGCGTTCCGTTATATTGTTGATGAGTACACAGTAGTAAATCAATTGATGGTGTGGGAGTCATCTTTTCGACCGATTATTCACGAGGACTACTAGCCAAAGACAAATTTACCGAACTTAATTCCGGACCATAATAGACTTCAAGTGGTATAGCATGGTTGACTGACATCCACTCGCATTCAAAATGAGAGGGATCAATCACAAAGAACAATCACAAATCGGTGTGGTTTGTGTTCCCAGACTGAACATGATAGGCAGAGGTTTCCATCCCGACCCTGCCATACACCCAATTGATCTTGTTGAATCATTGTAATGGATGTTTATGGTATTTTTTTTTTTTTTTTTTTTTTTTGTTTCATATGCCAACTTTTATGTACCATAAATTCTTTACACTTGTCGCACGTTTCTTTGTAATGAATGTTTTTGCTATTTTTTTTGTTTCATATGCCAACTTTTATGTACCATAAATTTCATACACTTGTCGTACATTTATTTGTAATGAATGTTTTTGTTACTTTATTTATTTGATATGACAACTTTTATGTACCATAAATTTCATGCACTTGTCGCACACATTTAATTGTAATGGATGTTAAATTTTATTTGTAAATGTGATTAAATTTTCATTTGGTACTAATAAATTTGACGCAAGTGTTGGGGGAAAAAATTTTAGTTATGTCTCAGCTTGGCTCGGAATATACTTTAGTTCTTCACTTGCAGACCTGGCACAGGTCTGTATTAGTCTGGGCAGAACAGGTAAATATTTAAGTTATTACATTAATTTTATCATTTTAGTTTTTTTTAATTTTTATGTTATTGATTATGTCTTAATTAATGTTTCAGGATAATGGTGCGTTAGACTGTGTTGGATTTGATGTAGGGTGATGGAGAGAAGACACCCATGTTCGAGTCGTAGAGCTGATAGAATCGACTGGATTGTACAGTCCTTAAAAGTTGTGGCCGAAGCGGTTTGATAGGTGTCTGATAACCGCGTTAATAGAGAGATGGCATCCGGAGACCTATACTTTCCATCTACCTGTTGGGGAGATGACGATCACGCTATAGGACATGGATATCTTGTTGGGGTTGCCTGTGCATGGGCAACCCGTTATCGACTCTAATAGCACACGGCTGCCAGAGAGTTGACGAGGACTCTTCTATGATCTCCTCGGTATGACACCGCCGGAGGGTGTGATAAGGAACGGTTGTTTGAAGCTCAATTGGCTAAAGGCAACCTTTAACCAAGTTCCTGAAAATGCAGGCAAAGAGGCCATGTATTGCTACGCACGGGCCTATTGCTTGATTTTGCTTGGCACGAGGTTATTGCCTGATAAATCGCAGAACATGGTCAAGCTCGCCTACCTCCTACTGCTTCGCAACTTGACACCTCTCGTCAAATATAGCTGGGGTAGTACAACACTATCGATCTTGTACCGCGAGCTATGCAAGGTGGCGAAGGGCACAACGAGAAATATAGCTGGGTGCCTATTTTTGTTAGAGTGTTGGGCCTAGGAGCAGTTGCCGAGGCTTCGACCAGATGTTGTCCCTATTCCCGATTATAATCAAGCATATGGAGAGCTAACTTTGGACAACTTTTTATTTCCAACGGCTGTGAGGGGTGCCTGGTAAGTAATTAGTATTTTGTTTTTTATTTCATTATCATGTAATGGAAATTGTCATCCATATTTAGTTAAATTTATGGTTATTTTATTGGTGTACAAGTGGACCCTTGAATTCCATTTGAAAAACCAGTCGATGCATGTTCTAATCGTCTATCGTGATCAGTTAGATTGGTTGCAGAATGACGAAGTTAGTTATTTATTTATGTCGATTTTTATTTTATTTTTTGATTTTTTTTTATTTATATATCTTTTGGACAGGTCGTTTGGATGCCTTATTTCCTACCTGATTTGCCTCCATATACTAGAGATGGAGAAGAAATATGGATGGCAAAGCTGACCCTCATCTGTTATGAGATTGTCGAGTACACGTACCCCTTACGCGTGCTTTGAGAATTCGGTTATTAGCAACCGATTCTTGAGCCGTGTATTTGGGATCAGATATTGCACAACACTAATCGGCGAGGACACTACGGTGCTGATTGAACTGTGATACACCGCCAGCATATAGCTAAGTAGAACAGTCAACAAGCACCAGATGTAGGCAGCTTGGTGCGAGGGATAGGGGTTGACCAAGAATATATGAACTGGTATTAGAGAATCACACGAAGGTTCTTGGTCAACCCAGAGTACCGACCCAAGTTTGGTTATCTAGCTATAGAAGGACGAACAAGGTTAGAGGTATGATCACATTAACTATACCATATACTTACTTATGTATGAGTATGATTATGTTATTTGTATTCATGTATTAACTTAACAATCATATGTGTTTCATAGGATCCGAAAGTATCGCAGCCGATGTGCTTGAGTCATCTTTCTCTGCGGACACATACTCTGGACTTATACCATGAGATGGTGAGGCCGTCTATGCCGCTACCACGAGAGAGATATATCGTCGAGTATCGCGCCAAATGCCAGAACAAGTTCCTCCATCTCCTCAGCCTGTTCCTCAGCTTGTTCCTCAACCTTCTCTCCAGCCATGGACTCCTGAAGCCTACCGTCCAGGTAGTGTGGGTGAAGTCGGACCTTCTACAGCATACAGCATGGGTGCTAATGCCAAATCGTCTAGTATGTATGGCATGGGTGATGATACTGGGCTGTCTAACGTGTACCGGATGTATGACCCTTATTCGCATTATACATCGCAGCTAGGTACACGACTGTCTTCCTCATTCGTCACTCCGGAGATAGACAAAATTATTTCAACTTCAGGCGTCATTTCTCTAGTGGCATTTGTCGAACCCACAAGATTGCAAAGACAAGTGTCACCAGTGCCGTGGTTCGGGGACGACATCGATACTACCCCGGGGATGATGCAATAGTCGTCCATGGACTTGGGACATGTTACACAAGTTTATGAGAAGACTGAGGAACCTCCTATTGCTCAACGCCAAGGGCGAAGGAACATCCGACGTAGGGGTTGTGGTACATAGTTTGTTATATAGTTGATAGTTTAGCTATAGGAATGTAAATACATTTTTTTTTATAAATATTTTTTTTTTTTTTTTTGTAACGTTTGTAGATTTAGAAAGTTATTAATCTACCGTGGATAAAACATTAAAATGGGAGATCAAGCAACAAATTCTTAGACAGCATACAGAGTGGCTCGTGGTTGAATATATATATATATATATATATATATATATATATATATATATATATATATATATATATATTCACGTACAATTTTCAATGTTTTATCCATTTCAGAAGCAATATATACGGTAGATCAATGGTTTTCTATGAAAATACAAGTACAATTAATTATAAAAAGAAAAAAAAAAAACATTACATAAATTAGAAACATATTTAATGGTGTTCATTACAAAACTCATAATGAAGACAATACATAAGAAATACAGTATATAACATCAGAAAAATAGTAACAAGAAAACACTTAAAAAGACAATTGAACTGCAAAAAAATATTATTCTTCATTGGACATATATCCCTCAGACAAATATTCAGTGTCATTGGCGAATTGTAGTAGATAATATCTATTCCTGCGCAACAACATTCGATTATTCTCTAGGCGAATTCATGTAATAGCATCTTCCATCTCGGTTGTGTCATTAATTATACATCATCTAGGCATCTGAAGACTTCGACGATGCGAAACTAGTGCATTAAGATTTATCAAACAAGATACAAGGTTGTTAGACTCATTCACCCTGTATTCTCATTCGATGCGGAACTGGTACATTAAGATTTATCAAACAAGATACAAGGTTGTTAGACTCATTCACCATGTATTCTCATTCTTGGCATAGACTGACACGATACTCTATCGGGTTGGTGTCTTGATCAGTCCAGTAGTCATTATAATATGGTTGTAGAACCCAACATCTTTGGTGATCCCATAGTCTAGGTCAACCCCAAACACTATACGAGTTCTCCTTACTTAAAAAACCAAATGAGCTTTCTTCACTTGAATTAATATTTGAAGATATCACGAAAATTATAAGTTGAATAGTTTCTTTACAAATATTATACTGCAAAAAAAATTAGATTTTTTTAAAACATAATTATTGAAAATTGATGTTTTACAACTTATGTACACGAAACTTAACTAAAAAAAGTTAACCAAACACTACCTATCAATTGAAAGAGAGAAAGTTAGTTGTTTGGTAGAAATAGCGTTATTATAATTTAACGTAGAAACGATACATTAGACTTCAAATGAAATACATAGTTAAACTACAATTCACCAATACGAAAACATTAAACATTACTCTCATCATCAGACATTTCAATATCTGACTGATATTGAGGTTTCCTTACGCATCTCATATAAGTACGCGCTTCGGCAACCAAACCTTGTTCGAGACGCTCACGTGTCGTCGTTTCAAGTTCGTGTCGAAAAATTCGAATTTGTATTCGGTTATTTTCTTCGCGGTACCGATGTAACGCCATCTGAAGGTTATGTGGCGTGTCTATTGGCATTGTTCTAGCCAATTAACGCACTATTGAAATATTATATTGTTTGCATCCGTCCACCACAATCTCTGATTGGTTGACACGATAAGTATATTCCTCCCGCATCCTTGCAACTTACCGTGAAAAGTAACGAACTCTTGGATCTAAAGAGTATGAGAATTCGTCTTCCAAAATCCAGTAACGTCTCATTGAACGATACGGATCTCTCATTGTGTACATTTTTCAATCCTTATAATTTTAATTTAATTAACTTTAACGGAATATAAATTCAATATCAAGTTAATATCTATTCCATAAATTAAATTAATTTGATTTTAATTGAAATACTAAAATTAATTCTAAATTATTGAAAGACTAATTTGTTTTTTTAAATAATAAAATAATTTTTTAAAACACATTTAAAAAATAAAAATTAACTAACAACTAAATTAAAAAATTAAACTAATTAACTAATCAACTATCTAACAAATTAAACTAACTATCTAACAAGTTGAACAACTAAACAAACAAATTAAATTAAATGAATTAGTTAACTAACAAATTAAATAACTAAACTAACTAAATAATAAATTAAATAATTAAACAAGTACAAAACATACTAATCAAACCAAACTAATAAATAAATTAAACAAAATTAAAAAATATATATATATATACCAAGTGGAAGAAATTTTGAAGTGAACTTCTAAAAAATCTTTGATGAACAACTCTCGTAAAAACTAACTACACAACTAAGTTGAGAAAAAAAGAAAATTAAGAAAACTAATTCCAAGAACGAAAATAATTCGAAGGAGGAAAGAAATTTTAAAAAAGGCAAGGAGAAAGATGTAGTTCACAATAAAAATTACAGATAGGTGTGGGTATATATAGGTTTTGGACCCGGGAATATGATCAGGGGTCAAACAATTCAAACAAGTCAAACGAGATGACCGTTCACTGCTGAACGGCCATCTCGTTTGACCGTCAGTAGGTGACAGCCGCTGCAACTACAGCGTCTGTACTCGAGAACAGGCCAAAATGTTTGGCCCGTTCCTAGATAAAAATTAAAAAAATTAAAAATAAATAAATAAATAAATAAAAATAAAAAATAAAAAATTAATTAGTTGGACCCGGGGATGTGCCTTGGGATCACATCCCCGGGTATACGATTTAAAAAAAAAAAAATCGTATACCCGATGTTCAAAACACCAGGTATACGACGGCCATATTTTTTGAACCCGGGGTTCTAAACCCCGGGTTCAATACCCGGGGATCTGATCCCAATATAGCACTAAAAAGATAAATAAGTTTAATATCAACCCTTTTCAGTAATTTTTTTTTTAAATATAATAAAAACGTAAGCAACTTGGAGTTCTGCTACATCAAGCAAAAATATTGCATTGATTTGCTTAGGAAATCTGGCATGCTTCATTAAGGCATTCTCCTACTCTAAATGCTTCATTAAGGCCTTCTCATACTCTAACTCTGAGCAAGTATCACCCTCGGTGAATGATGGAAAAACTTTATGATGATCCTACTAAGTTTAGAAGCATAGTAAGGGGCATTACAATACCTAACAAACATAAGACTAGGCATATCATTTGCAGCTAACACGGTGTGTATATGTACTCTTCTACCTACAAAAAATTAGAAGTTTTAAAGAGCATCCTAAGGTACCTAATGGGAATACATGCTTATTATCTCCAATTGAAACAAAGGTCTCTTGAGCTCCAAGCCTTTTTCATATTCAGATTGGGTTGGGAACCAAACAGACAGAAAAAATATTCGGGTTATTATGTGATGCTAGGAGATAGTCTCTTGGTCATCTAAGAAGTAGCCTATTGCGTCTAGGTCATCAACAGAAGCTCAATCAAGGACAATGGCACAAGTTGCATCCGAGATTACACGGTTGACATACCTTCTGATGACTTACAAATACTAAGTGTTTCTACTCCTACCCTATGGTGTGACAACCAGTTTGCTTTGGCTTGGTTGCAAACTATGTTTTTCATGTTAGAACAAAACATACAAAGGTTACTATCATTTTGTAAGAGAAATAATTCTAAGCAAAGCAACTCAAGTGGCCAGTGTTTTTTCCTATCAACTATTGGCAAACATCCTTACTAAAGGACTATCTACAAATCAATTTCAATTTGGTAAGATCCAAGCTCACCACTCATTCATTGATTTTTAAATTTTCAAGCTGTCCGAATCTAAGAACAATGTTGGTACTTAATGTCTAGCTAACCACTTGTACATTCGAGCACCCAACTTTTTAAGGTTCATACATAAGAATTTTATTGTTTTGTTCACTCATTTGAGAGGATGTGGTTGTCTGTACGTAGCGTCTAGAGATCAAGAAATTGGGAACAAAGTTATACAAATGAGAAAATAGGAGCCCGTTTCCATTCCCTAATTTTTGTTCCTATTCCCAGAATTTTGAGATTTTTTGTTCCCAAATATTCCAAAAAAATTGGGAGTAATCCTAAAATTCTTAGGAATTTAAAAAAAAAAAAAAAAAAATTACTACCAAACACAATTTTGTTCCCACAGTTATCAAGATCGAAAACATAATTCTCATCACATTTTATTAGGAGTAAAAACAAAAAAGAAAAAGAAACGTAACTCACAACCCACCTAGACTTTTTGTTTAATTCATATATTTACTAGTGATAGCATGAACATTGAATTTAATGTTTGAACTCCATAAATTAAAGAGGTATTAGGATCATTTAACAAAAATAAATCCCAAGAAATAAATTACATTTTTAAACGCATCAACTCAACTTTATTACATCATGTCCAACCTATATAAACCATATTTTCCTAGACTAAATATTCATCTCCTAAAATTAACTCTGACGAACAAGCAACCATGGCAGTTCATAAGGTTGCAATATGTTCAATGTTCCTTGTCATGTATGTAATATATGTTTCAGCTATTACTACAGACCCGTCTGATCCATGGTGTGGTCAAAAGCTACCTCCACAACCAACACCGGGCTTTTACAAGTTCGCAGGAGTTTGTATTGATAAAGTTACAAAAAAGTGCGGACAAGAAATGTTTGATTATATTTTCATAAATATAGAAATTAATCAAGCATGTTGTTTTAAAATTAAACAAATGGGATTCTTATGCAACCGAAGTCTTTCTTGGACACTGGCTCACCTAGAAAAGTTCAAGCCCAACACTTCGCTCATATATACAAAGAGTTACGAGGCCTTCAATATGTGTGAAAAAAGTTATTCATGAGATGTTACTCTTCCTCCCATTTCGAGTTAAATCTATTTTATGTATTCAAAAGCTACATTAATATAATAATGTAATGGTTTTTTCCAGTCTATTTGGTTACCTACAAGTCTCAACTATTTTAAAATAAACAAAAAATAAAGGGGTATTGATACTTTGCACCCCAAAGTTTGACCATTATTTCACTTTAATCACTATAGTTGCAATTTGAATACATGACACCTTGAAGTTCCCTAATCAACCTGCACTTCAGTCCCAATCAATAATTAATTTTAGACGACAAACAGTCAATTCTCGTGTACCCAACATATTCGTAAGGGACTTCATATGCATTTTCAACCTTTTTTTTCTCCTATTTTTAAAAAAAGAAACCTATATGTGTATATATAGACACACACATGTAATGTCTTGAGAAGAACAAATAAAGAATACATATCGGTTACTCTACAACTTTCCCGCAAATTTATCTTGCCTTCTTCATCTTCTCCATCTCAAGACTCGTAAACTTTAAAAATAGTGTCATGTCACGTGTTTTTTTTTTTGGTACCCATGAGCGTCCTCCTATTCACACAGAGTGAAAAACTATCTCGTTCGGAGTGTATGACTGTCCCTTCTAACAAATGTTTTTTCACAGGCTCACGTGACATGTCATGTGTTTAAAGATAAACTAAAAAACCCATTCGTTGATTTTTAAAACTATCCAAATCTAAAAACAATGTTATTCTTAATAACTAGCTAATCACTAGTACATTCGAGCACCGGTTCATATATAAGAATTATATTGTTTTTGTCACGCATTCGAGAGGGTGTGATTGTTTGTACCTAGCATCTATATATCAAGAAATTGGGAGCAATGTTATACAAATGAGAAAATAAAGGCACTTTTTTTTAGTATTCCTGTCCAATTTTGGAATTTTCTGTTCACAAATATTCCAAAAAATTGGGAGTATTCCAAAAATTCTGCAAGAATTTGAGGGGGGGGGGTTTGAACTTGATTTCATATCATTCCCAAAAAATTACTCCAAAAAAAATTACTCTGAAACGCGATTCTATTATCATAATTATTGAGAACAAAAAAATAATTTTCATTCTATTTTATTGAGAGTAAAAACAAAAAAGCGGAAACGTCAATCACAAGTGTTAGATTATGGAGCGGGTCGAGTCGACCCGTGGAGCGTCCACATAGGCCCAAAATTCCATGAATAGTCACCTTATAAATTGGTGCATCTCTTAGTCTCAAAAGATCACGTCTATTCAATAGACATCCATTGGAATGAACACAACCTTTGGAGATTTCTCTATATATCGGCATTGATGTTTTTAAGGTTTCTAATCCCATCAAATTATAGAAATTTGAGTGATCTTCATTAGTGAGTGTGTAGATATTTTAAAAAAATACTCTAGTATTATTATTTTTTTGCCGACAAAAGAAGAAATGAAGAGTGGATTGTAAACGGGTCTTCCAAATTCGAAAGATAGGCTGCTGTTTTAATATTTCCACATTAGTTTACAACAACCCATCTAGACTTTTCGTTTAATTCGTATATTTACTTTTTTGTTTAATTCCTATATTGTCTAGGAAGAGTGATATTAATGTTAGAGGTTTAAAAATCATTTAAATAAAATAAATCCCAAAAAATAAATGGTATTTTTTAAACGCCTCAAGTCAACTTTATTATATAACCTCTTACCCTATATAAACCATATTTTCCTAGACTAAATATTTATCTCCTAAAATTAACTCCCACAAACAAAGCAACCATGGCAATTCATAAGGTTGCAATATGTTCAATGTTTCTTGTTATGTATGTAACATATGTGTCAGCTGTTATTACTACTGTTGTTGCAGAAAATAAATAAAGCACGAGTTTACCAAAATTTTTTGGGATGAGTTGCGGACTAGGTCGCTCTCTTTAAGACGTTTTGCGGCTCTGCCCAAGAATGTGCAAGCAGTATATTAGCCCCGTCGTCCCTAGGATAAAACAGCCCAAAATTCTCCTCTGTCTAGGACGTTCTTTGCACTGTAGAAGTCCCGAAAACCAAACACCCCCACACACTGTTCGCAAAACGAACAAACTGCTCAGAAACCAAAATCGAACTGAAAAAACAGAACACTGTTTTTCGTTCTACAAAATGAAAAAAAAATCTTGTATTTATAGGAGGAGAGAAAACAACGTTCCAAAAAAATCAAATGAAACGTTTTAAAAAATCAAACGTTTTAAAAAAACAAATGAAACGTTTTAACAGTTTTTTTAAAAACGTTAAAACGTTTTTTTTTATTCAATGAAACGTTTTTTTTTATTATTTTATTTTAAATGGAGAGTTTTTTTTTAAATTTTCAATTAAACTGTTTTTTTAAAAAAATATTTTTAAACAAATTTTTTCTAAAAAGTAAATAAGTACCACCTCATCACACGCGTGGCTCGGCTCGGCACGGCCCGGCCGGACAGACGGCGGCGGCGGCGCGCGCGTGTGTGGTACACTGGTAGGGATGTAACTCCTCTCCCCTCCACAAAATGTGGGTACCCCTCGGGGCACACCCCAAGTGTCTCACATACCCCTAAATATCCACTTTAATTTTACCTCTCCCAACCAATGTGGGACAAAAGGTTTTGAGGGAAAAACCAATTTCACATTTGGCACTTTCTATTTTAAAAATTAAATTAAAATTCATTTGTTTCAACAATCCCCCACTTGAATTTTTAAAAATAATTTTTTCATCGAGCAGTATAATTCAATATAAGATTGTGCATAAGAAAAAGTGTCTATTGACTTAAACCTTTACATAGTGAAGATGCTTTAGATTATACTAGAGTAATTCGTAGTTTTGAACTCTATCTCTAACAACATCACACACACAACCCTATCAGGGTGTAGTCCAAAAAGCCCGTGCTTTACGGCCATGCACGTGTATCCCAGTATAGTGAATGCTCTAGAGAATTTTGCCCAAAATTCCATAGGAAGCGGCCACATTTCCACATTCACATAGGTGAATCTATCAAGAGTACTCTTGTAGCTAGGTACTCCACTCCAAAATAGAGTATAGATCTCATTAAGAGTTAATAAAAACTCAACCTTTAATCACTTCAAGATATCATGCTTCAAACAACACATTTATGAAATAGAACTCAAATTTATAGCATGATTTTTCTCATATCACTTCATGAGTTGTTATTACCCTTTGAACCTATTTCTTGGGATCTCCAGTCTATAGGTTGGGTTTCCCTCACAAGTGACTCGTCAATCTATGGGCTTGAGTCCCATTCCTTTCGAGGTTTTGTAAACCTTTTCTCGAGCTAATACTTTCGTCAAAAGATCAGCTAAGTTATCATCAGACCGTACATGATCCACTCTCACAGCCCCAGTAGAGATATACTCCCTAATAGTGCTGTGTTTGCGACGTATTTGTCGCTTTTTTCTGTTATAATAACGGTTCTGAATCTTTGCAATAGCCGCGGTACTATCACAATGGATCAAGACAGCTGGAATCGGTCTCTCCCATAAAGGGGTATCAGAAAGCAGGCTCCTTAACCACCCTGCTTCCCCGCTAGCCGAAGTTAGTGCAATCATCTCAGACTCCATAGTAGATTGAGCCAAAATAGTTTGTTTCTTAGACTTCCAAGAAACAGCTCCACCAGCTATACTAAATATATAGCCGCTAGTTGCCTTGAAGTCATCTGAAAGGGTATTCCAATCAGTATCGCTATATCCTTCCAGAACAGCGGGAAACTTCTGATAATGTAATCCAAGGTTCATAGTTCTCTTTAGATATCTCATAATCCTATCAATAGCATGCCAATGTTCAATACTAGGTCTACTTGTAAACCTGCATAGTAATCCCACAGCATACGCTATGTCGGGCCTAGTGCAGTCAGTGGCATATCGGAGACTGCCTATGATGCTCGCATACTCAGTTTGTCTAACACCGTCACCGGTGTTCTTGAACAACTTCACACTAGGGTCATAAGGAGTACATGCTGGTTTAGAATCAAAATAATTGTATTTCTTTAGAATCTTCTCTATATAATGAGATTGGTCCAAAGAAATTCCATGTTTAGACCTAGTTATTTTAATACCAAGGATTACACTTGCTTCACCAAGATCTTTCATATGAAAATTAGCACATAGCATGGATTTCACATTATTCACAACATGAATATTGGAACCAAAAATTAGCAAGTCATCCACATAAATACATATAATAGTGCAAACATCATTTTCAGATTTATAGTAAATGCATTTATCACTTTCATTTACTTTAAAACCATGTGAAATGACTAGATTATCAAATTTCTCATGCCATTGCTTAGGTGTTTGTTTCAAACCATAAAGAGATTTATCTAATTTGCATACTTTGTTTTCTTGACCAGGAATAACAAATCCTTCAGGTTGGTCCATATAAATCTCTTCTTCTAATTCACCATTTAAAAAAACAGTTTTAACATCCATTTGGTGTACAATAAGATTATGAATTGCAGCAAGAGATAAAAGTACACGAATAGATGTAATTCTAGAGACAGGTGAGAAAGTATCAAAAAAATCTACATTCTCTCTTTGTCTAAACCCTTTGGCTACAAGACGAGCCTTATATTTATCAATGGTTCCATCGGGATTCAATTTATTCTTAAGAATCCATTTACATCCTATTGTTTTACAACCAGGAGGTAAATCTACCAAATGCCAAGTTCTATTTGACTCGAGAGAGTCTTACTCGTCATCTATAGCCTCTTGCCATAAACTGGCATCTATAGAGGATAATGCCTCTTGGAGGGTAAGTGGATCCTTCTCTAAGGTATATGCATAGAAATCCGAACCAATGTCTTTAGCTATACGAGGTCGTTTACTCCTTCTAGGTTCAATATCTAATTTCTTATTAGATTCATTAATCCTAAAGATAGGTTCATTACTAGAAGTCGAGCCCCCACTATTCTTCAATTTGAAAGGAAATTTATATTCATAAAAATCAGCATCATTTGATTCAATGATAACTTTATCTTTCAAATCATAAAATCTATAAGCTTTACTATTTACCGCATAACCAATAAAAATACATTCATAAGCTCTACTGGCAAGTTTTCTTCTTTTGGGGTTAGGAATTCGAACATATGCTAAATAACCCAAAGTTTTAAAATAAGACAAATTTGGTTTCTTATTTTTGAATACTTCATAAGGTGAAATTTTACTTTTCAATTTGGGAACTCTATTAAGTACATAGCAAACCGTTAATAAAATTTCACCCCACCAGTGAAAAGCTGCACCGGAGTTAAGTATAACAGCAACAACTGATTCAGTAAAAGTTCTATTTTTCCTTTCAGCATTACCATTCATTTCAGGAGAATACGGTGCAGTTTTTTCATGAATAATCCCATGAGAATTATAAAAATCAATAAAAATATCATAATCATATTCTATTCCTCTATCACTACGTAATCTCTTAATTTTCTTATTGCATTGATTTTCAATCTCAATTACAAAATTTTTAAACATATCAAAAGCTTCACTTTTATTTTTCATGAGATAAACATAAGTAAAATCAGAACTATCATCTATGAATGTAATAAAATAGCGTTTACCATTCCTAATCAAGACTTCATCAAATTCACAAATATCATAATGTATCAAGTCAAGAGATTCAGATTCTCTAATTACTGATTTATGAGGGGTTTTAGTAATTTTAGCTTGACTACAAAATTCACATTTTTCAAAGTCATTCAAAGACAATTTAGGAATTAGTTCTAAGTGGCTTAAGTTTTTAATAATGCGTTTGTTAACATGACAAAGTCTAGCATGCCAAATATTAAAAGAACACAACATGTAAGCAGAAGAAGAAATTTTATTAATTTCAACATTCAGTTTGAACATTCCATCAGTTGCATAACCCTTCCCAACAAAAATATTATTTTTGGTTAAGGTGTAAAAATCAGCCCCAATAGTTTGAGTGAACCCCGCCTTGTTTAGAAGATAGCCCGAAACTAAATTCTTTCTCATCTCTGGAGTATGCAGAACATCTTTAAGGATGACTGTCTTTCTAGAGGTAAACTTTAATTCCACTTCACCAGAACCAGCAACAATAGTAGAGTGGGAATCACCCAGCAACACTTTTTTGTCTTCACTTTCAGAATAAGACTTGAACATGGTACGATCATAGTAGACATGGCGTGAAGCACCAGTGTCTACCCACCACCCTTCGGATCCACCAACTATATTGATTTTCAGAAATCATAGCTATAAGTTGGTCATCGGTAAGATTCGCCTGTGGAACAGGACGACGTCTTTGCCGGCAGTTCCGAGCCAAATGGCCCGCCTTCCCACAGTTATAACAAGTAAACTGTTCAGAATTATTTCTTGAAGGGAGTTTATTTCTATTCTGATTTTGATGCACATTTCTGTTCTGATTGTTGTGGTTGCGATTCTGATTTTGATTTTTCATATTTTTCCCTTTAGGTTTCATAATAGCGTAAGATGATTTTTTGTGAGCATTGTTAGAAACAACAAGCACTTCATCTTTCTGATCTTGTTTTCGGGCCTCCTCCTCAATCCGAAGACGAGTGATCAAACTTTCTAAAGAAAACTCTTTAGTTTTATGCTTGAGAGTATTCTTAAAATCTTTCCAAGAGCAAGGTAATTTGTCAATTAAAACAACAACTTGAAATTGTTCATCAAGGGACATACCTTCAGCAATTATTTCGTGAGCGATTTTCTGAAGTTCATGGGACTGAACTTCCACTGATTTGTCGTCGGTCATTTGGTATTTCAGATACCGACTAACAGTAAATTTTTTACTTCCAGCCTCCTCAGTGTCGTATTTCTTCGAAAAAACATCCTAAACTTCCTTTGCAGTTTTGTTAGAGCAGTAATAATCATACAGATCATCACACATACCATTAAGAATAAAATTCTTACAACGGAAATCATTTTCCTCCCAAGACTTAACTTCTTGAATCTGAGCGTCTGTAGGAACTTGAGGTAATTGAGGTTTTTCGGTTGTACAGACATATGCTACTTTTTCGATAGTTAGAAAAAATAACATTTTCTGTCTCCATCTTTTAAAATAAAACCCTTCGAAACGAAAGGGTTTTTTGAGATCAACAGTTACTTGTTTAAAATCGTGATCAGTAGACATCTTAGCAGATATTAGGCGTCTTAAAATTGTTACGGCAGAAAATAAATAAAGAACGAGTTTACCAAAATTTCTTGAGATGAGTCGCGGACCAAGTCGCTCTCTTTAAGACGTTTCACGGCTCTGCCCAAGAACGTGCAAGCAGTGTAACAGCCCCGTCGTCCCCATGATAAAATAGCCCAGAATCACATCTGTCTAGAACTTTCTTTGCACAACAGAAGGCCTGAATACTAAACACTCACTTACTGTTTGAACAAACAAACAGACTGTTCGGAAATCGAAGTTTAAAAGAAATAAAACTATTTCTGATGAAGAAGCTGTTTCAGATCAAGACGAAGACTGTTCTATATTCTTAAAATTGAGGAAGAAAGCACTATTTATTGGAGAAAAAAAAAAACAAAACCGTTTGATTTTTTAAAACCGAAATTAAAAAAAAATGTTTTAAATAATTAAATTATTAAAACGTTTTTTATTTAAAATGTTTAATAAATTAAAACGTTTTGTTTTTTTTTCAACGGTTCAAAACGTTAATTTTATTATTCAAACGTTTTAGTTTTTTTATTTAATTAAACTGTTTTTTAAAAAAAAATATTTTTAAATAAATTTTTTCTAAAAAGTAAATAAGTGCCACCTCATCACACGCGCGACGCGACGAGACTCGGCCCGCCCCGACCAGACGGACGGCAACGGCGGCGCGCACGCGTGTGGTAAACCGGTAGGGATGTAACTCCTCTCTCCTCCACAAAATGTGGGTACCCCTTGGAGCACACCCTAAGTGTCTCACATACCTTTAGATATCCTCATTAATTGCACCTCTCCCAACCAATGTGGGATAAAAGGGCTAGAGAAAATTGCACATTTGGCACTTTCTATTCTAAAATTTTTAATTAAAATTCATTTGTTTCAACAATCCCCCACTTGAATTTTTTAAAAACAATTTTTTCATCAAGCAGTATAATTCAATATAAGATTGTGCATAAGAAAAGGTGTCTATCGACTTGAACTTTTACATAGTGAATATGCTTTATATTACACTAGAGTAACTCGTAATTTTGAACTCTATCTCTAACAACATCACACACACAACCCTATCAGGGTGTAGTCCAAAATCCCGTGCTTTACGGCCATGCACGTGTATCCTAGTATAGTAAATGCTCTAGAGAATTTTGCCCAAAATTCCATAGGAAGCGGCCACACTTCCACATTCACATAGGTGAATCTATCAAGAGTACTCTTGTAGCTAGGTACTCCACTCCAAATAGAGTATAGATCTCATTAAGAGTTAATAAAAACTCAACCTTCTATCGCTTCAAGATATCATGCTTCAAACAACACATTTATGAAATAGAACTCAAATTTATAGCATGATTTTTCTCATATCACTTCATGAGTTGTTATTACCCTTTGAACCTATTTCTTGGGATCTCCAGTCTATAGGCTGGGTTTCCCTCACAAGTGACTCGTCAATCTATGGGCTTGAGTCCCATTCCTTTCGAGGTTTTATAAACCTTTTCTCGAGCTAATCCTTTTGTCAAAGGATCGGCTAAGTTATCATCAGACCGTACACGATCCACTCTCACAGCCCCTGTAGAGATATACTCTCTAATAGTACTGTGTTTGCGACGTATTTGTCACTTTTTTCCGTTATAATAACGATTCTGAATCTTTGCAATAGCCGCGGTACTATCACAATGGGGTGTTCATAGATTGGCGTTCGATGGACGTTGTGGTCTACAGATTCTGCCATGGGATTGTTCCTTATGGACCTTACTACGACCACGTACTGGGGTACTGGAACGGAGCTTTGAGAGGCCGGAGAAAGTTTACTTCGTCACTTACGAGGAGCTGAAGGGCGACGCGAGAAACCAGGTGAAGAAACTAGCGGAGTTCTTGGGGTGCCCGTTCGGAGACAGTGAAGAGGAGACGGTGGAGGAGATTGTGAAGAGTTGTAGCTTCTATGTGCTAAGTAAGTACTAGGTGAACAGGGGGGATGAACCGCCGCAGGAGATGATATTGCGGCCGAAGTCGTTTTTCAGAAGACGTGAGGTTGGGGATCATAAGAATAACTTGACTGACTGATGAGTATGGGTGATCATGGGCCGGAACGGGCTGGGTTCGGGCCGGACTTAGATTAGGATATTATAAAAAATTGTTAGACCCGACCCCGACCCAACCAGACCCTATAGTCAGACCTTAATTTCATGCCCAAGCCCGACCCTATAAAAAAAATCTAAACCCAAGGCCCGGCCTTAGGCCCCAGGTCCTATACAAAAAACCTAAACCTTAGAAAATACACCCCTAAAAATAAGCCCAATGCCCCATGGTTGAATGTGTGTAATGTGTATGTTTGTGTTGTATATATATATATATATATATATATATATATATATATATATATATATATATAATTTTTTTAATTATTCTTTAGGCCGGGCCAGTCTGGCCCTAAAATATTTTGATCTTGCCTAAGTCTGACCCTAAAATTAATCGGGCCCTAACACCTAGACCCAAGCTCTGCCTATGGGCTCAAAGTCAAAGCCCAAGCCCTAAAAAAATAGGGTCAAGCCTTTCGGGCTGGACAACCCCGAGCCCATGACCACCCCTACTGATGAGATGATTCAGTATATTGACGCTGTTACCAGGAAAAAATTACATGATTCTGGCCTATGTTATGGGATTTAATTAAATATAAAAATCAATGGAGTTATTGATTTTTTTCACAATTATTAAACCAATAAAAATATTTTAAAATTTATAATCTAGTGGATATCTAGTTTATCTCTCGTAAAAAGTTTAAAATTCAAATTAACCCCTCTCCCAATATGAATTAAATAAAAATAATAATAAAAGTAAATGGAGTAACTCACTTTTTTGGAATTATCAAAATAATTAAAGTATTTTTTTAGGTAGTGTTTGGTTTTGAAGTTAGAATTAAAAATTTAAGCATGTAAAAAATAAATAAATAAAACATCTTCTTCTTTTTTTCCAATTCTAATTTCAATTCTTTATAACCCAACACTACCTTATCTTCACTTTCGTTTATGTAAATTTAATGGTGATTGTTGTTAATATTTGTGATAATTACTCAATTTTTCAAATAAATAAAATCAATGATAGTTAAACAATATAGGTAGAATTAGAAAATATTTGTGAAAGATTGTAGTGTAGTCAAATTAGATTTGTGGTGTGAACATTCATAAACAGATGCAAAATGTGAACATTCCAATTGAAAAATAGAAACGAATTGTGGATGTGAACGTTCACAGAAGCAGAACTAGAGACGGGATGTAAACGTTCACATAACAAAATCAGTGAATTAAAATTTAAATAAAGATTTACTCAGATATTCAAACAATGAATTAAAACGAAATAGATCAAGACTAAAGTTTGATTCCCTTTCAAGTAGATTCGCATCCCTACATTGATGTTAATGGTTGAATGAATGTCTATCTTTCAGGGTATAACGATCTTTAAATTTCTGGTGCAAACCTTTGAAACCAAAAATTTCGGCAAATTAAACTTGTGCTTAAACTCTCACATGCTATTGTAATTTGATGGTGGTATGAAATGATGAAATAGTGTGAATGAGACAATTTTGAAATGAATATCAAGTCTCCTATTTATAGAAAATAAAAAAATATCAACGAATTGATATTATTTGGAAAGGCAAATGTTTGGTGTGAACATTCACATCAAACAATCATCAGTGAACATTCATGTTAATTGCCGAGCAGTTAATTAATTGTTTAAGTACTACATTTATTTAAATATTAAATGAAACTTTGCCCAAAAAGAATCTTAGGCGGGTCAATATCTTACTCGACCCAAACTTAGATCCTACCCAAAACCCATAACCAATCCCAACCAAATTCGGGCAGGTGGATAATGAAGATAACGGCACGCATGTGTGGTCAAATATAAAACCCCTACAATGTGGAAAGATTGTATGCCCAATTGGTAATTGCCTGCCTTTTAGTTCTAAATTATAACTTGATATATTGTTTAAATTCTCCATCCACAACCATTGTGGGATTGCTTATTGTCACAAGGTAAAAATTTTAAACACAAATTTCAAACCAAGTGATGGTCTGATCGTTGGCACAATCAGTCAGCCACGTTCCTGCAATATTCTACACAATAAACTATACTGACAAACAGACAGTATAACACACCCACGCACAGGCACCAACGAATTACGGGTAAAACCCAATCTTGTATTAAACTTAGGAACAAGGAACTAATGTCTTACAATTTCGGTATAAAAACGCAGGGAACAACTCTATAACCAAAAGTGAGACATTTTTACAGGTATTTATATAGAACAAGTACAGTTGACATCCCCAACTGTATAGGTAGGAGGTTGACACCTGTCGGACACTTATCAAGCCCACAGATGTGCAGTTTCTCTGCCTAATCTACATAGAACTGCTCAATAACTACCTTGGAACTTCCAAATTCAAGCACTTCCATGAGCTAAGTCTCTAGCTCAACGTTTCTGCATACTGTTCGTTGCGTCTACGTGTTGCCTATTGACCATTTTGTTCTCTTGGTTACGCTAACGGATATTGACGCCTCGACATGCCATCTACCCGTCCAAAACGTGTCTCTACGCCCACGTTACGCCACGTTTTGCTTGGCCTCGTGCACAAGCTGCCCAGGTGAATGACAATCCTAGCGTGGCGCCTCGGATCATTGTGCTTCATTTTGGTGTGCCGGATGTCCACTCCCATCGTCTAGTAACGCCATTGTGTGCCACGGATGTCGACACATGCCAATGCCTTCTATCTTGCCTCCTCATCACCATCCAACATTGCTCTGTTTAGCCAAGTCAACCAAGTCCGATTAACTTGGCAAGGATGTTGGCTTGGACAAAGCACCAGAATCCAACCCAACGTCTTATCTCGATCTCAAGAAGCTGACACTTATCCATTTTAACCTTCAACCAATCTCAATTAAGAATTTTGAGAATTAAAATCTTATTTATTTTTTTGTTTATAAATATACTTTGCCGATTCACAAACGACAAAGAACACATTAGAATGCTAACCCGATTGATTTAATTAATAGCTTCCACTTTAATTAATTAATTAAAAGAACTAAAAATTCTAACATTGACTTTTCTTAGTTTAAACTTCACTCCTCAATTACAATATCAGTGCCAGGATAGAGTCATTATGCTAAGGGAGTCTTGTTATGAGATCGACAATTTGTAATATTTGATTAGTAAGGCCCCGTTTGGTAACCATTTCCATTTTAGAAATTTCCATCCTATTCCCAGATTTTTAGGAATTCTGTTTGAGAATAGCGTTTGATAATTTTGATTTCCGTTTCCATTTAATTCCCATTTGAGAATTGTGCCCACTTTTTTCTTAAGAAATGAGAAATAAAAAAAAGTTGTTTCTTATTATTCCCATTCCATTCCCAAAACACATGGTTACTGTTCACCCGCCGGTCGACTATCGTCCGCTGCCGTCTGCTGCCGCCGGCCATCTCCGACGACCGTCGCCGATCATCGTCTGGCCGAAAATTTTCCAGCCACTGTCACCCACCCGCCACCGCCATCCGGTCGTTGCCGGCGCCGTAGCCACCGCCGGTCGGACGGCGACGGTGCCACCACCGTCAGGCCAAAACAGAAAAAAAAAAAAAAAAAAAAAAAAAAAAAAAAAAAAAAAAAGAAAGAAAAGATTTTAGGATAAAATCGTTACTAAACACAATTCCCTTTCCAAAACAAAAAAAAAAATATCATTACCAAACGCGATTCTACTCCCAAGAAGAAAACAAAATTCTCATCTCATCCCATCTCATTCTCATCCCACTGCTGGAATGGAAACAGAAACAGTTACCAAACGCCACCTAATAGACCAGCCTTGTATCATTAGTGGTTTACCTATGGGTGTTCTGGCTCAGAGACGTTGCCAGTCAATTGGCTATTTTTTAAGGTTTAAGTTTGAACTTTAAGCCCATTGCTAGAGGAAAAACCCTAAAAAGTAAGCCCGGTAATTTTTAAGGTCAGACTAGAGTTTAGTCTACTATATTTAAGATCGATCCAGGCCACCCATCCAATTATTAAAAACATTATTATTTGTAAATAACATATAACAAATACAAACCCAATACTTGTAATTTAGTGATTATCTCTATAGTCTCCTATTTGGAGATCTAGTGTTCCCTTCCCTCTTACTTAACATAGTTGTATAGTCGTATAGATTATATTTCATTTTAAAAAAAAAAAATATGGGGTTGGACTTCGGTCTTATGCATTTTAGAATGAATGGACTTGGGCAGGGGAATATAACCCGATGTCCAGGCCGAACCAGGGTTTTTTGGGTATAATCACGTACCGTACCCGTCTGTTTCAAGTTCTTTACGGACTCCCGAGCGACCCAAGAAGTGTTTCTTGGATGGAATTGTTCCTTCAACTCTTTTTTCAAATCGCTCCACTTCGTGATCGGCTCACGATCCGTTTCAGAAACTCGTGTCCTCTTCCATAGTTTCGCATTGCCACTGAGATACAAAGTGGTAATGGTCACCCGTTCAGAATCTGGAACGTGTGCAGCCTTGAAGTACTACTCAACGTCCTACAAAAAGTTCTCCAATTCCTTAGTATTTCTAGTGCCAGAGAATGATTTAGGTTCTTGTACTCGTACCTTTGCTGGTCCATTTCGCATTCCTGTCCCACAACAGCTTTCTTCAATATGGAGATCTCTTCCTCCACGTTTCCAAGGTTAAGCTTCGAGACGTTGGTAAATGCACTCATGTCCTACGTCATGGTCCTGAGTCTGACTATTGTATCGGTACAAAAATCGTCCAAGAAAGCTCAAAGATTCGCAATTTCGACCCTCAGTTCGGCATTTTGGACAGACAAGTTCACTTCACCGCCCGTCGGTGGCGCACCGACGTAATCTTCCAATGCTTCCAACAGACTGTTTACACTTGATGCAGGGGCCATTTTCGTCGCCCTGCTCTAAACCTATTGTCACAAGGTTAAAATTTTAAACACAAATTTTAAATCGAGTGATGGCCTGATCGTTGGCACAATCAATCAGCCACGTTCTTTCAACGTTCTACATAACAGAATATACTGACAAACAGAAAGTATAATATATCCACGTACAGGCACCAATGAATTACGGGTAAAACCCAACCTTGTATTAAACTCAAGAACAAGGAATTAATGTCCTACAATTTCAGTATAAAAACGCAGGAAACAACTCTCTAACCAAAAGTGAGACATTTTTACAGGTATTTATAGAGAACAAGTAAAGTTAACATCCCGAACTGTTTAGGCAGCAGGTTGACACCTGTTGGACACTTGTCAAGCCCATAGATGGGCAAGTTCTCCACCTAATCTGCATAGAACTGCTTAATAACCACCTTGGAACTTCCAGATTCAATCACTTCCACAAGCTAAGTCCCTAGCTCAACGTATCTACATACTGTCCGTTGCATCTGCGTGCTGCCTATTCACCGTTTTGTTATCTTGGTTACGCTGACGGATGTCAATGCCTCGACATACTGTCTACCCGTCGAAAACGTGTCTCTGCACCCACGTTTCATCACGTTTGCTTAGCCTCGTGCACAAGCTTCCCACGTGAATACCGATCCTAACGTTGCGCCTAGGATCACTGTGCCTCATTTTGGCTTGCCTAGTGTTGGCTCCCATCGTCCAGCGACGCCATTGTGTGCTACGCATGCCAACGCATGCCAATGCCTTTTGTTTTGCCTCTACATCGCCATCTAGCATTACTCCGTTTAACCTAGTCAACCAAGTCCGGTTAACCTGGCAAGGACGTTGGCTTGGACATGGCACCAGAATCCAACCCAATGTCTTATCTCTATCTCAAGGAGCTGACAAACCACCCCTCACCAAAAGAGGCCGACGTCTTCATCGGAGGGTGTTTGTCCCATTACTCCTTAATTTGTTTTTCAAACTGCCAGAGGGTCATGTCTTTCTCCCATCTAGTGTTTGCCTCGGTTGACCTTTTCTATTGAACAAGGAAAAGGGTCATTCGATTTTTCTTGCTCATTCCTTAGGTTTTGTGATCTAGAATTTTCTCAACGTCTTTCTCAAACTATTTACGGATTACAGGCGGTGTTTGCCTCGCCTGTTTTCTGCCCAAATCCAACAAGTTCTCGTTGTATGGTTTTAGAAAACTTACGTCCAACAAGTTCTCGTTGTATGGTTTTAGAAAACTTACGTGGAATGTGGGGTAGATCTTCAACTTGTCCAGTAGTTTCAACCGGTATGCAACGTTCCCAACTTTCTTGACCGCTTCAAATGGTCTGTCGTATTTTGGTATCAACCCTTAGTATACCGTTTTTCTACTGATTTTGTTCCAAATCTGTGGAGTAAGTTTCAGCATCACTCAATCTCCGACTCTAAATTTCAGTTCTCTGCGGTGCTGATCGGCATACTTCTTCATTCTGTAGATCACTTTTACTAAACTATCATTGACCTCATCGATCAACTCCTGGTTTTCCCGAGCAAATCGATAGGCGACAGTGCAACTCCCACCAGTACGCTGTGCAGCCACTTCATTTGGCATTAGAGGCCGCTGTCCGTTTGCAATCTCAAACGGACTCATTCCCATTGCTGACGACTTATGTAGATTATAGCAAAATTGTGCATTGTCCAGTAACTCGACCCAGTTTTTTATGGCTCGCCGTCACGTAGTGTCGTGGGTACTCTTCTAGCAACTGATTCATCCGTTCAGTTTGTCCATCTATTTGAGGATGGTTTGTTGTGGAAAACTTCAGTTCGGTTCCCATCATATTAAACAACATCGTCTAGAAACGTCCTGTGAAACGAGTATCTCGATCACTAATTATATCTTTAGGTAGCCCAAAATATTTTACAACATGTTTGTAAAATAATTCTACTGCAACATCGGCAGGATGTGCGTATAGTACAGGAATGAACGCTGCATACTTGGAGAAACGGTCAACAATGACAAAAATTGAACGCATGCCGTCAACTTTTGGAAAATCAGAAATGAAGTTTATTGAAACACACTACCACGGTCTCTCCGGTATCGGCAACGATTGCAGCAGTCCCGCTTCTTTCTTCCTCTCCAACTTGTTTTGTTGAAATACAAGACAAGTTCTGACATACGTTTCGATGTCATCCTCCATCTTCGGCCAGTAAAATAACCGAGATAACAATGCATACATCCGTTCAACGACGGGGTGCCTCGCTCAATTTGTATCATGGGTCTCACGTAATAGTTCCCTCCTTAGTCCACCTCCAGTCAAAACATAGGGTCAGTTCCCCTTAGCGTATAACAACCCGTCTTCTACCTAATACCTTCGGACCACACCATCAACAACCTGTTGTCGAAGTTTCAGGTAGGTAACATTGTGTGGGGATTGATCTTTAATTCTTTGTAAAAAAATAAGTCTCCACTTGCGTTATCGATGCAACATACTCTTCAACTTCCTTCCGGCTCAATGCATCAGTAACCGACAAAGAACACAATAGAATGCTAACCCGATTGATTTAATTAATAGTTTCCACTTTAATTAATTAATTAAAAGAACTAAAAATTCTAACATTGACGTCTCTTAGTTTAAACTTCACTCCTCAATTACAATATCAGTGCCAGGATGGAGTCATTATGTTAAGGGAGTCTTGTTATGAGATCGACAATTTGTAATATTTGATTAGTAATAGACCGGCCTTGTATCATTAGTGGTTCACCTATGGGTGTTCTGGCTTAGAGACCCTTCCAGTCAATTGGTTATTTATTACGGTTTAAATTTGAACTTTAAGCCCATTGATAGAGGCAAAACCCTAAAAATTAAGCCCAATAAATTTTAAGGTCAGACTAGAATTTAGTCTACTATATTTAAGATCGATCCACCCATCCAATTATTAAAAACATTATTATTTGTAAATAACATATAACAAATACAAACCCAATATTTGTAATTTAGTGATTATCTCAATAGTCTCATACTTGGAGATCTAGTGTTCCCTTCCTTCTCACTTAACATGGTTGTATAGTCATATAGATTATATTTCATTTAAAAAGAAAAGAAAAAAAATATGGGGTTGGACTTTGCTCTTATGCATTTTAGAATGAATGGACTTGGGCAGGGGAATATGACCCGATGTCCAGGCCGGGCCAGGGTTCTTTGAGCATTAATGGGTGAAACTTATGCATTTTAAATTAAAATTAAATTTTTAAATTGAACTTTATCAATGTGTGAAACTTCACTATTGGCAAAGTTGGCACATCCACCTCCCTAGCTCTAGTGGTTGGGCTCTTTGAGCATTACTGGCTATCAAATACTGCCCTTGAAGTTGGACTAAACTTATTAGGCCCATTTGTCATCCAGAAAGGGCCGCAATTTAAAATTAAAACAGTTTGCCTACCCAGCCCAAGGGGCACTCCAACCAAATATTTCTAATTTTCTTACCATTATCCAAATATATTAATAAATCAAAACACAAAAAAAATTTAATTATCCAGATTTAAATTTAGGATGAATAGTTGAGATTAAATTTTTACAATCTCCGAATGCACTAATTTCAAAATTTTCTATGTCACTTAACTCACTCAATAACTTAGATTAAGAGATAAAATATTTGGAGAAAAATTTTCCATTTAAAACTCTCACTTCAAAAATTTTCCGCTTAAAATTTCACACTTCTGCTTTCAAAGCGACTGAATTTAATTATATATTTTGTACGTTTCGAGTTTTATATATATCTACTTTATTAAATATTATTTATTTATTTATTATACTTTGTATTTCAATAAAATAATTCAACTTTACATTCAATGATTGTGATATTAACCGCGCCTCCTCCCACTTCATCATTCCTTTAGTTTGATACTACAAGTTTTTTGTGTAATTTATCGTTACAGTCTTCTAATTATATTTTGGGTTGTAATTCGATGTGAACTTTGAGTTGGCCCTTAATGGTGAAAGTACAAATTATTCTCTAGATCAACTTATATTTGTGCCTTATATGCTATTACTTTATATATCATCATCGATAGATCAAACTTATCGCGACTAACAAAGTATAACTCAAGTGGTACACCACTTGAATTAAAGTAATTAAGAGATTTCTGCAAGATCAAGAGTTCGAATTTGCAGAAAAATATTTGTTAAGAGAGGACAGTCACGCACCCCAAATGAGTTAGTCTTTCACCCGTGTGAGTAGAAGGATATTCATGAATAAAAAAAAATAAAAAAAAATCTAACTCATGTCTTGTAACTCAGTGATTATCTTCAAAAACCACCCTCAATGTTTTACCAAGAAAAAAAAAATCAACGGTAGATCAAAAAAATTGATAAAAAGGGGACTATTTCATTTGTCAGAGGTTTCTTGCAACTTTACATAAAGCATGAGTTTATATAATTTTTTTGAAATTTTAATTATTTTTTATTAAAAAAGAATGAATTGCGGATGCCTTTATTTAGATTGAAAAAAAGAGAGACGAGAAAATAAAAAAGAGAAAATAGGATGAAAAAAAAAAATTATTTGGTAGGTAGCGAAAAAGGAGGGAAAGAAAAATAGGAAAAAAAATGCATAATTTGTTAAGTAAAATTTTCAATGTTTTTGTGACAAGGCTTTTATTTTATTCTTAATTTTTAAAAAGTCTTATAAGCAATTGCAACTTGTATTTTAGGCCTGCGCATTAAAAAAAATACAAAAGACCTAATACACACATTGCACTCTTGTAATTTCATGTATATAATTTCTGTGTAAAATATTTATTAGATGTAACAAAAATTACACAAGTACATGTAACATAATTATATAGAATTTGTAACCTGTAACTAATATTACACAAGTATAAGCACTTGCGGGACTTCTATGTAAACAAAAACTAATTTAAAGGACTAATCAAAACTTATATTTTAAATGGGACTAATAACAGATTACACTTGCTATTTAGAACTAATTACCAATTATTCCTAAATTTTTATCCCTATCAATTTGGAAGGAAAGTGAACAAAAATGAGAGAGGCTTTTCAAAAAAGACAGTAAAATTACAATCATACTCTTTACAATAGAATTTTAAGTTTATTTTCATAGTATATGAACATAAAATAGTAAATTAAAATAGAATATTTTTCTTTTCTAACAAAACATGAAAACTTAGTCTTTTTCTTTTGCATCTTTCTAACTAAATGACGCTAAGAAAAATAATTTTCTTCACAATTGATAAAATTATTATCCTTTTATGTTTTCTTTTTCTCCATTTTTTTAACCTTCCAACCAAACATACCTAAGTTTCCCTAGGTGCAACCTAATAATTCTTGACCCTTGCATATACTAATAAGTTTCGTAAATCCATTTGTTAGGAGGAATTTTCAAAGAAGAAGAAGAAAGAACTTTAAAATTAAATATTGCTAGCCCCTAATAATATCGGAAAACAAAATGGCACAAACTTGATGCATTTTTTAATTGGATGCAACGCACACAGCACCAAACAAAAGTGTTTGTATGAAAAGGTACAAACTTTGTGCATATTTCTAACTGGATGCGATGCACACGGCACCCTACAAAGACGTTGGTACGAAATAGACACGGATGTTAACCAAAGTTAGCGAATGTTGGGCCAAGATAACTATTGATTGGCACAATGTCGTCAAAATGGTACCATGTTGGGATAACTTGTCAAAAAACCTAGGCATTCGTCTAAGCTAAGGAGTCAATCGTGGGAAATAGTCAATTATTAACCCTATTACGACTCCTCAAGCATTTTGATGTTTACTGTTGCCGCTTGAGTTCTTTTAACATGAAGTATTATAAGAGAGTACCCCTCCCTCCAAACCCTTAGCATGCAATGGACATTGGTACATTGAGACAGGGTGTATCCAAGGACCAAGACGTGATGAGAAGTTGTGGGCACGGCTTACCCAAAATTCTCGGCATGTGTAGAAAATGGGACTTGGCGAGCATTGACAAAATAGAGCATCACGTGTCAATGCTAGTGGGTATTGGGTGACACCGAGATAAGGCACAAGATGGTCCTAAGCACATGGCTAGGATCAACATTCATGGGCGTCGACATGCATTGGCATGTGTGGGCACACTTGGCCATTATTGGACGATGTTGGTGGACATCAGGCGTCGCTAAATCAAGGCAAGGTGATCCTAAGCATAACGCTAGAATCTTTATCCTAGGTGCAAATCTAAGAATGGTTTCATGGTGCGCGTTGTGAAACCAAGGTGAGCTTTCGCACGAGGTCAAGCTAGCAAACTGGAATATGGGCGCAAGACACGGTTTGGTCAAGACCGTGTTGGTGGTGTGGCAAAGTGTCAGTGAAAAGTCGCACGTTTTGAAAATGGAATGAAATTGCGGGTAGAACACATACATAATGTTGAGTGTTGGTGACTAAGTACCTAGGAGTTGTGCTAGAAAAGCTAAAATGTCCAAGAATAACATGTGCACATCATGTGATGAGCAGTTGATGAAGATACAGATAAAATAGGGTAATTGTTGTATTGTGGTCTAGATAAGTGTCCGGACATGTGTCTATTTTTATGCCTAGGCAATTAGGGCTATCAACTGTTGTCTCTTTTATAGATAAATGTTTTACATGTCTAGTTCAACAGAGATGATTATTCAAGCGAACCAAATCGAAATTGTAGGCATTGGTTGTTTGTTTCTAAATTAATATAAGGTTAGGTTTTGTCTATAATTTATATGCGGTATGGGGTTTGTGTTCGCTGTATAAGTATAGTATATTATGTCGCAGGAAGATCACTTGATTGACTGACAATGGTGTCAAACTGTCAACTAGGTAGGGGTCGGCAATGGGTCGGGCCGGGCCTGCCTGGCCCGAAATAACTGAAGCCCGACTGGGCCCGGGCCCGGGCCCACGGGGCTTTGACCGGTCAACGGGCTTCTCGGGCTCGGGCCGGGCCGGACATAAATTGAGAAAGTCCGAGCCCGTCCAATAGGCCCACACATTTCGGATATACGGGCTTCGGGCTCAGGCTTGAATGGACTCGGGCTTGAAAGCCCGAATTTCGGGCTTTTTTATTTTTCAAAATAATTCAAATATTATTTTTACAAATAATTGAGGGAAAAGAGATTTGAACACTAGATCTCTTATAAGAAGAACAACCCTACAAACCACTAGACTACAAGACTTGATTATGTATACATATCAAGTAGAAATAGTTAAAGAGTAATGCTCAATTGTCAAAATAATTTTAAGTTTTAAAACATGTTATCCTTTTTTTAAAAATATTTTTTAATTAAATTTATATAAATTAATATAAGATTTAATTTTTTTTTTGACTTTATTAAAATTTATTTTTAGTTTAAAATATAAAATAGGTATTTTATTAAAAATTTCAAACTTAATAAATGAAATTTGAGAATTGAATATAAGACTTGATACACATGTTATAATAGTTGGGGTATTAATTATATTTCAATTGGATCTAATTAAATTGACGATGAGAATCCAAGTTCAAATTCATGAAATTTTTTATCCTCTCATCGACCTCATCTAAATAATGAGACAAATTGAAATTCAGGTTAGCCATATCAAATATGAATAAATAAATAATTAAAAATAATAATCAACAATTTAATAGTAAGAAATCAAATTAATGTTACCGAAAACGGAGCTAATAATTTAAAACAGTGAAGGATTTTCGATGAATAATAATAAATATATATGTGTGTGTGTGTATGTATATATATATACATATATATATACATAAAATCAAAAAATATTAAGTCTTATATTGATAAAGCCTTATATCATTTGGATTTAATTGAATTGACGATGAGAATCAAACTTCAAATTCATGAAGTTCTTGATCCTCATCTAAATAATGAGACAAATTGAAATTCATACAGTCATTATCAAATATGAATAAATAAACAATTAAAAATAATAATCAATAATATAATAGTAGAAAATCAAATTAATGTTACAAAAAACAGAGTAAATAGTTGAAGACGATGAAGGATACTAGGTATTAAGTGAATAATATATATATATATATATATATATATATATAAGTAAAAAAAAAATAAGTCATATATGAGTTGGATATAATTGAATTGGTTATGAGGATCCAACTTCAAATTCTTAAATCTATTAATCATTATTTAAAGAATAAGATAAATTGAAATTTATGTTAGCAATTATCAAATATCAAATATGAATAAATAAATAATTAAAAATAATATTCAATAATATAATAGTAAGAAATTATATTAATGATACCGAAACAGAACAAATAATTGAAAACAATAAATAATATTAGATATTAGGTGAATAATATATATATATATATATATATATATATATATATATATATATATATATATATATATATATATATATATATATATATATATATATATAAAGTAAAAAAAATAAAATTTTACATTAATAAAGTCAAAAAAATATATAATTTTTAAGTTTAAAATAGATTTAGTTAAAAGAGAAATATTATATATATATATATATATATATATATATATATATATATATATATATATATATATATAAATTAAAGGGCCTTAGATTCGGGCTTTCGGGCTCGGGCCTCGGGTAGCCCGAAAAATCGGGCTTCAGGCTCGGGCTCCGGGCTCGGACTCCTATAAAATATTCAAAGCCCGAGCCCGACCGGAAGTCCTATGGGCTCGGGCTCGGGCGACCCTAATTCCGGGCTCGGGCCGGGCCAAGCCCAGTGGACTCGGGTGGGTTTCGGACCGCCCATGGGCTTTGGGCTTCCTGGAGAGCCCTATAACAAGGTAATCACAAAATTAAAAAATTAATCCAGTGACAACTACAAATATGGCTAAAGTACCATGATGGTCCTCTTCTTTCAGGTGAACATTTCCTAGAAGGGTGATGAAAACGAGGTTCATTTATTATGGGCAAGTCAATTTCAACACCCAATTCAATTGAAAGGGCCCTATTTTTAAGAGTAGAGACGAGCCTCCATGATTTTTATTTTTATTTTTCATTTTTTGAATTATTGGAGCTGTAAACATCTTAAAATCCCCATTATTATTATGCTCCCCGACTTGTGCCTTTCAAGCCATTTTAAGGAAAATGACAATTTTGACCAAATAATTGCACTATTTTTTTTTTTCATTTTTTTTTCATTTCCTATATCTTTTTCCGGAAAAAGATTTTAGATTTTTTTTTTTTTTTTTTTTTTTTTTTTTTTTTTTAAAGATAGGATCAACATAAGAACGGGTGGTCACATTTTTTTTTTATTTTTTTTTGGATACCCCAAATTCTGTTTTTTGAGATTCCAAAATAAAAATCTATTAATAAACCAAAACAATTTTTTTTTTTAAATGTCTTTTTACTAAGGCGGTCAAATTAATTTCAGGAGATTATATAAATGGTTGAAATGAGTTAATGAAATATTTAAGAGAAAATCTATAGCCTAAAAATCTCACATCCCATTTCTAAAACGGTTGAATTAAATTATATTTTATATCTTTAATTTTCATATATATATATATATATATTATTAAAAAAATAGTATAGGAGCATTTATAAATACTATTTTAAAATTTGAAAACGTGAAAATTCCATTTGCGTAAAGTTACTATATCAATTTTTAATTTTTATAGTGTAAAAAAAATAATAAAAACTGACGAATTAAGTTATATATATATGTTTGCTCTCACAATTTGACAAAGGCCACTATAAGTTGTCCATCCAACCACTAGGCTGAAATGGGTACATGCTGAACGCAGCATGCTTTGAGTGCCATGATTTTCTTTCAATCCTTTTATGATGATGAAATTAGGAAACCCAACCACCCAAAAATTGCCCTACAAATTAATGATTTGAGGTGCCATCATCATTGCCACAATTGATCATCGTTTGGCAGTTTCTTTTAAGAAAAATACCCATTATTTGATCAATATATATATTTTCCTCTTTGGTTTTATCAAATTACATTTTAAACCCAAAAAATTAGTCCGATTGGTTAGGAGAAATGTCCCATTTCTTTCTCAACCAGGGTTCACCTCTCCTGAAAATAGTCTGAGAATTAAATCTTAAATTTAATCGTGAATGCACCAGATTAATGTGAAAAAATATACCCTTAAAATTGTCCAGGGAAGTGATTAATCGAAATCTGATTAAATATATATATATATATATATATATATATATATATATATATATATAATTCGAAGGGTTAATAACACTTTGTTCTCTTGTAATTTGATCGAATTATAATTTATATCCATTTAGTATTTTTGTAAAATACTTGCCCGTGGTTCAAACTAAAATGCAGCATTTAAATTTTCCATCGAAGTTTATAGATTTTTTTATTTTTCCTTTTTCCCCTCCCACCATCCCTTTTTTTCTGGGAACGAACCTACAAAAGATGGTGTAAGTTAAAACTTTGTTTTTGTGTTCTATTTTTTGAAAGTTCTTTACAATAGTTGATAAAAAATTTGTTGATTGTTTTCTATTTTTATTTTTTTACATGCATGGGTACAAAAATACCATGGTTTAATTCTTATAGATCATGTTATTTCCATGTGGGCTTTATAAATTCTAATTTTAGCAAATGAGTTTAGTCTCTCTCTCTCCCATTCTGTAACTTTGACATGCATGTTGTTGTGCATGTGTTTGTGTTTCATTTTACAGAATTTAAATGGAAGGTTTCTAAAATAGGGGACTTTAAATATTTTAATTAGAGACTTTAAAAAAGAAGTCTAAAATAGAAATTAGGTTCAACGTTTTGTCATAAAAGTCTTTCTCATCCATTGTAAAGCTCATCATATATGAAGTTGCGGATTTTACTTTGCTAATTTACTATTGTTGGGGCAAGTTAAATGGGCTCTTATTTGGCCGAGAAGTAAGGCCAGATAAGTGTTCGTTTAGCAATTTTGTTCTTATATTTTTGTTCGTTTAGCATTTTAGTGCCTATATTTTTGTTTGTATAACGTTTTTGTTCCCTTATTTATTTTCAATTAGCCTTTTTTTTTTTTTTTTTGGTTATACTAGTGCCAAAAGTTTTTTTTTTTTTTAATCTCAATCAAATACTTATTGGTAACCCTATACGCTTTTTGTCTACAAACATATTTCTACTTGTTTCTTAATACCTTGGACTAATGGATTTTTCTATGTCTTTTTCATTTCTCGTACAGAGAAGCTAATGGACTTTTTGATGTAGAGATTTTCAGTCTTGGATTCCAGGGCATTTTAAAAATTCATCCTCAAAATACCTTTGTCTACCTGACGAAGTTTCAAGCTACATGGTATTATCTCTAAAGGTAAGTTTCAAAGAAAATCAATCAATTATTTTGTATCAACCAAGATGATTTGCTTCTTCCTGAATCTTATTTATACATGTGAGTAACTTTAGTCCAAAAATATAAAAGTCCATATCTGTTAGATTATTGTAAATTGTTGTAAGCGGTCTTGGGTGAATTTTGTTAGTGGATTTAAATGCTATTTTATTAAATTTTATAAATTTGATATATATATATATATATATATATATATATATATATATATATATATATATATATTTTATGACAAGGTGTTGTCCGAATCAGTTTACGTGCACCTCAATTGATCATTTTTTTGGGCGATCTTAAAGGCGCATTTTTCCACATCGGTTTAGTACATTCAAGATTAAATTCCTAAAGTGCTATTTAAAAGAGTCGAATTTTGATTGGCAAGAAAATGTGGCACTTCCCTTTACTATACAGACTAATATCTCTTGAGTTGTAGATTTAATTTAATGGTTTCATTTTAAACTCTAAATGAGGCAAGGTTAGAATGTATGATAAGTTATGTCATCTCTTGGGGAAGAAATAAATAAAATATTGACGGTCACATTCCAAATTTAAAACAAGTAGCAGTTTTTTAGATGGCGTTTGGTAACCGTTTCTGTTTCAATTCCAGCAGTGGGATGGAAATGGGATGGGATGGGATGGGAATTTTCTTTTCTTTTTGGGAGTAGAATTGCATTTGGTAACGATAATTTTTTTTTTGTTTTGGGAAGGGAATTGTGTTTGGTAACGATTTTATCCTAAAATCTTTTTTTTTTTTTTTTTTTTTTTTTCTCTTTTCAGTTTTGGCCGGCAGCGGCGCTCCGGCGGCCGCCGTCGCCGGCCGGCCGGCAACGGTTCTCCGGCGTCGGAGACGGCGGTGCCCCCGCCGGCGATGACCGGACGGCGGTGGCGCCGTCGCCGGCGACTGCCGGAAGTGGCCGAAAAAATTCCGGCCGGACGGTGACCGCCGCCGGCGGCGGACGGTGACCGGCGACGGTCGCCGGAGATGCCGGCGGCGGCGGACGGTGACCGGCGGCGGCGGACGGTGGCCGGCCGGTAGGTGAATAGTGATCATGAGTTTTGGGAATGGAATGGGAATAATGAGAAACAACTTTTTTTTGTTTCTCATTTCTTAAGAAAAAAGTGGGCACAATTCTCAAATGGGAATGAAATGGAAACGGAAACAAAAATTACCAAACGCTATTCCCAAACAGAATTCTCAAAAATCTGGGAATGGAATGGGATGGAAATGGTTACCAAACGGGGGCTAAGTTTTTAGTTTTTTTATTTTGTATTATAAGGGATTGACTTTAATTGATTCCTCGGTTATTCTTTTTCCAATTCGATACTCTTTCGAGTGTTTGTCAATTGTTTACTTTTTTTTAGAATATCAACAATCTTTTAGACGTTAAATCTTTAATTATGTTGACAGTTTTGCTACTTATATCCACTAATCAAAGGAGATGATCATCGCTCATTGACAAAAATTATCTTTCCTAATGTATACTCATTTTCCGGTGTATACCCATTAATGATTTAGTAATTATCTCAAATTATTTGATTAATTTTAGTCTACAAATTTTCGAGCAATTAAAATTGATGTAATTTTAATTTTATTATATTTTTAAAAATTAGTTGTCTTTTTTATTTATGTTTGGATTGTAATTTTAATTTGTGCCTTCATGCATATAAATGTTTTTAGTGTGTCTTTATTAAGAATATAGCCATTTTTTTTTTTTTGGGAATCAATAATGTGTGAAATGGTGTTTGGTTTTGATTGTTAATTATTATTGATGCTCACTTGTTATTATTAATAATGTTTAAACCAAGTAAGTTTGGAATGTTATTTAAACAAAGTATATTATGTCAAAAAAACTAAAGATAATATTTTTTTATTTTTTTTTACCCTTTGCCTTTAGGCGCCGGTTATACTCTAGTGTGTGTTTGTGTGTATATAATTTTAAAGGTTAATAATTCTCTTGTAGTTTCATCGAATTGTACTTTACAGCCATCTAGTAGTTTTATAAGCACTTAACCACTGGTAAATCAAAATTAATGAATTTTTAATGAATTAATATGTATACCCTAGGTTGAAATTAATCAGATTGAATCAGTCAGATAATATTCTCTTGTCCTTGTCAGATAGTGTTCAGGTATACATAAAGGTATATTTGTTTTTTTTTTACAAAATTATGTTACTTATATAACTAATGCAATTAAGTTTGAATCATAAGGGGTAAGCACCGGTTAAACATCGAGCATAAAATGTAATAAATCCAAATTTAGATTACTAAGAAGTATCAAATTAAAATAGAATAAATTATGAAAAACTTTATAATCGAGACTATTCACCAACTATCCCAAAATAAAATCCAAGAAAAAATATGATAAAATCAAAATATTAAGATGCCATGCAAAATTAATTTGCAATTAAAAGATAAATGATATAATTTAATAACTGTTTAGAAAGTGAGGGTAAAAATTATTTGGACCGAAATTTTCTTCCCAAATTTTTTCCAAAAAAAAAAAATATATCAACCTTCCATTTTTCAGCAAAAGCGATCTCAACCGTTAACGAATAAGAAAATCATTAACCATGAATCTGTTTTTGTAGATTAAATAGTTGAGCAGGTAGGAATAACATTTCCTTTCAGAATAAGGAATAAGTAGATATAGAGGTAGTTAAATTTGCAGTGTTTAAGGAATTGTTCATAGAATCACAGTATAAAAACTTTTTAAACCAGATAAGGATGATGTACCAATCAATGAACATAAAAATACGAGGGAAAAAACAAAAAACTTAAGAACTTGATATGGATGGAGTGCAGTGCATTGTACTAGAGGGGAGAGAGGGGGGAGAGAGAGCATCTTTCTTTACGGCATGTTTGGTTAGACGGAATCGGAGACGGAATGAAATCGCATTTCACCTTCAATTCTTATTCTGTTGTTTGATTTTTCAATGAAATCATTTTTGTGATTCCATTAGATGAAAATCAAAGGAATGAGATTCTATGTGAAATGAAATGGAATCAAATCCAATTCAATGGAATCAAAACTAAAATTACAAAAAAGCCCATCGCCGATCCAGTCAAATCCAGAAATTAGAGAATAGAAACAGAAATTAAAGAACAGAAACAAAAATTAAAGAACAAAAACTATAGAACAGAAACAAAAAACTTGAGAATAAAAATAAAAAATTAAGAACAGAAACTGAAAATTGAGAACAAAAAATTGGAGTATAGAAACAGAAAATTGATAACAAAAATAGAAATTCGAGAATAGGAACAAAAAATTGACAATAAAAAATAGAAAATTGAGAACAAAAATAGAAATTAGAGAACAAAAATAAAAAATTGAGAACAGAAACAAAAAATTGAGAACAAAAATAGAAAATTAGATAACTGAAAATTAAGAACAGAAATAAAAAATTAAAGAATAGAAAATTGAGCACAGAAAATTGGAGAACAAAGAATTGAGAATAGAAACTAAAAATTGAAAACACAAACTGAAGTTGGAGAATACAAACTGAAAATTAAGAATAGAAACAAAAATTAGAGAATAGAAATTGAAAATTGAATAGAATAGTTAAATATAATAAAATGAGGGAAGAAATGTAATAGTGAAATATAATAAAATTTTATTGCAAGGGTATAATGAGAATTTTATTATATTTCACTATTCCATTTATTCCCTCATTTCATATTAACCAAATAAGTGAATGAAATAGTGATTCCATTGATAATTTTATTCCCTAACTTTTTCTATTCTATTTCACCCTCATTCCATTTCGTCCAACTAAACGAGCCATTAAATTTGACAATCATATTATATTGGTTTCCTAAGGGTCCGTTTGGTAACCATTTCTGTTCCCATCCCATGCAGTGGGATGGGAATGAGATGGGATGGGAATGGGATGGGATGAGAATTTTGTTTCATTCTTGGGAGCAGAATCGCGTTTGGTAACGACAATTTTTTTTTAGATCTGGGAACAGAGTCGTGTTTGGTTTTATCCAAGAAATCAAGAACAAATCCTAAACCACAAATTTAAGAACAAATCCAAGAACAATTTTAAGAATAAATTCAAGAACAAATCGATGAACAAATCCAAAAATAAATTCGAAACCCTAATCGCCGTTACCCATTTTCAACAGCCGTTCAAGAAATCTGAGAGAAATCCGTTCGCCGTTCAAGAAATCTGAGAAATCCTATTTCGTTCGCCAAGAAACCCAAATCAAATGTCTATTTCGTTCGCCATTTAGGGTTTCGATTTTGAAATCGAAACCGAAGAAGACGACGAGCAGGGAACGAGGGAGGAAGACGATGAGCAGCGAACGATTTCGAACGATTTTGAAACCCTATTTCGAATTTTGATTTTGAAATCGAAACTGAAGAAGACGACGAGCAGCGAACGAGGGAGGAAGATGACGAGCAGCGAACGATTTCGAACGATTTTGAAACCCTATTTTGATTTTAAAATCGAAATCGAGGGAAGAAATCGAAATCTATTTCGATTTCGAAATCCTATTTCAATTAGGGTTTCGATTTCGATTTCAAACAGGATTTCGAACACGAAGGCAACGAAGACGATGCGGACAATGACGAACGAAGAACCAGACGACGACCGATCGACAACGAGCGAACGACGGCGACGATGGAGAAGGAGGAAGGCGACGACGGAGGATGAAATCGGAGCAGAGACGATGGGTTGATCGACGGCGACGATGGAGAAGGTTGATCATGTTTGTTTTTTGTTTTTTTTTGTTGTTCAGATGTTTTTTTTGGTTGGAAATGGGATGGTATGAGTTGGGAGTGGTTTTTTTTTTGTTTCTCAATCCTTCACAAAAAAATGGGATGGATTCTGATTTGTGCTCATTTGGGAACGGAAATAAAAAAATGGAATGAATTACCAAACGTTATGCCCGAAAATCAATCCCAAAAAAGTGGGAATGGAATGGGAAATTTTGGGAAGGAAATGGTTACCAAACACTGCCTAAAGTTTTTGTTTTGCAGTTGAAACCTAGCCTTTGAACATTGTAATAGATAAGTCTCTTATTCTAATTTCCTCCTGTTTTTCCTTATTCATCAAAAGGCCGACACTATACCAAAATCACCAAACACAATTATTTTATACTCCAATTGAACCCAAGATGGTTAGTCCGATTAAGAAAAAATGTCTCATTTTCTAATCAACTAGATATTAATCATCTTGAGGAACATGTTAGAAGTAAAATCCTGATATACATCAAATCGATGAGGGGAATAATAAGGGCACTTTAACCCCGATTTATAAGATAAATATAATAGGTAAAAAGCACTGGGCCTGAAGTGAACAAGCCCATGAATAATATAAACCATGTCAGATAATGAGCTCGAATAAATAAGCCCACGTCTGAGAGCCGAGTGAATTGAACATAAGCCTGGGACAAACATGCACATGAGAGATCTGAAGATTAATTAACAAGGTGTAAGGGTATTATTGAAATACTCATATGTGCATCGAAGATCAAGAAGGTTTTAGGGATATTGATCCGTAAAGATATAGCGAGAATAAAAGGTTTTAGGTTTAGTTTCAGTGAATAAACATAGAGATTTTCATATTTCAATATACAATTCAAGATATCTCACTTAGTTCCTAATTAACTTAGTCTTAAGTCGGAGGGTATTTCACCGATACCACATTGATATCTAAAATGTTTTTTTTTTAGGTTTTGTAGGTATTGATCAATGAGTTAAGAATTAGGAGCATCATCAAATTTTCAGCGTTATCAGGGATTGCCAATTTTTTCAAGTGATGTATGTATATTTGGGTTTCTTTTATAAAATAAAAAACAACCACTTGCTTCATCAAATTACCAAAAAAAAAAACCATCGAATTTGTTTTAAAATATCATCACATGATAATAGCATTTTATTTTGGGAAAGTACACCTTTTGTCCTCCTTTTAAGTTAAGGGATCATGTTTAAATGGACCATGTTGTTTTATAAATGACAGAGTCTCTCATGTCAATAAATTAAAATAAGAAGGAGATCATATAATTTTTGCTCCTTTTTATGTTTTTTTTTTTTTTTTCACTTTTACTCTTCCTTACCTATCTCCTAATCTCACATTCACACTCTACCTGTTTATCTTTTCGAGTTTTTTGATATATATATTTTTTGAATAATTCTCATTTTTTTAAATAACTGAAAAATAAAAAATAATATATAATATGCGAAATTAAAAATACATAATTAAAATATGATATACAAATAAAAATACACAATTTAAAATAAAAACATGAATAAAATAATAATTTTTTTCTTAAGACACAAGAATTAAAGCAATATTATATGTTTATTTTTTCCATTATTAACTTTTGTTTTTCATATTTGACATTTATTTTTTTATTTCAAACCTTTATTTTGATCTTCTTCACCACAAATTTGAGTTCATTTTTTTTTTCCAAAAATAGAAAACATATCTTCCCCTTCTCCTTTTGTTAACATTTTATTTTTTGTTTTTGCTTTTATTTTAAGTTTACTGATTTTTATTTTTTTCAAAAATAAAACTTAAAAAAAATAAAAAATGATAATAAAGCTCAAAATATGAAAACAAAAAATAAAATTCAAAAACAAAATATAAAATATAAAACAAAACTAAAAAAATATAAGTAAAATTCTGAAAAAAAAAAAAACAGAAAGGCGAAAAATGAAAAAGCTTAAAATTTGAAAAAAAAAAATAGAAAGTAAAAAACAAAAACAAAAATCGAAAAATTCAAAACCAAAATAGTAAACAAAAATAAAAATAGAAAATAACAAAAATAGTAAACAGAAAATAAAAATTCATAAAAACATAAAATAAAAAACAACCAATATCCTTAACGAAAATATAAAGATATTTTTATTATTTAGTCCTCAAAAGTAATGTAAACTATGAAAAAGACCCTCAACTGCCGAAAATAAGCTTTTCCTCCAAGATTTTTCAGAAAATAGTCCCCGTTCTTTGACCAGTGATTTTTCATAATTTACATAATATGTCATTCTACAAAATCAGCAACTTTATAATAAAAATGAAAAATCCATTTATCATGGAATAAAACTATGTCTAAAGAAATCAAAATTGTGAACATTTCCAATATAAAAAAATAATAATAATGTATAACTCATTCTTTTCATTTTGATATACATATTGTATAGTTTTGGGAAAAAAAGAAGAAGAAAAAATGGCGCATACACGGGGGTTCCTTTTTAATGTAGAAACTATCAATTCAACCTGATGTGTTTTCTTTGCACCGGTTGCTTCTTTTGCCATTTGTGGACAATTATACCTTTATTTAATAAGATTTTAATTTCCCAATATGTGCGAAATAGATCTGGTAACTTCCTCATATATGTGGCACTACATTTTAGTTTTAATTACTCCTAAAAACGCAGAAACAAATCTGGTACCTTCCGATCAAAATAATTGAACACGAAACATGTGAATACTATCACAAATCTAATTGTGAAAAATTAATTTTTTTTTATTCAATTATTATCAGGGGATCGTCCTCTTTAAAATGAAATATTAATGATTTTTTTTTTGGATTTGTGAATCGTATTTTGTGTAAATGTTACTTATAAATCTAATAGTTCGTGTGGCAACAATGTTGAATGTAACATTCGGTGATTAACTATGATATTAATGTCATAAATAACATCACTACAATCTTTATATCCCCGCGAGTGTTAAATATAATATATAATGTGAGAGAAATAACATCAATTAATGTTGATAATAACACAAATTATATGCGTGTTGAACGTAATATGACTTACTGATAAAAATAATTTAGATGTTGAATGTGACACTTAAATGTGTTTTGATAATGTGTAAGACCAAGTTAATTGTAATATGAATATAAAAATTGAAAATTCTAGAAGTATCATATTGAATGTAAGATGAATGTGAAAACTGAAATTTTTGGAAGTATCATGTTGAATATAACATGAATATGAAATTAATGAAAAAAATAATGAATGTGATATCATTTGAAGATCTTATTCAACGAATTTGAATATATAATAAAATTGTAAAAAATATGTACAACAATAGTTATTTTGATTTTAATAAATGATTTTGTGTAAAACCGTTAAATATGGAAGATTTTAATTATCATTTATGTGAAACTGTTAAATATGAAAGATTTCTCGCAAATCATGCAAGGTAAGTTAGTCATGTCGATTTTCGCGTTTTTGGAAATTGGAACTAAACGAGTGTTTGGATTAAATTGAAGCCAAAATGACGCTCAAAGGGATCAAACATTTCATTCATAAAATGTGTAAGTTCATTTAAACCCTTTAACTATTAACACATTTCTAAGTGGTTCCTCTAAGTTTAAATGTTTTATTTCAAGCCATCTACGTATCATAACGTTTCAAATTGATCTTTCCTTTAGAAAATCAGTTAAAACTAACGGAATTTAGGGGTAAAATGGTATTTTCATTTTTTTTTAAAATTTTTAATCATTTTTAATTAATTTTTTATTTTTTTTATTTTTTTTTTATCTCTCTCTCTCTTCCCCCCCTTCCTCTCTCTCTCCCACCACCTTTCTCTCCCTCCTTCCCTCTCCCCGCTACCTCTCTCTCCCTCTTCATCCCCTTCCCCTCTCTCCCTCCCACCCCACCCCCGTAACAGGGGTTGGTTGTACCCCCTGAAACAGGGGTGAAAAATCACCCCCTGTTTGCAGGGGGTGGGGTGGGAGGGAGAGAGGAGAAGGGGAGGGAAAGGGAGAGGGAGGTGGCGGGGAGAGGGAAGGAGGGAGAGGGAGGTGGAGGGAGAGAGAGAGAGAGAGAGAGGAAGGGGAGGAAGAGAGAGAGAGATTAAAAATGATTAAAAAATTAAAAAACGTGAAAAGATCATTTTGCCCCTAAATTCCGTTAGTTTTAACTGATTTTCTAACGGAAGGACCAATTTGAAACGTTATGATACGTAGAGGGTTTGAAATGAAACGCTTAAACTTAGAGGGACTACTTAAAAATGTGTCAATAGTTAGAGAGTCTAAATTGTACTTTTTCCTTTTTTTTTTTTCCTACAAACAACACCGTCCATTCATTTATCTATTGCTAACTAATTTAATATTTTGTTTTATTCACCAAAACACCCACGCTGACCATGTTCATTAGGGATGGTCGTGGGCCGGGCCGGGTTTGGGCCGGGCTTAAATTAGTGTATTACAAAAAAATGTTGGGCCCTAACCCAGCCCGGCCTGGTGATCGGGCCTTAATTCTATATCCAAGCCCGACCATATAAGAAAAATGTAAGCCCAAAGCCCGGCCCACGAGCTCCCGGCCCTATTTTTTTTTTTTTTTTTTTTAAATTTAAAAAATAAATACAAAAAATTCAATACCAAACCAACAAAAAATATTAAAATTATAATTTCTAAAGGAAACCAATATTCTAAATATTGTATTGTAATGTATGTGTATATATATATATATATATATATATATATATATATATATATATATATTATTTTATTTTTTATTTTTTTAAATATCCTTCGGGCCGGGCCGGGCCAGTCCTAAAATTTTTTAGCCTTCCCCAAGTCCGGTCCTAATTTTGATCGAGCCCTAATACCTAGGCCCAGGTCCTGCCCGTGGGCTGAAACCATAAACCCAAGTCCTAAAAAAATAGGGCCAGAGCGTTCGGGCTGGGCGGACCCCCAGGGCCATGACCATCCCTAAGCTCATATATTTTTCGTTTGAACTCATAGTCCTCCCAAAGTCTCACTTGATCCTATTAATTTTTTCCTATTAAATTAGCAATTTTTTTTGTCCTACATTACTACTACTATTCTCTTCTCATTTTTATTTTGGTTGCTTGGTGAATAATCCACATTTTTTTTCCACACTTAATTGGTGCCATACAATAAATTTTTTAGAAGTTCAAAGTTATAGTGCTAAATAAAAATTACTGTCATTTTCACATCATGTTAGATTCTTGTTTTATATCGATCATATAAGAGTGCCAAAACCACTATATAAATCAAATGAACTACTCCACTTAACGCTTTATGGTTTTAATTTGAAACTCTCTAACATGGTATCAGAGTTAAGGTTATGAAAATTCATCTCTCATTTCCTCTTACTCAAATCATTCGTGCAAATCTGGAGTTGTATATTTCTCTCGTAGTCAATTCATCAATGCAAACCGGGGGTTTCCCTTAAAGGTGGATGTTAAATTTCTATCCCACATTGAATCATGAAAGTGTTCAAATCACTATATAAGTCAAAATGATTTTCTATATAACACAATATGGTTTTAAGTTAAAATCTCCTAATACCTAAAAAAAAAATTACAATTTTTTTTATGTCATGCAGTGATTGTGAACTTTTAACAGAATTGTTAGACTTTTCAAAATATTACCGCACTAGAAGTGGGTTGGATAAACAAGGAGCTGCGAAATTAAAGTGACGACAAAACAATTGAAAATGAAATTTTGTAAGGATCAAAACGATATTATTAGGAAGCTTGAAGGACTGATGGTAAAATTTATCCACTTCATAATGGGTGTGGGTGGGGGGTGGGTCCAGCCTACTTTTTGTTGCCGACTGTGAAGTTCGTCATTACCTCTTAAATGTAGAGACGGAGGGCATCGAAATTCTTGTTGGTGGTGATAGAAAAACACACCCGTATTGATGTGGACACTCCTAATCACCATTTCTCATTAATTTACAACTTGATCACAATTGTCTTTGAATTTTAATTAATTTTACTCCTATGGTACTTATGGTACCACTTTGGTACTTTTGGTTTCAACTTGAACATATAATACGATTACACCGGTATGTTTGATTGGAATGATGGAAAAAAACCGAAAAAAAAAAAAAAAAAAAGAAAAAATAATATTTTTATCTATTGTGAAAAAAAATTATTTTTTTTAATGTTATTTGGTTAGGAAAAAAAAAATAAAAAAAAGAAAAATAATATACTTTAATGTACTTTACTATTTATCCTCATATATTATAAAAATAAATTAAAAATTATATTATTAAGGACATAATTGTAAATTTATTTATTTTCCACCACTTCACTTTATTTTCTTCCCATATTTGTGAGAGAAAAAAATTACTTTGAAAATTGTGTTTTTTTTGTCCTATTTTATTTTCCCTTTCATTTTCCATTCCACCAAACAACAGTTTAGTTTGTTTTTTTTTTTTTTTTTTTTTTTTCTTTTCATTTTCTTTGCTATTCATTTTCCACCCAATCAAACATACCCTAAATTTCTTAGTCATCCCACTACAATCCAAATTATTGTTGACGTGATAATTTTGGATGAAAAACATGCGAATGCTATGTACTTGACTGTTTTTAAGAGGTTCTGTTGACAATTCTATCTTCCTTAGTCCTTATTTCCTCCCAAATACTAAGAAATGATATATATATATATATATATATAGTTGGGATATTAGGGAACTTCAAGTGTTATGTGTTCAAATTGCAACTATAGTGATCAAAGTGAAATAATGGTCAAACTTTGGGGGTCAAAGTGTCAATAACCCTTTATTTTTTTGTTTATTTTAAAAATAGTTGAGACTTGGTAGGTAACCAAATAGGGGAAAACACCATTATATGATTATACTAATGTAGCTTTTGAATACATAAAATAGATTTGACTCAAAATGGGAGGAAGAGCAACATCCGAACGTTTTTTGCACATATTGAAAGCCTTGTAACTCTTTGTATATATGAGCGAAGCGTGGGGCTTGAACGTTTCTATGTGAGCCAGTGCCCAAGACAAATTTCTGTTGCACAAGAATCCCATTTGTTTAATTTTTAAACAACATGCTTGATCAATTTCTGTTTTTTTAAAAATATAGTCAAACATTTCTCGTCCGCACTTTTTCGTAACTTTATCAATACAATCTCCTGCAAACTTGTAAAAGCCCGGCGTCGGTTGTGGATGTAGCTTTTGACCACACCATGGATTGGATGGGTCCGTAGTAACAACTGACACATATGTTATATACATGACAAGAAACATCGAACATATTGCAACCTTATGAATTACCATGGTTGCTTGTTTGTAGGAGTTAATTTTAGGAGATGAATATTTAGTCTAAGAAATATGGTTTATATAGGTTAAGAGATGATATAATAAAGTTGACTTGAGGGGTTTAAAAAAGATAATTTATTTCTTGGGATTTACTTTATTTAAATGATACTTAAACCTCTTTCATTTATGGAGTTCAAACATTAAAATCACTCTTCCTAGACTGAATATACGAATTAAACAAAAAAGTAAATATACGAATTAAACAAAAAGTCTAGATGGGTTGTTGTAAACTAATGCGGAAATATTAAAACGGAAGCCTATCTTTCGAATTTGGAAGACCCGTTTACAATTCGTTCTTAATTTTTTCTCTCGTTGGCAAAAAAATAATTCTACACATTCACTAATGAAAATCACTCAAATTTTTTGTAATCTAACGGGATTAGAAACCTTAAAAATATCAATGCGGATATACAGAGAAATTTCCAAAGGATGTGTTCGTTCCAATGGATGTCTATTGAATAGACGTGATTCTTTGAGACCAAGAGATACACTCATTTATATGGTGACTATTCATGGAAATTAAGGCCTATGTGGACGCTCCACGGGTCGACCCGACCTGCTCCATAATCCAACACTTGACATTGACATTTTTGCTTTTTTGTTTTTACTCTCAATAAAATAGAATGAAAATTAGGTTTTCGTTCACCATAATTATGATAACAAAATTGTGTTTCAGAGTAATTTTTGGGGGTAATTTTTTGGGAATGAAATGAAATCAAGTCTTTTTTCTTAAATTCTTCAGACTTTTTGGAATTCTCCCAATTATTTGGAATATTTGTGAACAGAAAATTCCAAAATTGGGAATAGGAACATAAATCATGGACAGGAACACTAAAAAAACGTGCTCTTATTTTTTCCTTTGTATAACATTGCTCCCAATTTCTTGATATATAGATGCTAGGTACAAACAATCACACCCTCTCGAAGAATGCGTGACAAAAACAATATAATTCTTATACACGAACCTGCAGTGCCCGAATGTACAAGTGATTAGCTAGTTATTAAGTATAACATTGTTTTTAGATTTGGATAGTTTGAAAAATTTAAAAATCAATGAATGGGTTATTAGTTTATCTTTAAACATGTGACATGTCACGTGAACCTACGGAAAAACACTTGTTAAGAGAGGCAGCGACGCACTCCGAACGAAATAGTCTTTCACTCTATGTGGATAAGAAGACACTCATCGGTACCTAAAAAAAAAAAAAAAACACGTGACACGACACTATTTTTAAAGTTTATGAATTTTGAGATCGCGAAGATGAAGAAGGTGAGATAAATTTGCGGAAAAGTTGTGGAGTAACCGATATGTATTCCTTATTGGTTCTTCTCAAGACATTACATGTGTGTTTCTATGTGTATATATATGTATATATATAGGTTTCTTTCTAAAAAAAATTACAGGAAAAAAAAGAGGTTGAAAATGCATATGAAGTCCCCTAACAAAATGTTGGACACGAAAATTGACTGTTTGTCATTTAAAATTAATTATTGACGGGGACTGAAGTACAGGGTGATTAGGGAACTTCAAGGTGTCATGTATTCAAATTGCAATTAAAGTGAAATAATGGTCAGCCTTTTGGGGTGCAAAGTATCAATACCCCTTTAGTTTTTGTTTATTTTAAAATAGTTGAGACTTGTAGGTAACCAAATAGAATGGGAAAAAACCGTTACTTTATTATATTAATGTAGCTTTTGAATACATAAAATAGATTTAACTCAAAATGGGAGGATGAGCAACATCTGATGAACAACGTTTTTCACACATATTGAAGGCCTCATAACTCTTTGTATATATGAGCGAAGCGTTGGGCTTGAACTTCTCTAGGTGAGCCAGTGTCCAAGACAGACTTCTGTTGCATAAGAATCCCATTTGTTTAATTTTAAAACAACATGCTTGATCAATTTCTATATTTCTGAAAATATAATCAAACATTTCTCGTCTACACTTTTTTGTAACTTTATCAATACAATCTCCTGCGAACTTGTAAAAGCCCAGTGTTGGTTGTGGAGGTAGCTTTTGACCACACCATGGATCGGACGGGTCTGTAGTAACAACTGAAACATATATTACATACATAACAAGGAACATTAACATATTGCAACCTTATGAATTGCCATGGTTGCTTGTGCTTCAGAGTTAATTTTAGGAGATGAATATTTAGTCTAGGAAAATATGGTTTACATAGGATAGAGATGTTGTAATAAAGTTGAGTTGATGCGTTTAAAAATGTAATTTATTTCTTGGCATTTATTTTTGTTAAATGATCCTAAAACCTCTTTAATTTATGGAGTTCAAACATTAAATTCAATGTTCATGCTATCACTAGCAAATATACGAATTAAACAAAAAGTCTAGGTGGGTTGTGAGTTACGTTTCTATTTTTATTTTTTTTTGTACTCTCAATAAAATATGATGAAAATTATGTTTTCGATCTTGGTAATTATGGGAACAAAATTGTGTTTGGTAGTAATTTTTGTTTTCAAATTCCTAAGAATCTTGAGATTACTCTAAATTTTTTGGGAATATTTGGGAATAGAAAATTCCAAAGTTCTGAGAATAGAAACAAAAATTAGGGAGTGGAAGTACTAAACAAATGGGCTATTATTTTCTCATTTGTATAACTTTGTTCCCAATTTCTTGATCTCTAGACGCTAGGTACAAACAACCTCACCCTCTCAAATGAGTGACAAAAACAATAAAATTCTTATATATGAACCTTAAAAAGTTGGGTGCTCAAATGTACAAGTGATTAGCCAGCCATTAAGTATAACATTGTTCTTAGATTCGTACAGCTTGAAAGTTCAAAAATCAATGAATGAGTGGTGAGCTTGGATCTTACCAAACTGAAATTGATTTGTAGATAGTCCTTTAGTAAGGATGTCTGCCAATTGATCATATGAAAAAACACGGGCCACTTAAGTTGCTTTGCTTAGAGCTATTTCTCTTACAAAATGATAGTAACCTTTGTATGTTTTGTTCTAACTTGAAAAACATGGTTAGCAACCAAGGCCAAAGCAGACTGGTTGTCACACCACAGGGTAGGAGTAGAACCACTTGGTATTTGTAAGTCCTTAAGAAGGTATGTCAACCATTAATATCATATGCAACTTAGTGACATTGCCCTAGATTGAGCTTCTGTTGAAGACCTAGACACAGTAGGCTGCTTCTTAGATGACCAAGAGACTATCTCCTAGCATCACATAATAACCCTCGATACTTTTTCTGTTTGTGTGGTTCCCAACCCAATCTGAATCTGAAAAAGGTTTGGAGCTCAAGAGACTTTTGTTTCAATTGGAGATAATAAGCATGTATTCCCATTAGGTACCTTAGGATACTTTACAACTTCAATTTTTTCGTAGGTAGGAGAGTGAATATATTGACACACCGTGTTAGCTGCAAATGATAAATCTGGTCTTGTGTTTGTTAGGTATTATAATGCCCCTAACTGTACTTCTAAACTTAGTAGGATCTTCATAAGGTATTTCATCATTCACTGAGGGTGATACTTGCTCAGAGTTAGAATAGGAGAAAACCTTAATGAAGCATTTAGAGTAGGAGAAGGCCTTAATGAAGCATGCCTGATTTCCTAAGCAAATCCATGCAATATTTTTGCATGATGTAGTAGAATTCCTGCGCCATTTTATTAAACTTCCAACCCCAAAAAGTAGGATAATTTACCCAAGTCTTTTAGTGCAAAGGCATCATTCATAACCTTAACAAGTTGAGTAATAGCCTGATTATTATCTCCAGTAATTAGGATATCATCAACATAGACACCAAGAATTATAGTTTGCTTCTCAATTTTCTTTGCAAATGAGGATGAGTCAGCATTGGTAGTTAACAAATCCATAGTTTTGTAGGAAATTGGTCAAATTAGCAAACCAAACTATTGGAGCTTATTTAAGGCCATACAGGGACTTTCGTAACTTGCAGACATAGGTTGAATGTTCAAAATCAAAAAAGCATTGTGTCTATGTCAGATATACTTCTTCTAAAGCACCGTGTAAGAAAACATTTGAAGCACCTAGGTGGCGTTTGATTAACGTTTCTTTTTTATTCTGTTTTTACTCCAAATAAAATGGGATGAAAATTTTGTTTCAATTCTGGGCTATTTTGATAATAGAATTGCATTTGATAACGATAATTATTCTTAAAATGTTTTATATTTTCTCAAAACAAAAAAATGCGTGTGGTTGCAACTAAACTTGAATCATTTATATATATATGTGTGTGTGTGTGTGAGAGAGAGAGAGAGAGAGAGAGAAAGAATAAGAAGATGAAGATGTGCGGTGGTAGTTGTGGAACGGCGTGGTGGTGGTGACCGGCGTGGTGGTGGTGACCGGCGTGTTGGTAGTGGCTAACATGGATGGTGGCCGGCACGGGTGGTGGTTTTCAATATTTACCATTATAAAATAAATTGGAAGTTTTATGGGAGTAATAAGAATCAAGATTTTTTTCCCCTCAAATTCTTAAGGAATTTTGGAATTACTCCTAGAATTTTGAGAATATTTAGAAGCCGAAGCATGTTTGCCAAACATGTTTCTGTACATTAATTCAAAATTTTTGGAACAAAAACATAAATCAGGGAGCGAAAACACTAAACAAACAGGGCCCTAATTACGCAGAATAAATTCTCAAAAATATCAATCCAACTAACTTCGAAC